>OY856409.1:1354783414-1355210914 GCA_963693085.1 Alisma plantago-aquatica
AAAACTTCTTGGTTTGAATGGAAGAAGTTGTACGTGCCTTCTTTTTATTCCAAGGATTTATACTGTCCTCGAACCCCATCGCATTATAGAAAATTGAAGGGATAATGTGAAATTATACTTTTGTTTCCCTCCCACTTCAATCATGCTTTTCAATCCTCTCCTCCTAGCCGAGCCATCCCCTGCTTTGCTGGTTCGCCTCGTCCACGCTGGCTTGGCTCCAGTGCTCCTCTCAGTCTCCTATTCCTCCACCTGTCTGTTGCCATACCGAACTTCAACCTTTTGACACACTTACCACTCTCCGCTGCTTTTCCAGTTCCTAATTTCTATTGCTCTTACCTTTTTTCAACCGACTCCGCCCTCTCCTTCTAATGCAGGGTGGGTGTAAAACAGCCAACAATCGAGGTGCGCTACAGGAACCTGTGTATAGAAGCGCAGTGTGAAGTTGTGGATGGAAAGCCACTGCCAACTCTATGGAATACTATCAAGGGTTTGTTTTCTGTGAGTGCAGATAGACACATTACTTCTTATTCAGTAATTCCTTTAATCAACGCAATTATTTTAGCTGGCTAACTGGGTCCCCTAATGTGCAGTTTCTGAAGAAGTTGCCTGGTATAAAGGCACAAGAAGCCAAGATAACTATTTTAAAAAATGTCAGTGGCATCATCAAACCTTCCAGGTAAATGAATTTTCGGAATTGTAATTAACACAGAAAGGGCCTTCAGAATATGCTCATTGACGCAGCTCCTGGAGACCATCACCAATATGTTAGGGTTCTTTTGACTGAAGCCTAATAGAATAACAGTTTTCTGGAGATCGAACAATTTTAGCTTTCCATTCCATTTTGTAAATGTTTGGGCGGTAGGGTCTTTACCTGAGTTATGCTTTTGCACCATTTCAAATTTTACCATATTTGTAAGCTTATTATTCTCAACCAATTTGGTTGTGTTCCATGAAAACTCTCTTCAAAGAGTAAAAAAAAAACCGAAGTAGTACATATGGCTTAGAATAATACCCATTATAGAACCTTTTGGGTAATAATTCCCACAATAGCACTTTTCTGGGTGAATGCACCCAAACTTGAGGTGCATTGCCTATGCGGCATCTAATGTGAATGAATTATGGTCACGTTCATTGGTAAGAAAGAATGCTGTCCAAAATTCAGAACCCATTCGATCTTGCCATGTAGGCGAATGCACTGATATTCATCCAAATTCACCCTGAAAACTCTAATGTACTTCTTATGACATCTGTTTTTAGCATGCCTATGCCATCAACCGGGGTTCACTTAGCCAGGGATCGGCCAGCCCAGAGTCACCCAACAGGATTTTAGTCATTTGGGCATCAACAAGTAGGTTTCTAGCTAGGATGAGTCCAACTAGCTGAAAAAATGGGTATAGGCTTTAGGAATCGGACTTTAAGGTTCATTGTAGAACAATTTTCCTATCCACTTCCAACTTTGACTCAACCTTCGCCTGACTACCAAGTTTAGTTCACTCATACACTTTCTCATCTATGTATGTTGTGATGAATTTGTTGTTT
This sequence comes from Alisma plantago-aquatica, assembly GCA_963693085.1. Taxonomy (NCBI): domain Eukaryota; kingdom Viridiplantae; phylum Streptophyta; class Magnoliopsida; order Alismatales; family Alismataceae; genus Alisma; species Alisma plantago-aquatica. The sequence continues at coordinate 1,354,784,954 of OY856409.1, forward strand.
TTTAAATTGATTGTATGGCATGTAATTTTCTTATAATGCCTGCAAGGGAGAGATGAATAATTGTTTTCATTTACCAAAAAGAAATATTATCACGACTACACAATATTGGAGAAAATAACATAATTCCAAAGTTATATATCCAAATGAATCATTCGTTATCAACATTTAACTACACTTGCTGTAACTAAAGCCAAACACACTCTAAAACTCAATTAAAAGTACGGAGAAGGCAATGTCGGGCCGAATGATAATTAGATAAATCAAACTTCCCAACAAACTGTCTGTACCTCCAAGTCTCATCAAGTAACCATCCCCCCCTACTCTATGGATAATCTGGCTTTAGGATCCATTGGAGTTCACAATGTCTATCCCCAAGCATCCTTGTCTCAATAAGAAGATCTAAGACATACCTCTGTGAAATTACAATCCCAGACTTGAATTTGGCAACATCAATCCCAAGAAAGTATTTAAGACTCTCCAAGTCCTCTGTTTGAATTTGGCTTTGCAGAAATAGCTTTAGTTGTACAATGTCATGCTTGTCATCCCAACTGATCACAGCATCATCAACATATACCACCAAGAAAATGCTCCCAGAACTTTGTCTTCCATAGAAAATTGAATGATGCTTTGGTACATCTATGGAGTTCAAACTCCAAAAAGCACTATTGAATCTGCCAAACAAGGCACGAAGCAACTGCTTCAGACCATAGAGGGACTTGGGAAGACGACATACTAGATCTGACTTCCCCTGAGTAATAAACCCAGGTGGTTGTTCCATATGTATCTCCTCATCCAGATCACCATGCAAGAATGTATTTTGAATATCAAGCTGGTGTAGAGGCCAAGAGTGAGCTGCCAGAGACAAGAAAATGCAAATAAATGCCATCTTTGCCACTTGAGAGGTCTCTGAGTAATCCTCTCCATAAACCTGAGTGTAGCCCTTGGCTTCGGCATGTGCCTTGATTCAATCAACACAACGATTTGCACCCACTTTGACAGTGTAAATCCAATGACATCCAACAACAAACTTTCCATACGGGCATGAAACAAGAGACTGTCTTATTTCAGTGAAGATCTGAGATCTCTTCATCCATATGATGCCAACCTGGGTGATCAAGTGCAACTGAAACAAACAGAGGGATAGAGACAGAGGATATAGAAGAAATAACAACAAAATACAAAGATGAAAAGATGGCTGTATGAAACAAAGTTAGAAATGGGATGCTGAATATTTTTAAGAGTGCAAGTTCTAATGCCCTTAATGCAACAAGAAGATATTTCTATAAAGATGGAGAAGGAATTGTCTCTACTTGACCTTCTAACAAGGAAGAATCTGGAGAATGAGCTGAATTGGCGGGAGCCTCTGCTCCACCTGCATTGGTACCTAAACGGGAATGCCCACCTACGCCTGTACGATGAACGTAGACCTAAGTTATTGGGGCCTATCAGAGGTGGATGGAATCACATCCGTAAAAGAACATGTGAAATGGAGAGCTTAGGGTTACACAATGTGTGTACCCTTGTATTTATACTAAAAGAACATTTACAGTGAGGTCCATATATAACAGCAAATTAACAAAACACTCAATAAAGGCATATATATTAACACTCCCCCTCAAGTTGGAGCATAGATGTCAATCATGCCCAACTTGTCCACCAGAGAACAGAAGTGCTTCTTTGCCAGCAGTTTAGTGAATATGTCAGCAACCTGGTCTTCAGAACGAGTGAAAGGTGTGCAGATTTTCCTAGATAGAATAGCTTCCCTGATGAAGTGGCAGTCAACCTCAATATGTTTTGTGCGCTCGTGATATACAAGATTGTTGGCAATGAAAATAGCAACTTTGTTATCACAGTGCATCGGAATAGCAGAAGACGACTCAATACCAAAGTTGTGTAGAAGAGACTGCACCCACAGAAGTTCACAGGCAGTATGGGCCATGGCCCTATATTCAGCTTCAGCACTAGATCTAGCAATAACATTTTGTTTCTTGCTTTGCCAGGTGACAAGATTACCCCCTACATATGTGCAGTAGCCAGAAGTGGATTTCCTATCAATCTTGCTCCCTACATAGTCAGAATCAGAATAGCCTTCTAGAGAACAATGCCCATTTTTCCTGTAATGGAGGCCCTTGCCGGGTGACTTCTTTCATCCCAGTGACACTGTCTAGGTTTATCCAAGTACCTGCTAAGAAGCCCCACAACAATAGATATGTCAGCTCTAGTTACCGTCAGAGATATCATCTTACCAATCAATCTCCTGTATTTCTTGTTATCAGCAAACAACGGAGAAGAATCATCATCCCAATTAATATTGGGATCTAGAGGCGTGTCAGCTGGCCGTGCACCAAGCATACCAGTTTCCTGTAACAGATCCAGTACATATTTCCTTTGAGATAGAACAAGAGCATTAGAGGTTCTAGACACTTCTATGCCCAAAAAATAGCGTAGTTTTCCCAGATCTTTAGTAGCAAAGTGCTTGCAGAGGTGGGCTTTAGTGGCCTGAATAGCAACAGAATCACTGCCAGATAGAATTATATCATCAACATATACAATAAGTATCACAATGCCAGAGGAAGTCTTTTTTGTAAAGACAAAATAATCAACCTGTGACCTCAAAAACCAAAGGCAGTCAAAATTTTGCTCAACTTATCAAACCAAGCACGAGGACTCTGTTTGAGCCCATAGATAGATTTCCTCAGCCTGCAGACTTTATGTGACTCCCCCTGAGCAACAAACCCAGGATGTTGCTCCATATAGACCTCCTCTTGCAGATCACCATATAAAAAAGCATTTTTAACATCCAGTTGTACTAGAGGTCAGTCAAGATTAACAACAACAGATAAGAGAACTTTGACAGAATTAAGACGGGCAACAGGTGAAAAGGTTTCAAAGTAATCAATACCATAGGTCTGTGTATATCCTTTAGCAACAAGACGTGCCTTCAGACGTTCTACTGTACCATCTGGTTGATATTTGACAACATAAACCCATCTGCAGCCTACAGGCTTACACCGAGGAGGTGGATCCACCAACTCCCAAGTCTGTCTGTCAGAAAGAGCAAACATTTCCTCCTTCATAGCAGTAGTCCAAGCTGTACTTTGCAAGACATCCTGTACAGTCTTTGGGATAGCAATAGCAGATAATCGGTAGATACATAGTTAGCAATATTGTGGATAGTGCAAGAACGAGTGCCCTTCCTAAGAGCAATAGGTACATCAAGATCAGAGATTACCTCAGGTGACGCAAAACCTTTTGGAGGAGAAGATTGGCTTGGTTGGGGGGGGTCTTGTGCAGGTTGAGATCTGTTCCTGCGCTGGTAAACAATAAGAGGAGGTGCCGATTGTACAGAAGTAGTGGCATCAGAAACACAATCACTAGTAATAGGCAGTGGAGAAGCAATAAGCTCAGACTGAAGACTATCTCCTTGAGTAGAGTAGTATGGTGTACCCTCAAAAAAGACAACATCGCTGCTTGTGAACCATCTCTTGGTAGTTGGGCTATAGCATCTGTATCCTTTCTGTGTACGAGAATACCCCAAAAAAATACATTTTTCAGCACGTGGAGATAGTTTATCATGCGTTGAGCCAAGCAACTTTACAAAGCATGTAGAGCCAAATATGCGAGGAGGTACAGTAAATAAAGGTTTATCCGGATTCAGAATTTGCTCAAGTTTTTTTATTTCCAATTACCGAAGATGGCATCCGGTTTATTAGAAAACAGTCAGTCAAGATGGCTTCTGGCCAGAATCCCCGAGGGACATTAGCATGCAACATAATAGTTCTAGCAACCTCTAGTAAGTGTCTATTCTTTCTTTCAGCAATGCCATTTTGCTGAGGTGTGTATGCACAAGAAGTTTGGGGTATAGTGCCAACGGATTTATAGAACAACTCAACATCTTTTTGAACAAATTCAAGTGCATTATCTGTTCTAAAAATTTTAACAGGAATAGAGTATTGTGTTTTCATCTCAGCAAAAAAGAATTTAATTGTGGACAGAACTTCAGATCGACTTTTCAGAAAAAATAACCACGTGGCCCGAGATCATCAATGAACAAAATAAAATATTTGTTGCCAGATAGACTAGGGACATGACATGGACCCCATACATCAACATGAACAAGATCAAAACATTTTTACTACTAATCTGAGAACGTTTAGGATAAACAACCCTAGTCTGTTTGCCTAACTGACACGATTCACATTGAAACACATTTGTTCCTACATCAGATACAATATGACGCAATTTCTCAGATGATGGGTGCCCAAGTCTGTAGTGCCACTGTTAAGTCGATACTGAAGAAGATACTGCAGAAGCCAGAGCCACATTGTCCACTCTTTTCATATTGTCCAGGTAATACAAGCCATCAGATCCTTCATGCCCCCCACCAATCTTCATCCTCATACGAAGGTCCTGAAAAACACATGAACCATGCACTAAAGTCAGGCTACAGTTCAGGCTACACAAAGTCTTGCTAACAGATAATACATTCAGCGGAAAACGAGGCACATATAGAGCAGATTTCAGCACAATATCAGACATAATGTCTCCAATCCCCGAAACGGCAGACTTGGAGCCATCAACAAGCATAACAGACGAATTAGTAGTCGGTCTAGATAAACTTTTGAACAACGACTGATTCCCAGAAATATGAGAAGACGCGCCCGAATCTATGACCCATTTCGTATTACAAGTAGTAGAGCATGGTGCAGTAAGGAAGACAGTGTCACAACCAGAGTATGTCGCAGCATGTGCTCCAGTGGTGGTGGTAGTAGATGATGAGGCAGTACGCTCCAGCAACAAGCGCTCGACCTCAACACGAATGAAGTCAGCAATAGAAGTACCCGGGACATCAGGCTGGATAAACACCTCAGAAGATGTAGTAGCCTCAGTGGCTGCATTGGCCCAAGCTGGTTTGTCGTATTTCTCCCAGCATTTTTCTTCAACATGGTTAGACCGACCACAGAAGTTGCAGAAGCGTTGGCCAGTCTGAGGACGAGCAACAGTAGTAGCAGGTCCAGAAGATGCTCCACGACCTGAAGAGTTCCTCCCCCTGCCAGCACCAAGAGGAGGACGAGTATCATGCGAGCGACCGTGGCCACGGCCACGACCACGACCAGACATCGCAACAAAAGTAGTAGTATCACCCGTATCAGTAGGAGTCTCAGATGACGATGCAGGCAAGCGCTGTAGTCTTTGAAAGGCAGTCTGTAGAGTAGGCAACAGATCACTGGCGAGAATCTGATCCACCACCCCGACATAGGAATCAGGTAGGCCACAGAGGAACTGGACTACTTGCAACTCCTGTCGCTGTCGTTGCATAGTAGCCAAATCAGTAGACAAGGGATGGTAGGCTTCCAATTCCCTCCACAGTCCCTTGAAAGCAGAGAAGTAATCTGTCAGATCGGATCCAGAGAACCGCAGACGGCTGAGCTGCTTGTTGATATCAAACACCTTCTTGGGATTCTGATTGTTTGAATAAGTGCTGGCAAGCTGATCCCACATATGCTTCGCCGTCTGCAGGTATAAGAGTGTGACGCTAATTTTGGTCTCACTATTCAGAATCCATGTCATGACTTTGGAGTCGTCTTTCACCCAGTCATCATAAGCTTTCACATCTTTTGAGTCGGCTGTTGCAGGAGGCACCGGTGGTGGATCTTGCGTCAGGTGCGACATTTTTCCTTGTGATTTGACATATATCTGCATAGAGCACACCCAGTGCTGGTAGTTTCTCCCATCCAGCTTCATAGTTGTCACTTGACGACGCAGATCTTCATGGGTAGACGCCATGAGGTAGAGGCAGACGAACTGACAGAGTGACAGGCAGGCAGTAGCAGGAAGGAACAGGCAGTAGAAGGCTGCCTACGTCTTCAGGTAGGCAGCAGCAGGCACAGAGCTACGGATCGGAAGGACCTCTTCACATACGGGCTACACTGGAGCGTAGCAAGGAACCTGGTGACTCAACCGGTCACACGGGCAGGCAGGCAAAAAACAGATTCGACGGTGGTCTTCAGGCAGAAATCAAACCCGCGGGCAGTCGGAGCCCAGAACCAGGCGGGTGAAGCAACCTCGGCGGCCTACGTGCCCCAGCGGCTCAGCAACCCGACGACTCAGCCGACCCGACGACGTGCAGCCCCGGTGCTGCAGCTGCCGACGGCGGCAGGTTGCTGCCGGCGGGCAGCGCCTGGCCGGAGGAAGGAGAGAGGGGGGGGGAAGAGAGAGAGAGAGGGTCGGGTGGAAGGGGACGGCGGTGCCGGGTGAGGGAGGACTTGAATCAGTCCTGCTCTGGTACCATGTAAAAGAACATGTGAAATGGAGAGCTTCGGGTTACACAATGTGTGTACCCTTGTATTTATACTAAAAGAACATTTACAGTGAGGTCCATATATAAAGTAAATTAACGAAACACTCAATAAAGGCATATATATTAACAACATCATGAGTACCTTTGCTAGTAGCAGACTCGTGAACATAAGGCTCAATCACAACAGGAAGGGGCAAGAGCTCCTCCATGGCTACAAGTGTCACTGAAGACCGGTCATAGAAGAACGTGTCTTAAGAAAGGTGACATTAGCAGAGACAAAGGAGCGATGTAAGGTAGGAGTGTAGAACTTATACGATATAAGTTATACCTCTTTTTAGACCCTAGAGTAACCTAACCAAACACACTTGATAGACATTGGACTCAACTTGCCTACACCTAGATTAAGACAATGAACATGACAAGTAAAACCATAAATTTTAGGTGAAACATGGTACAATGAATTTAGAGGATGAAGAATCTGAACAAGTACGTGGTTCCGGAGCACGGACGATGGCATGCGGTTAATGAGATAGATGAAAGTGAGAATTGCATCTCCTAAAAAATTTCTTTGGGAAGATACATATAAAGGAGAAGAGTGCGAGCAATTTCAACAATATGATGAATCTTCTATTCAGCTACTCCATTTTGTTGTGGAGTATGTGGACAAGAGCAGTGGTGAATGATGCCACTGGTAATTGTGAAATAAATAATATTATGGTTGAAATATTTTTTGGCGTTATCCCAAGGAAGGATGCAAAATTTCTTTATAAACTGAGTTTCCACTTCCGCACGTAAGGACTTAAATATGGATAAGAGTTTAAACCGTTCTTTCATCAAGTAAATCCATGCAACACGAGAGTAATCATCACAAAAATAACTATATACTTATAGCCAAGTTTAGAATTTATGAGTCGGACCCCATACATCAACAAACTCTATTCTTTTACTCTCCCTAGACCTAAATACAAACCTTATGTGTTTCCCCAATTAACATGATTCACACTGCAAACACTCTAGGTTGGAAAAACTTGGGACCAAAAACTTGAGCTTTTCTATAGACGCATGACCGAGCTGACTATGCACCACCTAAGGAGAAGCGGCGACACATGTTGTAGGCGACCTCTGCATGTAATAAATTCCAACCAGTTGATACCCTTCGCCATCCGTCTTCGACATCTTCAAGTCATGTATAACACAATTATATGGCAAGAAAGTGACAGAGGCTTGAAGAGAACGAGTTATTTTAGACAACAAATTAAAAGGAAAATGAGGGATGAACAAAGTGGACAAAAGAGACATGGGGAGTAGGTCTAACTGTCGTCATTCCCTTAACAGAGGCAATGGATCCATCTGCAAGGGTAACACATGGTAGGTTGGGTTTATAATTATAAGTGGTGAACAATTAAGGTACCCCTATGATGTCATTAGTTGCACCTCAATCAAGAACCCAGTCTAAGTTTGACGATAATGCCATTGCCTTGGATGCTTGAGATATGCATGCTGATGGACGAATCCCCGTACAAGAGAAACAACTAAGGATGTAGCCTGTCAAGAAGCACGAAGACACATCAACTGAGAGTACTCACTTCAGACAAGCACATCTGACAAGTCACCTCTCCCTGAGAGCCCTATGCAACTACCATGTTGACAGACTTAGAAGGAAACACATGTAGTTCGTAACAATACTATTTTGTGTGCCCTTTCCTCTACAGTGGGTATACTCTGGGCACTGAGAGAATGCTCGACGACCAATACCAAAACCCCCTCCTCAGATGATGCCTCTATTGCGACCATGACCTCTAGGTGCAGTGTCTTTGCTAGACTAAGTGAGTAAGACTGAGTCATCAAATGACTAAGTGATGGCAACGACATCCTCCTCCAAGAAAGCAAGGTATACCGTAGAGTAGGTGTCAGCCAAAGGACACTCTTCTCCAGACAAAATCTAACTACGGACACCCTCGTACTCACGACGAAGTCCAGCCAAGAACTTGATCAATGTCATTTGATCACGCAGCTGTTGCATCTTCTAAATGTTTATAGAGAGAGGAAGTAGATTGTGCAAATCATTATCCAAGCTAGTCACTTAGCCAAATTATTGTGAAGTGACTTATCGCCTGTTTCTGCCCATATAATTCTACCATCATATCGTACATGCGGGAGACATTGTTTGAACACATAAGTTGAAGATGATCCTACAATGCCTTGCACATCTCAAAATGGTTTGTCTAATCTGCTAGATGTGGCTCCGTGTTATTTCATAGCATACTCTATAGGTTTGTATTATGCTGTTCTCGCTGCTCCTATGCACTAGGATCTTTGGGTGGCTCATAAATAAACTTTTTTATGCATCCTTGACCCTTAAACCAAATCCTAACAGTACGGCTCCATTGACAATTAATTTTCAAACTAAATTTCTGAGTAGTGATAATGGCATTGTGAACAGTAAAATGGCTTGTGGGACTACCATCTCCTTCTCAGCCATGAAACAAATTGAAATGGGACTACCAATTAGTCCTTAGAGCAAAGATTCAAAATTTTTCTTCAAGAAATCAGATCAAGGGACAATAGAAGTCCTTGACATCAGACTTTTGCACAACAGAAGACCTTGAAATCAGACCTTTGCACACTTTGTAGTAGCTGTGCTACATTACTCCACAGCTACAACAGCTAGGGAGAATGACCAATGCTCCCTCGCAATACCTATGCCCATGAACTTCTACGGCAAGGTAGTAGGGTCAGGGGCACCCCCTATGGACCTGGTTTGAAGGAGAACAACCCTTCAAACACTTTGTTGAAGCCAAACTTCTTGCTGCAATAAAAGGCTGTCGACAACATCCCGATACAATGCTGATTTGGAGAAGAAATAGGGGCGTAGATGCTAGCCGCAAGCACTATGTGGCAGCTAGGACCAAGCAGAAGGATGTCCTAAAAGGGGCAGGGTCCAAGTCCAACCGGAGATGGAGCAACAGGCACTACGATGGACATCGTGCTACAGTACGTTACAGTAGCAATAAACGATAAATTTGGAGTTGCTGCTGTTCCAGATGCTTGCAGACCTCAAGCGACCTCCTTGGAGAGATTGACGACTCTCTTAGGGCTTTCCCTGTGGCTATGATACCATGTAAAGCTAGAGCAAAGTGGGTGAATCCCTCAACCCAAAACACATGGTCGGGGTGCTAGTATATTAATTTACAAGAGACTTTAAAGACTTTGCACATAGGTCCCTGATCTTTGCACACATTTACAAGTAGGTCCCTATACACATCAACAGTTACAACATGCACTATGAGAAATACACAATTTTTTTGTTCTAACTCACGCATACTATGAATCAATCGAATCACAGTGAGCATACATAAGTAAAAAGTCATCAAAACTTTCTAGAGATGATTGGCTCATCACTAATCTTGGCACAAGTTGCAAAACAGTGTGCCACTTTGTTTCCATCTCTCTTTACATGTCTAATGGCAAAAGAAACAAAAGATTTGTTGACATCTATTATGTCTTGGCAAATGACCTCTACATATCCTCTTATTTTCTTTCATTCTCGAACAGCTGCAACCACTTTCATGAAATCAGTTTCAACCCAAAATCTCTACATTCCTTTGCATCTGGTAGTCTCTAGGCACCAACTTACGACCTCCGCCTTAACACATGCAACGATGAAGCTCTCTTCTACCTTTTGCCTTCTTGTCAGCAACACAACGCCACCATGGTCTCTAGCCACCCACCTTAGACCAGTGTAAAATCCAGCAGCATGTGCTGCATCTGCATTGAATGTTATGGTTCCCTCTTGAGGCGTCTTCCGAGCTTGAGTAGATGTCTTGTGAATTATTCTGTGCTCTGTATAGATCTTTGCATTGACTTGTTTATAGTCTTCCATGAACTTCTTAAATCCTTGGAGAGGATTGTTTTTGCGGTGATCTCCTTCATTAAAAAACAAGTGATTCCACAATGTCCAGGAAGCCAACATTGCATGGCTGTTTGTTCCAGCTCGTCGTCATCAAGTTTTTGCATCATCCGAACAAGTTTGAGAAATCTGCAATGGGCGCATCTTGGATCCATTCCGCACTGATCAGCTCCCAGAAACACTGAGTGACCAGACAGGACAGCAACACATGCTAGATGGGTTCTCTCCAGCCTTGCACACCTGAGATGCATTGTTCTTGCTGCATTTGCGCTGCTTCAGTTTGTCCACCGTTGCTAAGGACCGAGTTGTTGCTCGCCAAATGAAGTCCTTCAACATTGGAGGCTATTGCAGATTCCGTAGTCATTTCCAGCAACGGTTCTCTGTGTCGCCGTATCGTATTATCCAACCATCCATGTTGCCGAGCTTACCCATCCAGTATGCAGTGCGGACAGTGTACATGCCATTGTTAGTCAGCCTCCAGAAGGTGTCCTCGTTCTTGTATACATGTGGGAGTGTCTTCACGTTTTTTCCCCCTCTACTTCCAAAATTTGGATTAGCTTTGGTACGTTCCATTTTCCCGATTCTCCATAAAATCAGAAACCATATAAATTATATCTACCCGTCTTAGTTCTGTTAGCTCTATAACATTTGTAATACACGGTACCCATCTGTCCTCCCATGCACGAATGATTTTGCTATCCTTTACTCTTCATTCGAGCCCTTCAAGTTGTAGAGGATTTGCCACCCATATGCTTCTCCATGTATAACTAGGAGTGTATCCTCTTCGAGCTTCCTAAAACAAAATCTTTTGAAAGTATTTTTCTTTGAGGGTATGTGCTGGCAATGAATCTGGCAGCACGAGGATTCTACAGTCTTGCTTAGTAAGCAGCGCCTGATAAAAAAATTTAAAATCCTAATTTTCGTATGCCTCCTTGGCTCTTAGAAAGGCATAGATGATTCCAAATTTCTAGTGTGTTTCCTTTCTTGTTCCTTTGATCCCCACTAAAATCTGGCTATGACAATGTGTATCTCCTCTAAAAGTCCATCAGGATTTCTGAAAATGCTCATGATGTAAGTAGGCTGTGATTGAGGCATACAACTATCTCTTCTACTTCTTTTTTTTCTGAAGTTTGCCACTCCCCATTGTAATATGTCAGGCCTTTATTGCGGTTTCGTTGCCTTCTTTGGTTTGCTTTATGATGAAAAGTAAGCAATATTTTGTCCCTATCCCTCATTTCATTGGCCCTTGATCTAGAAACCACCAACTGTTTCCAGTATCAGCAGATCGTGCAACCCTAACTGTTACTCTGTATACCTTCTGATCATATCTTTAGTGGGTGCCAAAAATGTGCTTTCTCAAGAAGTTTCTATGCCTCCTTTATCTTCTTTTAAATGTATCAACATTTTCTTTTGCATATCATGCCAGATTAGCACCGCACCTCATGCGTGAGCTGATCTTCTTGTGATATGGATGACCATACGTGAGCCAATCCTTCTTTTAAGAACGGCCATGCGTGAGCCTGCTCTTCTAGCGCCGTTACCTGTACCCTAGGAAGCACGAACACTTCCCGGAGGCTGCCGTGTCCGTGTCCAACACGTATCCAACATGGACACGCCATGGACACATGTGGATACGTGGTGGACACTTCTCGGACGTGTCCAAATCCCCTATTTTTTATCAGGAGTTGGACACATCCTGGACACGGCTCGGACACACTGGGACACTACACATCACTAATTAAGAAGGTGAAACATCCTATTGCACATAAACTTTCTCTTCACTCCTGATGCACATGTCTCCCCCTCATCACATTGCCACCTAGGTAGTTACTCCTCTTCCTCCACCTACAGACTTTGGCCTCTCCTTTCTCTCCGCTCGTTGTCAACCTCTTGTCTTCCTCTTCCTTGGTCTCCAATACCTATGTTTTATTTGTCCACCACCACAACCACTACCACCACCACCAACCTCCTCTTCCCCTTCCTTTTCTTTCCCAATCTGAATGTACATCAATCTTTCACTCTCTTCTACAAATAACGACACACCTTTTTTTTGTTGTCCACCACCATTACTATCTTTTTACTATCCAAATTTAGATGTGAAAATATTTTATTGTAGGTCCTTACATGTAGTAGCTAACTTGTTATTGTTTGTGAATTAAATTTCTACTGCTTTGACTATTATTGTGTTTACAGTGTGGACTTGTTTGATCGTATGCCTTCCATGGCTTAATTTCATGATGTGTGCAATGTGTGTTTGAATGAACACATGAAAGTGAATATAGCTTGGATAAAATGATCTTTATGTTTGAATGTGCTTGTTCTTTTTTGTGTACACATAAAAATAATATATATATATATATATATATATGTATATTTTTTGCCGTGTCTGTATCCTATATTTTTGAAAATTCCCTTATCCAATGTCCGTGCCCATAACCGTGTCCGTTTCCATGCTTCCTAGCCTGTACCAAGGTCGGCTAGGTGTTTATATATGGATGACCATGCGCGACCCGATCGTTATGTTGACTATATGTCACCTTTTTGCAGTTGATTGATATGTCTCTGCTATGTTTCTCTTGTACTAGCCAAGAGGTGTTTCTTCCATAGACCTTGTATGACTTCGATTTCGACTTAGTAGTGGTCGATCGGATTTGGGTGGTACAACTCAAATACTCAGGACAATGATAATAAAAGATGTAACACAACTGTGTAGCATATTGCTTTGGGTCAAATACGAATAACATTGGTTGAGCCCCTTGCCTTATCCTTTTACTGATTTCTTGAATTATAAGACGGTAAGAGAAGTCAACTGTTATACATGTTCTTCATGTTCCTTTTTAGAATATAATTTGTTCTACTCCTCAGTGGTAACTTCCTATTCTTAATCTGCTTTGCATGTTGATTACATACCGTTTAGTTGAATCTTCTCAACTTGCTTAGTATGATATCTATCAGTTTAGTTATCAATGCTTTTAATAGACGTTGACGGAGAGTTATATCTCTCACTGGGACGTTTGGTCTCACCCCGTGGGTTTCCACATCTTTTTGGTGGTCGAGCACGAGGAAGTAGAGATCGTGCTATTGGTGCTGAGCAGCAAGAGGACCAATAGTTGCTGAAAGGTTGGACATGCTACTTGTGTATAGAAGTAGAGTCCTATCTGTCATCCCTATACACTCAGGTCCTTGGAGAGGTTTTTGTTGTATGTACTGATACGAGGTTTTAGCTTTATGCCCGTTGGTGTATAGAGATGACATACATGTATATGAATAGGTTATCATGTATAACAAGATGTGGCTTGAGAGCTAGTGAACAGTATCTTGTATAATGTTTTGGGCAGGTGATATGCAATACATGTGGCTTTTGTGGACTCATGTGCAGTATGTTGCGACTCCTATGGTTTGATGAAATCGATTTTAATTTCCTGTGTTTTATGGTATCTTGGATGTTTAGTTTTATTTTCTGCATTTTGGTTTTGAGTAATCTCGTTTGTGGTGCGTCTGGGCGTCACACGTCTCTACAATCTAGCCTCTCCCAATCACCCTCCCTTTCCTCTTTCATCTCCACCTCAGTCTCCAGTAACTTTCTAACAATTGCACATTGAAGTCGTAATCCGTCTTTGCTTCCTGCCTGCCTACACCTCATGATGGAGTAACTCTCTCCCCATGTTGGGGTATGTTTTTTATCTCGCTACCGCCTCTTGTGCAGGTTTCTGCGATATGATGCGTCAGATCTACTTCCTCTGCATTCTACCATGTTGCGGGTGTTGCCGGATCTTCTGATCAAGGCTTTCTACTGCCCATATATTGGGTTTCTCCTGCTTCTATCATCTGTTGACTGCTGCGTCTGCTTGCTGCTTGCTGCCTGCTGTTACTGCCTCTGCATCGTGCTCCTTCGCCCTTCTTCCGCGTCCTGTTCACTTCTGCATATTTCTCTGATGGCGTCTACTGATTCACTAAGGAAACTTTGTGTTATTACAGTTAAGTTGGATGGATCCAACTACCAAGCCTGGTTTGCCTCCTTCGAGCTCTATGTTAAAGCTCAAGGACGTTACTCCCATCTTACTGTTGCTGCTCCAGCTATTTCTGATGTGAATGTTGATGATAAAACCAAGCAAGCTTATCACCTGTGGATGAAGGAGGACTCTACCATTATGACATGGATGGTCAAGAGTGTTGAGCCTAAGATCAACCAATCCCTTCTGCGATTTTGAACTGCTAAAGACATGTTGGATCAACTTTCCCATGTTTACTGTCACCAAAAAAATCCGAATGTGTTTGCAATTTTCAAACACTTGGCCAAGGAGTACTCTAATACTAAGTCAGTGGAAGACTACTACAACCAATGTTGTGCGCTTTGGGATGAGTTTAGGATCTATCACCCGCTCACTACTGATATTAAAGAAATCCAACGTCATCGCAACAATCTTCAGCTAGTCCAGTTCCTTGCTGGGTTACTACAATCCTTTGCCGGCGTTGTCGATCAAATCCTGTCTAGTGATCCTCTGCCTACCTTACGAGATGTTCTCAAACGAGCTCAGAGATTTCCATCTGTATCAACAATATCTCCCAATTCCTCTGATGCAGCTGTCCTTATCGTCCGTTCTAGTGATTCTTTCCATGGACGCGACCGTAGTCATGGACGTGGTTGCGATCGCTCTATTGCTGGGCCCGATTGAGGATCTTACTCATCTAGCTCCGACTCTTCCTCTACTGAACAATGTTACTGCACCTTCTGTAGGTGCACAAATCATAATGAAAACTGATGCTGGATCAAGCATGGCAAACCTGCATGGGCAAATCAAGTCACGTCAGACCATCCTGACACTGCTTCATCCCCATCTACCCCACCATCTGCAGAGTGGATCTGCTCTGAATTTGAGAAGCTACTCCAAGCTCGTCTGACTTCCTCTGCTGAAACATCTACTGATGGAGTTTCTGCTCTTCTTACCTCAAGACATGATAAATATCACATCCAACACCTCAAAGTTGATACACCTTGATGCACCTTAAATCCAATATACTTGGATGAGTAACACATGAAGTGTGTCATGTCAATTGTTACATTGAGATGTAATGAGTTGAATGCACTTTGATAAGTGTAGGCTAACATACCCTGAGAAAGGGTTAAGCCAAGATAATAAAGTATGATGTACTCAATATCCTAGTGAGGATGAGAGAGAAACTCATACTTTGTGTTGTTAATCATTTCATGATAAATGATGAGAATAAATAAGTATGATTGAATACTTATGATATCAATGTATGCTCCTAGATGTGTGGAGCAATGAATTAGGGTTTGGATTAATAATATGAACTTGAAACCCTATTCGGCTATAAAGGGAAACCCTAACCCTAATAATGGGAAGGTTGTATTTCTCTTATTGCATAAGCCTCGTGAGACATGTTAAATACTTGTATAAAAAGTATAATGTTTATGTGGTCTGATGACCTAAAAGATAGTTGTTGCCTAGTGAGAGGTGACAAGATGTTTAAATGGCCTTGTGAGCCATGTGAATAGTTGTTACCTAGTGAAAGGTGACAAGATGTTTAAATGACCTTGTGAGCCATGTGAATAGATGTTGCCTAGTGAAAGGTGACAAGATGTTTAAATGGCCTTGTGAGCCATGTGAATAGTTGTTGCCTAGTGAAAGGTGACAAGATGTTTAAATAGGCCTTGTGAGCCATGTGAAATACTTGAACAACAAGTATGATGAATACCTTGGTCTGAGGACGTAGAGGTAATAGTTACCTGCTACAGAGGTAACAATGCTATGTGGTGATCTAAGAGCTTGAATACCCAGATCCAGTAATCATGATAATGATGATGTGAAGGGATGAGAATTCCCATTAATGTGACAAGGGACTGAGATCCCAAGTGTTATGTAACTAAATGTGTTCTAAAGATTAGAAAAGTACTTGATAGATGTATTACAACTTTCTTTGTAGCATTTGTTTATGATTGATGCTTATAACTTGTTTGATGCTAAAAAGAATACTGTAATGCACTTAATATATCACTAGAAGCCATAAAACGTTACCCTGATCATAGATCCATCATCGTCAGGATTTGCTGAATGGTGAAACGGGTTCCCCGCGGCATAACCCGGAGTGCATATTTTTGAATATGTGGGAGCGTAAGTATAAACAGACGGCCATGTGTGAGCCGATCCCCTTACGAACTCGAAATAAATGTCTCAATTGAGCACAGTGAACTGGCCCGTGGCTCAGAGTATGGCTATATGCCATGACTCAGTAATTTCATAACTGGGGACAATTGTTAGTAGATGTTCCCATAAGAGAGTGCAGTTGACGCTGTAGCTATGAACGAAGATGCCTTGTACCCTGGCACACTCTTTTTGCAAATTGACACGAGATGTCACTGCCAGTAGTCTCGTACTGACCGAGACAGGTGAGGTCATGGCAGTCGACTCTTCCATTGACCTTGTATGGTACCGACTTGTGAGAAGTTTGTGGTCGGTTGGAGATGAACGGGGTATACTTCATCTTTTCAGGGCATAAGTGTGATTGTAAAATATGATCAACCGTGTATCATATTTGCTTAAGGATCGAATACTGAAAACATTGTCTGATGCGCAATTCAGTTATACATCTTAGCTTGATAGATGTTATTTATGTTTCCTTACATTCCTTGTAAAGTAGTTAGATGGTTTATTACTCTAC
This sequence comes from Alisma plantago-aquatica, assembly GCA_963693085.1. NCBI lineage: Eukaryota > Viridiplantae > Streptophyta > Magnoliopsida > Alismatales > Alismataceae > Alisma > Alisma plantago-aquatica. The sequence goes on from OY856409.1 coordinate 1,354,801,846, forward strand.
CATGGGTAGATGCATCATTTTCCTTAAGTAAAGAGATTACTTTGTTCTGTTCATACAATGATTAATCCTGCCTATTAATATAAAAGAACCTCTGCTCAGTTTTATAATGCTTATCTGTGATAATAATATGGTCGGCGGAGAGTTATATCTCTCGCTGGGACAATTGTCTCACCCCGTGGGATCCACAATTTTTAGGTGGATGTGCACGAGGCGGTGGAGACCTTTTTGCAGAAGAGGAACATCAACTGGGACAGCAGTAACAACTCAGGTTGAGTGTACTGTCTGTCGTGTCTGGTAGATAGAAGTCCTATGTGTCGTCTCTGTACTCTCAAGTCCTTGGAGTCGGTTTGTAATGGTTTCATGAACAATCTGAGATTTTGGCTTGTAAGCCTTGGGGTTTTATGTTGCTCCAATATGTGTTTTGATAGAACAATTTTTGTATGTTGTCCTCGAGATGAGATGAAACAATGTTGCACAATGTCAATCATGATATGTATAAGTTTTGAATCTTTCAGTAAGAGTTTCTCGGAAGAGGATCTCTTTGCAAAATGGTTTTAAATTTTAGTGATTTTTGTTAATCCGCTTTTTATGATTATTCCGCATCATTAATAACGATTTGGCTGTCAGTTTGGTGGCGGTCGTTACAAAGAAGAGGAAGGAGAGGAAGATGAAGAGGAAGAAGAAGAGGAAGAGGAAGAAGAAGAAGAGGAAGAAGAGGAAGAAGAACAAGAAGAGGAAGAAGAACAAGAAGAGGAAGAAGAAGAAGAAGAAGAAGAAGAAGAAGAATCATTATTATAAAGTCCACATAGGCTTATAAAAATAAAACTATTGCAATATAAGAGATATGTTTTAACGTGTATATCTCACTGTATGCATGACTAATTCACGACTGATCATTTTTGTCATAAACTTGAAATACTTTTTCTGAATATTGAGAAGAACTTCGCGGGGAGGGGGTGGGGGCAGAAATTATTGTGCGCCTCTGCCTCTGTTCATGCTTTTTTAGAAAATCATACTTGTATGTTGGCTCTCAATCAACTGCAACCTCATTAGTAAATTATCATGCAAATACACGACCATTCAATGAAGTTTGACGTATAAGTATGAACTTATTGGAATTATAGAATAAGTTGATGATGAACTATGTTTACTAACATTTTAATAAAACACCCTGGCTCCAGTTAAGTCACTAGTTTTAAGCCTTTCTCACTTTTGAATTGCGAAATGCAATCAACTTGGAAATAAATCAGTTATTTCAAAGTTAAGAGATATGTAACATCTTAGAAAATTGTACATCATGCGATCCAACGGCCTCCATTGATACAAATCAAGTAGCTCTGAACTCATTCAACCAATGCAGTTAGAGAATCCCTGGAAATGGAAGATTCAAGTACTTGTACTCTTATATGGAATACAATGTTATGTTAAGTGAAACTTCTTTTTCCAAATTATAAAAACTATTCTCACTTTAATGGATGGTCTGTACCCAAGAGAAACACGTGTAACCAAGATGGATGGAGGATCCAAGTAGTTTATTTGTTCTTGTAATAGACCTGATGCCTTTTGTAACAGTATATTTAAGTAATGGCAAAATGTTTGTGTGGCCCCACCTTGTCTTAATGAAGCCCCTCCCCTGTCTGTATAAGGGCTAACACTGACATTCATTACACAACCTCACTTACTTTCATGGTTTCTCTCTATTTGCAGGATGACATTGCTTCTAGGACCTCCAGGCTGTGGGAAAAGCACATTATTGCTTGCTCTTGCAGGAAAATTAGACAAGGCATTGAAGGTTCATTCAATCTTGCAAAGTACATGAATATTTATACAAACATGAGGAAATTTGCAACATCAACATATCCTAAATCCTAACCTAGAATATGAACCGAAAATTAGGACAAGTTGTGCAAGAGTTGTATATATGAATAACAGTGATAATAATGATAGCAGTTAACTTTAGCTGAAGTTAACAAAGGCTGAGATCCAATACATTGTGAAACCCAAAGCAAGGAATTATCCCTCCTAAGCAATGTTCAAAATTTCAATGAAACAGTCAAGACTTTGCCAAAAATTTATGTGGCTATCAATTGTTATACTCTTTAATGTACTATGTGCTACCTAGACCATAATTCTTTGCACATTTTTGTGTCTTTAAGTCTATATTTTGTGTTTGTAACTATAGTGACTTACTTCATTAATTGCGCTATTGAAGTTGACATCCAACTTCCCATGGAAGTGAAACAATTCAGCTCCCTTCACTCAAACATGAGGAAACCCCCCCTTCCCAACAAATATGACATATCATTGTATGAACAAGTGTGTCTACACAAGTAGATTGATCTGGTAAAATATCATAAATTAATTCGTTATTTTGGCGTTGAAATGCCAGGAACGCATCCGTCAGAACTTCTTCGGAATTTCTGTTTCTGTTCCCACCAAAACAGTGTCAAAATCGGATATTTTCTTCGTTGCTCCTAAGACCGCACAGACCCGGAGCACTAAAACAGGTAACATGGATAAGTCAAGGACAATCAGAGTTAGCTGGTGCAAACAAGTTCCCAAAACTGTAGAGGCCCCAGCCTTCAGTTAGGAAGTATTTTAATAATTCGGGAAAAATGTGACTAATCAACTATTCACGAAGGTTGATTTTTTTAGAAATATCACTATACCTATGTATCATATGATATGTTTACGTATAACATTTTAAAACAGATGCCATGAAGAAGAATCAAGTGTCAGGCAAGGGTGTTGTGCTTGATAGTGTTTTTGTTGTTACTTCTAATATGCTCGGTGGGAATGGCGGGATGAAGATTCACATCTCATATATATACTTATATTAAAAATACGGTGGAATGGCACAAGATGATAGTTCACTATAATCCATTGAAAGATCGTGTTATCTCTGGAAACAAAATTACAACATTTTGCAAAATTGTTTCAAATTACAGGCTGCAGGGGAAGTTACATACAATGGCTTCCAACTAGAAGAATTTGTGCCACAAAAGACAGCAGCATACATAAGCCAATATGACGTGCACATACCGGAGATGACCGTCAGGGAAACACTAGATTTCTCGGCACGATTCCAGGGAGTTGGTAACCGAGCAGGTTTCTTTAAAGACAACTTTCTTTGAGCTTCCTATCTGTCCTTTGATATTGCCACCACATTAATTATAATTATTTGTATATCCTTTTCAGAAATAATGAGAGAAGTGATCAGGAGAGAGAAGCAAGCGGGATTAAATCCTGAACCCGATATTGATGCCTACATGAAGGTGCCCACCATCATACTTACACTAACCCATGAACAAGCTTAAGAAAGAAATAAAATAGATGCAGCAAAACACTAATTCTTGAATCATCCAGGCCATTTCACTAGAGGGATTGGAAAGGAGCCTTCAAACTGATTACATCATGAAGGTGTACTTCTTTAAAGCTTCTTTGATTATACTGTTGAGTGGTACTTCATACTTTAAATGTATCAGTAATACAGCAATTTCATAAGATTCTGGAGTCATGTTGCATTTATATCATGTTCATGCCGCATCATAGATTTCCCTTCAGTCCCACATGAACCTTTGTTTCCCTACACCAGAAATAGCAAGCATGGGCAGAATGCAAGATCCCGTTGACATGTGAAATATGAGACCAAAGTGATACATAACTGTCCCCACACCATCTTTACGCCTAGGCAAAAAGACCTTAGGAACCATGCAATTAGCCAATTAGTTCAATGTAAATTGAGCCACTTTTTAAAAAAAAAGTAGTCATCTTGGAAAACATGACATTGTGCACACTAACAAATGGATCTTATATAGTGAGATCACAATATCTTTGCCAGTCGGGACTCAAAGATGCAATAACATAGCTAGGTGATAAATTCATCTTTTCTTGGTTGCAAGTGAAATACAAAGAATTCACAACGATTAATGAAATAAAGGTGCATTTTGTTAAAAGGCCTAGCACGAAATCCTATGTTGTAGTGGTACTAAATAATGCATTGCAAGTGTCCTATAAAATTCTAGCCACCAAGAATAACATTCGAAAAAAAATACCTTGGAACATAAGCATGAGGCCTGAATGACATCACTAGGTGTGATTTCTAGTTCGCAACTTCATTCCATCATGTGGTATAAGTGTCATAATGTCTGACACAGTCTACATGTTGAGGGAGTAAGCATCTAAATCTTTTGGAACATACATGCATAGTCAATATGCAAATATAACTATACAGCTTCTTGAAACCAGGTCAAGATTAAGCTTGTTGGGGTATTAACATTGGTCCCTAATAAAAAGTTAACCTAAAGGCAATGAACCCAAATGTATTTGTAGTTGGGTTCCAAGTTCAAATTTGCTGATCTGAGAGAGAAAAAAAAATTGTGCACTCCACTTTTTGAAAAAAACTCGCTAGTCCAGCCCATAAAAAAAAATATATGCCATAAAGCCTGTGGCCAAAACACTGCTTTCACTATTGTTCTTTTGTATAGATTTAGAACTAATATCTTGTTTTCTTTATAACTTTATTTTTCTTTCCATTGGTTTCTGAACAATGAAACCATATAAAAAGTAAAAAACTTATTATTAGAATTTTGATTGCAGTCACCAATTATGGGGTTTTGGGGTCTAGGCAGTTTGAGTCATCATGTTATCTCATGTTTGGGCCCATAATGATCTTTTTTGGGAAGGGGGTAAATCACATTTTTTTTTAGTGTCACGCTAAAACAAAATCAGACTCTTTGCATGTCTTCAGTTCAACTATTGGTCTGAACATTTTTATTAGGTTTTAGTTTAGTGAAATGTGCTTACCTCAAATGGTTACATTTTACACCCGATTTTACTATGTTTACGTACTAAGGTATAGGCAAGAACTACTTCAGTAAACTCATTGAAAAGGTTAATAGGACCAAGAAACCACAACTAGTTTGTATGACATTATAAAACTGAAAATACAACACGATCATGATTCAACGTGTCGGTTTCTGTTTCCAATACCATTTCACCATCCATGGAAATGGAAATCTAGGAAATTATGTCCTATGGTTGAATTTCTTGATGAAAAAATTTAACCCATAACATTCATGTTAGTTATTTAATTGTGTATATAATATCATGGACTTGAGTCAATGACACAGTTATTTGGGTCCAAGTTGATAAGGTCCCTACGGACTTGAGTCAATGACACACATAGTTATTCGGGTCCAAGTATATATATATATATATATATATATAGAGTCAGGCTAGAATACACTCGAGTGTACGGATCGCACAAATACACTCAAGTGTGTTTTCATATCAAGACTATTTTTTGCAAAATGTAAACCGTTGATCTTCACCGTCATACTATAATTAGGCTACATACAAATTTTGAGCCCATTTGGATGAGTGTAAGTCACTCATCCAAGGGCAACAAAATTGACGCGCGAAACTAATTAGAAATGCATAATTTTTGTGGTCTTCATAACATGAGCTATACATATCCAAATGTGCTCAAATTTTGCGTATGAATTGTTCACGAGATGTTTAAGAAGATCAATGGATTAGATTTTCAAAAAAAAATATTGCATCATGAAAAACTACTTGAGTGTATTCCGCTCCGGATACACTCGAGTGTATTCTAGCCTGACTCTCTCTCTCTCTCTCTCTCTATATATATATATATATATATATATATATATATATATATATATATATATATATATATATATGGCAGCAGAAACGGAGAAGAAGAGAGGATATTAGATTTTGCAGTTGCATATGATATGGTTTTGGAAAACACCCATTTCAAGAAAAGAGAATCTCATAAGATTACTTTCAAGAGTGGGCACAATTGTAGCCAAATTGATTACCTCCTTACAAGGTGGGAGGATCGTAAAGTATGCAAGGACTGAAAAGTTATTCCTGGCAAAGAACTCACGACCTAATATAGGTTGGTGGTTTTGGATATTAACATGAAGATCAATAAAGGCAAGTATAACAAAAATCTAGATAGCAAGATCAAGTGATGGAATCTTAAAGGAGAAAAGAAATTGACCTTTCATGATAAACTCATCAAGAAGGGAACTTGGAACTTAGAGTCTGATGTCAATACTATGTGGCATAACATGAGCTCTTGCATAAAAAAAATTGTCGGATAGGTTTTGGGGGAGTCCAAAGGTTGTGGGCCTCCACAAAGAGAGACTTGGTGGTGGAATGATGAAGTACAGAAGGCTATTAAATTGAAAAGGGAAATCTATAGGAGCTTGCCCAAATCTCGAGATGATGCAACGTTCCAGAGATACAAACAAGCAAAGAAGGAAGCGAAAAAGGTTGTTCAGGAGGCAAGGTCTAGATACTTTGATGATATTTATAAGAAGTTGGACACTAGAGAAAGGAAAAAAGATATATATAAAATGGCTTGTATAAGAGAAAGGAAAGGAAGAGACTTGAGTCAAGTAAAATGCATCAAGAATGAAGATGGTAGAGTGCTGGCTCCTCTTCTACTACCACTACAAGTGGAGCCCATGCTGCGACCTACTCGGGTTGTGATACTGCCTTCCTCAGTACTCCATCTTCTAGTGCTGGTAATACAAAATGGGTTATCGATTCGGGCGCATCGTCTCACATTTCTGGAAATCGAGTTTTATTTAGAAATTTATCTAGACCAGCTACTACTTCTGTCATGCTTGCTGATGGTTCTAAGTCTGCAGTTTCTGGGGTTGGAGACATTGTATCTAAGTTTCTTCTGAAGTCGGCTTTATATGTGCCTTATTTTCCGCTGAATTTATTATCTGTTAGGAAAATCTTACGCAACCTGCAATGTAGCCTGACCTTTATATCTGGTTCGTGTGTTTTTCAGGACCTTCGCACGAGGACGAAGATTGGTGGGGGGCATGAAGGATCTGATGGCCTCTTTTATCTGGATGATCTGCCAAGACTGGACAAGGTTGCATTGGCTTCTACTTTATTGGCATTATCTGCATCACTCTCTGCATTACAATGGCACTACCGTCTTGGACACCCTTCTTATGAAAAACTAAGACATGTCATTTCTAGTGTTGGCACTCATAAGTTTCAGTGTGAATCATGTCAATTAGGGAAACAGACTAGGGTTGTTTACCCTAAACGTCCTCAGAGTAGTAGCAAAAACTTTTTTGATCTTGTTCATGCTGATGTATGGGGTCCTTGTAATGTGCCTAATTTGTCTGGCTACAAATACTTTTTACTATTTATTGATGATTTCTCTCGGACCACTTGGTTGTTTCTGTTGAAAAGTAGGTCTGAAGTGTTGTCTACTATTAAATTCTTTTTTGCTGAGGTGAAAACACAATATGCTATGCCTGATAAAGTTTTTCGTACTGATAATGCACTTGAGTTTGTCCAAAAAGATGTTGCAATGTTTTGTCGTTCTGTTGGCACTTTACATCAAACTTCTTGTGCATATACACCACAGCAAAATGGAGTAGCTGAGAGGAAAAATGGACATTTGTTAGAAGTTGCTAGAACTATTATGATGCACTATCATGCACCCAGATTGTTCTGGCCTGAAGCAATATTGACTGCCTGTTTCTCAATTAATCGGATACCTTCCTCTGTGATTGGAAATAAAGTACCTGTCCAAATTCTACAACCTGATGCACCCTTATTTACTGTACCTCCTCAGATTTTTGGCTGTACGTGTTTTGTGAGATTGCTTGGTCCTACTCATGATAAATTATCTCCCCGTGCTGAGAAATGTATTTTCTTAGGGTATTCTCATACACAAAAAGGATATAGATGCTATAGTCCTACTGCAAAGAAATGGTTTATCAGCAGTGATGTTGTCTTCTTTGAGAATACCCCATACTACTCATCTAGCGGAGATAGTCTGGAGCCTGATATTATTGCTTCCCCTCTGACTTATGGTATTGATTACTTTGAAACTTTTTCTCCTGTTGCCCGCCTTAATTCAGTCAGAATTCTTCTTTCTGTTGCTATTAATCTGGACTGGCCTCTGCTGCAATTAGATGTTAAAAATGCTTTCCTGTATGGTGATCTGCAAGAGGAAGTGTATATGGAGCAACCCCCTGGATTTGTTGCTCAGGGGGAGTCACACAAAGTCTGTAGGTTGAAGAAGTCTATTTATGGGCTCAAACAGAGCCCTCGTGTCTGGTTCGATAAATTAAGCAAAATTCTGATTGCTTTTGGTTTTCTGAGATCTCAAGTGGATCATTCTGTTTTTACTAAGAAGACCTCTACTGGCATTGTAATTCTTATTGTCTATGTGGGTGATATTGTTCTTTCTGGCAGTGACTCTATTGCTATTCAAGATACTAAATCCCATCTCTGCAAGCACTTTGCTACTAAAGACTTGGGTAAACTGTGGTATTTTCTGGGCATAGAGGTATCCAGAACCTCTAATGCACTAGTGTTGTCTCAGAGGAAATATGTTCTAGATCTTTTACAGGAAACTGGTATGCTTGGAGCTAGACCTGTTGACACTCCTCTAGATCCCAATGTCAATTGGGATGATGATTCGTCTCCATCTTTTGCTGATAATAAAAAGTATAGGAGATTGATTGGTAAAATGATATACTTAACTGTGACTAGAGCTGACATATCTACTTTTGTGGTACTTCTTAGCAGGTACCTAGATAAACCCAGACAGTGCCACTGGGATGCACTATGTCATATTCTGCGATATCTAAAAAAGTCTCCTGGCAAGGGACTTCATTACAGGAAAAATGGGCACTGCTCTCTAGAAGGGTATTCTGATTCTGATTATGTGGGGAGTCGGATTGACAGGAAATCCACTTCTGGCTATTGTACCTATGTTGGAGGCAATCTAATCACATGAAGATCCAAGAAACAAAATGTGGTTGCAGATCTAGTACTGAAGCTGAATATAGGGCTATGGCCCATACTGCTTGTGAGCTGCTTTGGGTACGCTCTCTTCTTAAAGACTTCGGTGTTGAGTCTTCTTCTGCTATACCCATGCACTGTGATAATAAAGCTGCTATCTTTATTGCCAACAATCCTGTCTATCATGAGCGCACCAAGCATATCGAGGTCGACTGTCATTTTATTCGGAAATCTATTCTTACTGGCAAGATATGCACACCTTTTACTCGATCTGAAGACCAGGTTGCTGATATCTTCACCAAACTGCTGCCTAAGAAGCATTTCAGTGCTTTGATGGGCAAGTTGGGCATGATTGACATCTATGCTCCAACTTGAGGGGGAGTGTTAATATATGTGTTGCTTTATTTATGTTATGTTATTTTCCATTATATCTGGACCTTTCTGTAATTGTTACTTTTCTATAAATAGAAGGGTGCACACATTGTGCAACCCTAAGCTCTCCAAGTCTCATTGTCTTTCACAAATCGCATGCCTTCCTCTGTTTTGAAAAATCAGGTCCCGTATGCTATTTTGTTTCCTGATAAACCCTTATTCCCTCTGCCTCGCATTTTAGGAGTACTTGTTTTGTGAAAAATCTTCGTCCTGGGCTCACCAAACTTGATGCTCGCTCGGTCAAATGTGTTTTTCTGGGATATTCCCGTACAAAAAGGCTACCGTTATTTTGATCCTATTAAAAAACAGTGGTTTGTTAGTGCGAATGTGACCTTTTTTGAGCATATGCCTTACTATTCTACATTCTACTAATGGCGCAAAATTGTCTGCTGACATTATGGCTACCACACCGTTACCAGTGATTGTTGAGGATTTACCGTCTCCTGATGTGCCTAAAGAACGCCCATTGCAAGTCTATCAGCGCAGGTCAAAGAACCACAATGCTTCTGAAGCCCCAGCCGAACCAAATCATGCGTCTGCGGTTGATCCACCATCCACTGAGGTATTTTCTGACCTGGATCTTCCTATCAATTTATGAAAAGGTGTTCGATCATGTACTAAGCATCCTATCAGTAATTTCTGTTCATCTGACAAACTTTGTGGTAGCTTTTCTTGCTTCAATTTTGTTTTGTCTGCTGTGACAATTCCTAAATCAGCCGAATAGGCCCTTCGCATTCCTTCCTGGAAACATGCTATGAAGCAAGAAATGCATGCACTCTGTGATCGTCACACCTGGGATCTGGTTGATCGTCCCTCTTCGTGCCATACCGTTGGCTGCCGTTGGATATTTACTATTAAATATCAACCGGATGGTACCATTGAACGCCTGAAAGCCAGATTAATTGCAAAAGGTTACACACAGACATACGGTGTTGACTACTTTGAGACCTTTTCTCCAGTTGTTCGCCTGAATTCTGTTCGTATTCTGATTGCTATTGCTGTAAATAAAGACTGGCCTTTGTATCAACTTGATGTCAAAAACGCTTTTCTCTATGGAGATCTTCAGGAGGAAGTATACATGGAGCAACCGCCAGGATTTGTTGCCTAGGGGGAGTCTTCCTTCACAATATGTAAACTCAGAAAGGCCATCTATGGTCTTAAGCAGAGCCCGCGTGCCTGGTTTGATAAACTCAGTCAGATCTTAATTACTTTTGGCTTTCAACGATCACAATCTGATCATTCTGTATTTATTCGTAAGTCAGCACCAGAGCTTGTTATTCTGATTGTATATGTAGATGATATTGTTTTATCTGGCAGTGATAATGCGGGTATCTAGGCAACCAAACATTATTTGGCACAATACTTCATTACCAAGGATCTTGGCAAACTGCGATATTTTCTAGGTATTGAAGTTGCCAGATCATCTGCAGGAATTTGTCTTTCACAAAGAAAATATGTTATGGATTTATTGCAGGAGACCGGCATGCTGGGATGCAAGCCAGCCAACACTCCTCTAGATCCCAACATGGATTGGAATGATGATAGCTCTCCACCTTATGATGATCGTCACTAGTTTCGAAGGCTGGTAGGCAAACTTATCTACCTGACGGTCACTAGGGCTGACCTAGCAGCTGTTGTGGGATTCATAAGCCGGTACCTTGTTAAACCCCAGCAGTGCCACTGGGACGCTATGTGTCACATTCTACGATATCTTAAAAGCTCGCCAGGGAAAAGTCTTCTTTATAAAAAGCATGGCCACTGCAATCTATTTGGATTTTCTGATTCTGACTATGCAGGAAGTCGATCTGATCGAAAGTCCACTTCTGGATACTGTACCTTTGTAGGAGGCAACCTAGTCACCTGGTGGAGCAAAAAGCAAACTGTGGTTGCTAGATCCAGTGTCGAGGCCGAATATAGAGCCATGGCTCATACTGCATGTGAGCTTCTGTGGGTCCGTGTCCTTCTTCAAGAGTTTGACATTGCTTATTCAAATCCCATTCCTATGTTCAGTGACAACAAAGCCTCGATTTTTATTGCAAGCAATCCCACGTTTCATGAACGCATGAAGCATATTGAGGTTGATTGCCATTTTGTTCGGGCATAAGTTCTGTCTGGACATATCTGCACTCCATATATTGGCACTGACAAGCAGCTTGCGGATATCTTCACTAAGATCTTGCCTAAAGCTCAGTTTCAGACTCTGATTGACATGCTGTGCTTGTTTGACATCTACACTCCAGCTTGAGGGGGAGTATAGATATACTGTGTTACTGTGTTATTTACTTGTTGTTTTACTATTTTACTTTTAGTCCCATATTTCTCACTTGTACTTATGTCTCTACTCTCACTAGCTATATTAGAGACTATCCTGTAACTTGTTTTACTCATTGAATAAACAATTCCATTTCCCTCTAGACTAGCCATAAGAGTGCTGCAAAACTCAAAAAAATATCCATTACAACACTCCAAACGGATAATATCCATCCTTAAGTGTTTCTATTGGCTAGTAGGCATCCCCAACTATAAATAGGACCCCTTGGGCTTTATCCCATGGTTAGCCAAGCACTATGAAGGTCCCCTATATTATAGTTGAGTGCTTCCAAGGGCCTCCTCTCTCTCTCAAGCTTAATCGCTTGTTACATCCATTAGAGTGAGTAGGAGATTTATAAGAGAGCTAGTCCTACATGAATATCTATGAGACTCTCACTTCCTCCACCTCACAATCTCTTATTTCTTCTATACAGATGAAGATGAAGATTTTCTCTTGGATAAGAGAGGTGAAGAAGGGAAGGAGTCCCTTGGTGAAAGCTTCTCCTTGGCGAAGGTGAAGTCAAAGGCGGAAGATCCAAGAAGAGTGGGTAATTCCTTCAAGGCGGAAGACTTGTGCAGTGGGTAAGTCCTTGGTGAAGGCAGAAGACTCATTGCAAAGTAGGTTAGTCTTTGGTAAGGTTGAAGACTCGGTCTTGGATAGGTAAGTCCTTTGGTTGGTTGTTGGCTCCCTTCTCCTTAAAGGGAAGGCTGGGTATCCTTGACCCGGAAAAGGAAGGCCATGTATTGTATCTCTTACAATGGAAAATAACAAAGGTGCAATGGTTGAAAAATGCTACGGCTTGATCTCTCTAAGTAGTGGACTGACTTACTACTAGTTTGGAGTATGGAACCACTCTACATAGCTTGTGTTATTTGGTGATTGTTCAATCTCTCTCTCCCTTACTATGTATGTTTTAGTTGCACTCAAATCTTATATTAGCAACCTTTTCCTATGATATATTTTGAAGGTCTAATGAATTTTGTTTAAGTGCATTTTAGCTCTATTCTTCCCCCTCTAGAGCAAATAGCCCATCCTAGATCCAACAAGGTCCACATTGTCGCCCTCCTTTTACATAAGTCTACAAATGTCCCAAAGAGGCTCTGGCTTCGAGCATCATCATATGTAATGTAATTCTACACTATTTGCTGATTTCTCTTGTCAGATGATCAAGTGGATGCATGTACTAATGAACTACCCATGTGCCTTGTGTAGAGGAAAGCGGGCTTGCAATTGTCATCCTGTTTCCAACTTTGTTTCTTTCAATAATGTCTTTTCATCATTATGCTTATTCATCCTTGTTGTCTTTGGTTCATATCCTTATGCAAGTTTGAAAGGCATATAATCACCCCGGTTGCCATGTTCCAATGGAGGATGAGATCTTAGCTCTGTGGTAGACATTGAACATGCCATTGTTCGTGCAAACTTCAAATGACCTAGAGTGGATGTTTATGATAATTTTGAGAAACTTCAAGGAAGTGGTTGAGTAAGACTTTAACAAAAAAGCTAAAAATTGTGATACTGTGTGGAAATTCAATATTTAACATCAATTTTTTTTGCGAAAACACATAATATATAATTTTTAAAACTTAACTTTTAAAACTCGCATTTATTATGCATCTTTGGTATTCTAGATTGACATAAATCACAATGGAAATAGATGCTACGTTAACAAAAACATAAGTTTTTTTCTAAAAAGGGGTGACATGGGAGAGTTAATGGTGTATATAGAAGAATAAGAGGCTTTGTATTTAGTGTAAAAAGTGTACAATACATTCTCTTATATAGGATAAGAGAGGAGACACATATTAGAGATCAGCAATATGTGATAAAACAACACAAGTAATATGTAAGTGAAGCACATGCAAGGCACATGACAATGAGTGAAACATAAGCATTTCTCTATACTCACCCCTCAAGCTGGGGCGTAGATGTCGAACATGCCCAACTTATCTACTAGAATCTTGAAGCGAGCCTTTGGAAGAAGCTTGGTGAAGATGTCTGCTACATATTGCTCAATGCTGAGATATAGAGTACTAATGCGGCCAGAAAGAACAGACTCCCGAACAAAGTGGCAGTCGACCTCTATATATTTTGTCCTCTCATGAAATGTAGGGTTGTTTGCAATAAAGATAGACGCCTTGTTATCACAAAACATCAGAATAGGACTGGAGTTAGGTATGCCAAAATCTTTGAGAAGGCTTTGAACCCACAAAAGTTCACATGCAGTCTGAACCATGGCTCTATATTCTGCCTCTACACTTGACCTGGCTACCACGGTCTTCTTTTTTCTACGCCAGGTAACTAGGTTTCCACCCACAAAGGTGCAATAACCAGATGTACATTTACGATTGCATCTACTCCCTGCATAGTTAGAATTCAAAAAACCAGAGAGATTGCTATGGCCATGATTCTAATATAATAGACCTTTTCCTGGAGATAGGGCTGTCAATGGGGAGGGTATTACCCGTTTACCCTTTATCCATACCCTGTAGGGTAAGAGTAAGGGTAAAGGTTTTTGTTACTCGTTCTCCGTTTCCACGCCACATTAAAAGGGAGGTTAAGGTATAGACATTATCCATACCCTTTTACCCTTTTATCCACATTTATTTAACAAAGATATATAACTATATAGAAGCCTCTAGTTCGATCTCCACTCTATTTTTTCTAATAGGAAAGCTTGTGGGTTGCGGCTTGCTTCCTATCCCCACTCACACTCGAATGCTTGTACTATATTATTATTAAATGCTGAACTAGTTGATAAGGTCGCAGAACAATGGGAAAAGGATGACCGCGCCACCTTAAAATAAGTTATTCATGGACCAATGTCTAAACATATTACACAAGTATAACATTGTCCTGCTTATATTCACATTTGTGAAGATACAAGTCAAGAAAGATGTGAATTAATCTTTATCACCCTACACACCACCTCAAAATAAGTTCGCTTTTTATAAAATTTATTTTATATCAAAATTACCCGTTTACTTGTTTACCCTCCTCATTTACCCTGTGGGGAAGAGGGTAAGGGTAAGGGGTTTGGTAAGAAGGGTAATTACCCTTACCCTTACCCGCTACCCTTTGGAGGGTAAGGGTAAGGGTAGAGCCTTACCCTTCCCATACCCTCCCCATTGACAACCCTACCTAGAGAGCTTTTGAGATATCTCAGAATGTGACAGATAGCGTCCCAATGACACTGTCGAGGTTTGTCAAGATACCTACATATGAATCCGACAACAGCAGTAAGATCAGCTCTCGTGATAGTGAGGTAAATAAGTTTACCAACCAATCGTCTGAATTGGTGGTGATCAACATAAGGTGGAGAGGTTTCATCGTCCCAGACAATATTTGGATCTAGAGGGGTATTGGCTGGTTTGAAGCCAAGCATACCAGTTTCCTACTAAAGATCAAGACATTTTTGTTGGGAAAGACACAATCCTGCAAATGATTTGGATACCTCAATGCCTAAAAAATATCTCAGCTTTCTGAGATCCTTGGAGACAAATTGTTTTTCCAAGTAAATTTTAGTAGCCTGAATCCCCAAGGTATCACTGTCAGATAAGATAATATCATCAACAAAGACAATAAGGATGACTAGCCCAGCCGTAGTTTTCGTGATAAACACAGAATGATCTAAATGGGACCGACGAAAGCTAAAATTTAATAAAGTCTGATAAAACTTGTCGAACCAAGCGCGAGGGCTTTGTTTTAGTCCATAGATGGCCTTTCCCAGTTTATAAACTCGCGAGGAAGACTACCCCTGAGCAACAAATCCTGGTCGTTTCTACATGTAAACTTCTTCCTACAAGTCTCCATACAGAAAGACATTCTTGACATCTAACTGAAATAGAGGCCAATCTTTGTTTACAACAACAGAAATAAGAATTGAACAAAATTTAGTCTTGCTATAGGAGAGAAAGTTTCAAAATAGTCCACACACCACACTATAAGTTTATGTGTAACCTTTTGCTACCGGTCGAGCTTTCAGTCACTCAATTGTGCCATTTGGTTGATACAGTGAAGACCCAACGAAAGCCAACAATAGAGCAAGAAGTAGGACGATCCCCAAGCTCCCATGTCCGACGATCAGAGAGTGCCTGCATTTCGGTTTCCATAGCTCGTCTCCATGCAGGAATTTCAAGTGCCTCAGTAGCAAATTTTGGAATGGACACAACAGAAAGTGAAACAGTAAAGCAAGCAAAGCTGGTACCTAGATTAGTAGAGGAACATAAATTGCTAATCGGGTGTTTAGTACAAGATCGAACACCTTTCCGAAGGCTAATAGGAAGGCGTAAGTCAGAGTTTACCTGAGTTGTGTTTTGATCATCCGTTGAAGGAGGAATTGGTTGTGGAGGGGCCATCGAGGGAACTGGTAGCTTGGGTCTTCTCTCATAGACTTGCAACGGTCGTTCTTCAGTTGTTAGTTCAGAAGGTGGATCAATATCCACAATGTCAGGTAAAGGAGTTGGAGTCAAAGCATCATAGGATAACAAAGCCCCTTTATCAGAAAATAATGGCATGTGTTCAGAAAACACGACATCTGCACTAACATGCCAGTGTTGTAGGATGGGACTGTAACATCGATACCCTTTTTGGGTTCTGGAGTACCCCAAAAAGATACATTTGGTGGAGCGAGGGTCAAGTTTTGTCATCCCCGAATGAAGGTTCTTAATAAAGCAAGTGCACCTAAAGATGCTCAGGGGGACTGTAAAAAGCGGAGCATCAGGAAAGAGAATGCCATATGGAATCTTATTTTGTAAAACAGAAGACGACATGCGATTAATAAGGTAGCAAGTTGTAGAAACTGCCTCGGGCCAAAAACGGTGAGGAACATGATAATAAAGAAGAATAGTGCGAGCAACCTCCAAAAGATGTCGGTCCGTTCGGCAATTCCATTTTGCTGTGGGGTGTAAGGGCAAGAGGTTTGATGGATCGTGCTACGGGATGAACATAAATAAGTGACATATTTTTGCATGAACTCAAGAGCATTGTCAGTTTGAAAGATTTTAATGGTTTTACTGAATTGAGTTTGAATCTAAAAAAAAAGCAGTAATGGTATCCAGAACAGTGATGCGATCTTTTAGTAAAAATAGTCATGTGGCACTAGAAAATTCATCTATGAAAGTCATAAAATATTTCACTCCAGAATGACTATCCGCATGAACAATATCAAAATGCTTTTGGAACCAATTTCTTTCTTAGTAGTAAAAGTCGATCGAGTTTGCTTGCCGTATTGGCATGATTCACAGGAAAAGGTTTTGTCTACTAAAGCAGGAAATAAATGTTTCAATTTAGCAGCTGAAGGGTGGACGAGGCGGTAGTGCCATTGAATCCCAGTCACAGAAGTCAAGAGCATTGCAGTTGCAAACGTTAATCCATCCAGATAGTAGAGTCCATCCGGTCCCTCATGGCCCGAACCAATCCTCGTCTTCGTGTGGAAATCCTAAAAGACACATCTCGAAGGGTCACATGTAATGGAACACCGAAGGCTCTTCACATCCTTACTAACAGACAGTAGATTAACATGAAATTTTGGAACATATAAGACAAATTTCAGATTCAAATTTTTAGATAACTGAACCGTCCCAGTGCCATGGACAGTTGTCTGAGAGCCATCAACAACTGTAACTGGGGGCAGATGAGTTGATTTTATTAAGGCAGAAAATAAATCAGAGTTACCGGCCATATGGACTGAAGCACCAGAATCAATACACCACTTGTTTTTACCATTAGATGGCGCAACAAGCATAGCAGAGGAACCGTTTTCTGAAGTAGACAACAGGTTGGACATACGCTCCTGGAAGAGCTTCTCAAACTCAGATCGGATCCATGCAGAAGAGGGTTGGGCGGGGGTGTTATCAGTAGCAGACTCGTCGCCCGTATCTGAAGTAACTTGGTTAGCCCAAGTTAGATTTCCATGTTTGATCCAACATCTGTCTTTGTTATGACTATCTTGGCCGCAGAAATTGCGGAAGCGTGAGGCAGCGGACTGACCGTGTCCTTGTACAGAAGAGGAAGTACGACTCGAGGTAGGGGGATGATGGCCACCGCAGCCACGAACACGCCCACGCCCATGGCCACGACTGTGACTACTATCAACAGATCTGACAACAAGAGCAGGGTGCTCAACAGTAGGACCAGAAGTAACTGATGGGAAACATTGAACACGGTTAAGCACATCCCCAGAGTGGGCAGAGGATCACTTGAAAAAATCTGGTCAACAACTCTAGAGGAGGTGGGAAGTTTGACAAGGAACTAGACAAGTTGAAGCTCGTTGCGCTGTCATTGAGCCTCCTTGATATCAGCAGATAAGGGATGGTATATCTCGTACTCATTCCAAAGAACACAACACTGATTGTAGTAGTCTTCAACAAACGCATCATGTGAGAATTCCTTCTTGGCCAGGTTTTTGAAAATCTCGAACATCTTCTTGGGGTTTTGTTGATGGGAGTAGACATGGGAGAGTTGATCCCACATAGCCTTCGCATCAAGGAGGAAGAGAAGGGACTGATTGATCCGCGGCTCGGTGTTACTAACCATCTAGGACATAACTCCTGAGTCATGTTTGCTCCATTGTGCATAAGTTTGCTTGGTCTTGTCATCGGCCGAGGCATCAGGAGCAAGTGGAGGGTCGCTGGTGATATGATAATGGTGACCTTGTGCTTTCACATATAGAGTAAAAGATGCGGACCATAGGTGATAATTGGAGCCATCAAGTTTCACTGTGGTGACACACGAGGAACGGGGAGGCTCAGTGGTGTCACCACAGTGGATGGCATAAGGGACAGAGCAGTAGGCGAAGCAGAACGCAACAACATATGTCGGAAGGCAGCAGATGCCTTACGACAGAAGGGATCCAGAATAGACGGCGGCCAGAATTAATAGATCAAATAAAACCCACAAAGGGGCAGAGTCGAACAATAGTGGATCTGACACATCAGATCCCAGAAACCCCACAAGGGGCAGTAAAGATTGTATAAAGGCCTACGCCATCATGGGGAGAGACCTACTCCACCATGAGGAGCAGGCAACAGAGAGATTGAACCTGCTTAGACCCTCAACTTGCTATTGTGAAGGGCTGTCCTGAGATGGTGAGAGACAAGGAGGAGCAAACGGAGAAGAGGAGAGGCTAACCGGTAGAGAAAATGATGGAGGGAGTGGGGATTGGTGGCGACGTGGAAGAGAGAAGGGAGAGGAGGGGGTGGCGGCGGGTGGTGGTAGAGGGAGGGAGGTGGTGGCGGCGGCTTGGGGTTAGGGTGGGGTGATGGTGGCGGGTAGGCTAGTATTAGGTGAAGGAGATGGTGGGAAAGGTGGCTGGCGGTGGCGTGAATGGAGTGGGGGCGGTGGGAGAGAGGTCGGGGAGGGTGGCGGATTAGGGTTAGGGGAGGGGTTTTTTGATGAAGGGAGGTGAGGGGAGGGGGGGGGCGGGTTGGTTAGGTGAAGGGAGGCATTGGGGATGGGTGGGATCATGGGGGATCTTGTGGCTGTGATACCATAGAGAAGAATAAGAGACTTTGTATTCAGTGAGTTAAAAGGTGTACAATACATTCTCTTATAAAGGATAAGAGAAGAGACGCACATTAGAGATGAGCAATATGGGACAAAACAACACAAACAATATGTAAGTGAAGCACACACAAGGCACATGACAATAAGTGAAACATAAGCATATCTCTTTAGTATAAGGTCTACTCAAAATCTTGTGAAACTTGTGGTAGATCTAACAAAAGGAGGGGTACATCTACTACATTTTTGCTAAAAAAGTCATAGTTCCCTCAAGCTCAAGAATGGTTTTCTACCAAGATTCTTCAAGTCTTGTTTGTGTGTGCCGTTGTACTAGAGACTTGTTGACATCATTGTTGAAATCTAAAAGTATCTTGACAAGTCGGATTTTTCCAGCTAGATTGTTGCTTCATGCACATGTCTTCAGTTCTAACTTGAGAAACACCCCACAAGTATACGGGTGCTTGTAGTAGAATTGATTCATCCAAGGAGCAACGTTGTTTAATTCTAGTGTGTTGAAGTTCACCAATTTAGATTGAGTTCAAAGGTTGAATTTGGTTGATTTAAACAAAGTTGATGGTGAATGAAACAAACAAAAAGGTAATTGCAACAAATTTTATCATCAAGGTCAATAGATTTCCATGTCAAGGGCTTCAGCCCCAATATGCAATCTCACAGAATTTGTATTTATAAATATAAGATGCAAATATCCAACGAATCATCCTCCCAATAATCCCTGTCTCTTAGTAATCAATTAGGAGTTCCTAACAATCAATTCTACTAATTCTCGTCAAACATATGCAAAGTAAGATATGCCCACGATATTAATCCAACACTATTTAAATTCTTGATTGTTCACTCTTCTAATCAAGAAACATTAAGCAAATTGATCATTTGGCACTCTAAAATTATCCTCTTAGCATAACTCTAGGCCACAAGATATATATTGCATGTTCTCAAGCCGTAATATGTGCAATTCAAACCATTGATTCAGGATATTAACATGCACAGATAACTTAGAAATAGGATTTTTGCATGAGAAAGCAAATTGGGTGCTAATTCCAGGACTCAAACTTGGTGAATTATTGCCAATGTACTACATCTAAGGATAATATATATATAGGATGAAGATGTATTTGAGATTAAGCATTGGCAGAATAAGAGTCTTAAGTGCTGCAGATCATTCTTAGGATAAGGTATGTGGTGATATATGTATCTTGGTGTTGGATTAGGGCAATTCTCAAGGCAAGTGAAGGTATTAGGATAATACGATAATATGTGGTTTTCTGAGTGCTAATCACCTTGGTCATGGCTACACAACTCGATCATGTGGTCTAAGGTTTCCAAGTGGTGGTAGGCTAGTGCTAGGTGGTGCTAGGGTTTTTATTATCTCAATTGTTCCAAGGTGCCACAACCATAGTGGTTTGTAGGTGGGGATTGGCTAATAGTCAAGGTGACTACCTCACCAATGGAGGCTGGAGAAATTTATCGTTGCAAATGAAGTTCATTACAACATCATAGTCGTGGTAAGTGGATCTTGCATTGGTTGAAAACTCCATGACACATGACCTCAATCATCTTCTTTGCCTGTGGTAATTCACTTGGAAGCCCGATGCTCTATTTTGGCATTAAGTACTTTGGTTGTGGACATTGTTCTCAGTCAAAGCACTTGATTGTGGCCTTCTACTCGTGGTAGAATGTCCAAGAATTCTGATGTTGGTGTGCTATTCTGATATAATACCTCGTGCATGGCAGGGCGCCATGACCATGGCAATTTGTTATTTTGCTTGGTTGGAGCAACTTGGATGTGAGTTTTCTGTCCTCACGGTCATAGTGATGCACAATAACAATGGAAACTCTAAATGTTAGCAATAATTATAATGAGTTTTCTTTTGACCAACTTGACTTTGGTGATTCAAATTGGCCAAGCAGGTCAGATTGACTTGGAGCTACTAGAATATCTGAGAGAGGATAACTGGGAGAATGGCTTTCTGCAGTTGATTCAGTTTTTAGCATATACCTTCTACAGTTGCATTGGTTCAACAGTGAGTGGCACCATAATGAATGATGTCTTGTGCAAGCAGAGCTACCCTCTGTCACCACATTCATCCAGGAAAATAGATTTTCCAACCTTCCCACGATATCCTTTTTTGATGCAATAACCTGCCTATCATAATTTTGTCATGAATCATACTAAATAACAAAAAGTTTCGGAATGTACAAATATCCTTTGTTAATATAAGTATTTTATATTCCTAGTATTTCATTATGTTATTTATCTTTACTGTTGGATTGTTATGTAATTTTCCCAGTTTGTCATTAATAAAAGGAGAGGTAGAGCATTGCTCCTCTCACACGCTGCACATTGCAACACCCTAATTCTCGGTTCTCGTACATGGTACTAGAGCAGTCCGATCTGAGGGAAGTGTGCAGCCGACCCTAACCAACAATAGTGTCGCCGCCCATCAGGGCCAGTAAGGCTGCCACCAGGGCAGCAACCGCCGGGCAGACAACACAGCGGCTGCCGGGGCAGGCCCAACACAGCCGCCGCCGACACTAGTTGCCAGTGGGACAACTGCCGCCAGGGGCCAACCGAGGGCGGCTCTTTGGCCGAGAGGCGCAGGTGTCTTCAGATCTTTTTGACAGAGTTCTAAAACTCCAAATCGAGTGGTCCACGTCTACGTAGAGATTTCCTAATCACATTTCCTCCATATGTGATTAGGAAATATTCGTTTGGAGGTTGTTGATGCGTCAGAAACGTATCATCTCGTCTTTTGTAGAGTGACGTGTATCTCTCCGTCACTCCTTTTCTCAACGTGATGTGTATCTCTCCGTCACTTCTTTTCTTATTGTGACGTGTATCTTTTCGTCACATCGTTCGCCAACAGGACGTGTATCTCTCCATCACCGTCTCCTTATCATAATAGAGTTATGGAGGACAATAAAGCTTCTGTTGTCTACAATGAGGTGTCACCAGTTCCTTCTATTAATTGAATTGGAAGAATTTTCTGTTGTAGACGAATGTTGTCCATACCATGCTAGAGTCCAGAGATAAGGCAAAGCATGTTGATTCTGATCCTCCAACCGCCACTGACAAGGGATATGCAGAGTGGAAGCGTAATAACAGCCTGGTGAAGACATGACTGTGGGGGAGTATGAAGCCTGGTTTTGCTGCAAAGTTCATGTTCTACTCCACTGCGAAGGAAATCTGGGATGATGTTAAGAAGCACTGCTCTCAAGAGAAGAATGTCATGCGTCAATTCATGATATATGATCGTCTTTTTGCAGAGCGACAGGGAGACAGGTCATTGGAGGAATACTTTGGGACAATTCAGTCTATTGCCCTGGAGCTGAGTTTTTATCATCCTGTTACTATTCAAGAGCAGATCAAAGATAGAGGTGACCTGGTTACAACCAAATTCTTATGTGGGTTGAGCCCTTCTTTCGATTATGGATGGAGTATTATTCTGATTGCTGATAAACTTCGTAGCTTCGAGGAGACCTACTCTAGGATTCTGCAATCCAACTTTGAACCTGTGCAATCTATTAAGGTTCCTTACTTTGGTGAATCTCAAACATCCATCGTTGTTATAGTTAGAGGAGGACATACATGTGTTGGACGAGGAGGGTCCACTAGGCCCAAATGTACCTTTTGTGGTCGTCTAAGACATACTGTTGAGAAGTGTTGGAAGAAACATGGAAGACCTACTATGCCACCTATTGGGACAAACCACTTTACTGGAGGCAATGAGTCGTCTGAACCTACTGCTACTACACCTACTTTGGATTCTACTTCTGGAGCCCCTGGTATCACTCTCAACAAGGAAGAATATGATAGATTTATTTTGGTCACTCAACATCTTAACATGTGAGCATTTTCTTCAGCTCACTTGGCTTCTACCAATGGTAATCCAACTTCTTCTTTCCTGGCTTCCAGTTCTCCTTCCTAGGTGGTTGATTCTGGAGCTTCACAACATATGACTGATATGAGGAAACTGCTCCACTCCATGGACTCATATATCCCACATCAGTCTGTGGCATTAGCTGATGAATCTGTACGGAAAGTATTAGCCAGTGGATCTATTTCTCTTACTCCTAAGATTGACCTTAGATTTGTACATTATGTGCCTGAATTTCCATTCAATCTTCTCTTTGTTGCAGAATTAATTGATATTGTGAAATGTACAATGACGTTCGGTCCTTCTTGTTTTGTATTACAGGATCTCAAGAGTATGAGGATGATTGTTGGGGGGCCTAGGAAAGGTGATCTCTACCTCTTTCATGGTACAAGTTTACCTCGTCAAGTTTCTGCTGCTCCGACTCCTGCCGTCCTTTTGAGCGGTTCTCCCTTATTGTGGCACTACAAATATGGTCACCCTTCTCTGGAGAGTTTGCGGAAGTTAGAATCGAATTTGTCACAGGTGTCCTCTTTAGAGTGTCAGCTTTGTCAATTGGAGAAACATCATAGGATGTCTTACCCTAGTCGTGTCAATAAGCAGGCTCTACACCCCTTTGATTTAGTTCACAATGATGTATGGGGTCCTGTAAAAGAAAGCAATTATAATGGTTTTCAATATTTTATTTCCTTTGTAGATGATTTTTTTCATATGACATGAATCTATCTGTTGAATAGTAGAGAATTGTGTTGTCCATTGTCAAACATTTTCATCAAGAAATAAAAGTCAAATCTTATTGCAGTATTAAAAATCTCCAGTATGATAATGCCTTGGAATATGTTCAACATGCTACGAGTGATTTTTGCAGTTCCCTTGGAATGGTATATCGTACGTCTTGTCCTCACATGCTTCAACAATATCGGGTGGCTGAGAGAAAAAATCGTCATCTTCTTAATATTAATAGGACGAACATGTTCCAATTTAATTTTCCTAAGAGATTTTGGTCGGATGCTTTACTGACTGCCTGTTTTCTTATTAATAGGCAACCTTCTTCTGTTCTTCAATAAAACACTCCTTTTTCGATTTTACGTCCTAATGATCAACCATTTCTTGTTCCTCTTAGGTTGTTTGGTTCTACCTCCTTTGTTCACAATTTTGATCCTAAAGTTGACGAATTGTCTCCCAGGTCTTTTAAGACTCTCTTTCTTAGGCATTCCAACACCAGTAAGAGTTACAAGTGTTCTTGTCCTAGTCTTTGTCGCATGTTTGTGTCTAGGGATGTCACTTTCCATGAGTCTACTCCGTATTTTTCTAGTGTTCCCAGTAAGGGGGAGCAATTGTGTGAAAGTGAGGAAGTGCCACCATCACATATCTGTGTGGGAGTGTTACCACCACAATATAGTGAGAGAGTGCCACCTACCATTTCTGAAGAAGAGCCATCTAGAGAGGTTCCTTTAATCTAACAATACTCACAGGTGTATCACAAACGAAGCATACCAGATCATGATGAGGTAGCGACTCCAGTCCATGAGCCTTCCCCATCCTTTGCTCAAGAGAATCCTAAAGATCCATCTAATCTGAATGTTCCCGTTACTGCCCGTAAAGCTATTCACACGTGTACTATTCAACATCCTATTGCGGGTTTTGCTGTTTGTCCAATTTATCTAAGCAGGCTCGCTCCTTTGCTCTTGGGATTGATTATGTGATAATTTCAAAGAGCCATGCCGATGCTATGAAGAATGTTTGGTGGTTACAGGCTATGAGTTCTGAAATGTCTGTACTTATTCAGATGGAAACATGGGTGCTAACTGATTTGCCTGTAGACAAGTATATTGTGGGCTGTAGATAGGTATTCACTTTCAAGCATAATCTAGATGGTTCCATAGAGAGATTGAAAGTTAGACTGGTGACGAAAGGATATACTCAGACATATGGTGTTGATTTCTTTGAAACCTTCTCGCCTGTGGCTCGTCTTAATTCTGTAAGGATTCTTATCTCTCTGGCTACCACCTCTGACTGACCACTATTTCAGTTTGATGTCAAAAATGTCTTCCTACTTGGTAATTTACAGGAAGAAGTATACATGGAGCAACCTCCTGGATTTGTTGCTCAGAGGGAGTGTCAGAAGGTTTGTAGGTTGAAGAAAGCCATTTATCAGTTGAAGCAATCTCCTTGAGCTTGGTTTGACAAGTTCAGTGCTGTTGTTTTACAAATGGGCTTCTCAGGTTCTGAGACCGAAGATTCCCTGTTCTATTCTAGTTCTTCTGCTGGATATATTATTATCGCAGTATATGTTGATGCTATTGTTATTATTAGTATATACACTTTACTGCTTTTCTTTACTTAGTGTATTTGCTTATTTCTCTTTATTCTCTTCTTCTCTTTATCCCATATTGCTCATCTCTAAATATTGTACACTCTCTTGTCTTATAAAAGAGAGACCATTGTATTCTTTTTAGATCATCCAATAATAAGCAATCTCATTGCCAACTTCTAGATGGTATCAGAGCGGGCCGATCCACCTTAAGCCTAATCCCTCTCTCACCCCAACCCTAGCCGTCATCTTCTCCACCAACCCTAGCCGCCGCCACCCCCACCTCTTTTTTTTCCGCCACTACAGTACTACTACAATACTGCTACAGTACCGCCGCCCTCCCATCCAATCTCTCCACCAACCTCCTTCTTCCCTTCTCCCATCCTTGTGGCCTAATCCACCACAAGCCCCTCCGTCTAGCTCCGTTTCTCTTTCCGAAATCTCTGGACAGCCTCGGTAACTTTCCAGTTCTGGCACGTTGACGGAGTAACGGGCTTCATCCTGTCTGTTTGCCTGCGCCTCATGGTGGAGTGACTGATCCTCCATGTCGGCGTAGGTTTTTCTTTTCATCTTCTGCCCCTACGTGGGTTTTTCTAAGATCCATGCGTGGATCTTCTACCTTCTACTACTAGTACATGTGTTGGACTTCTGCCTCTGACTGCTGACTACTACTACTCTCTGCGCCTGTGCTTCTGCCCCTGACTGCACCTTCCGATGGCGACTCCGGATCTTCCGCGTACTCTGTGTGTTACTACTGTGAAGTTGGATGGCTCCAACTATCACCTCTAGGCAGCTTCCTTTGAACTCTATGTTAAAACACAAGGGCACTATTCTCATCTATCGACTAAGGGACCAGACACTCCCACTGCTGATGCTGATGACAAGACCAAGCAGGCCTATGATCTCTGGTCCAAGGAGGACTATGGTGTTATGACCTGGATGGTCAACAACGCTGAACCGAAGATTAGTCAGTCTCTCCTTCGTCTGAAGACTGCAAAGGATATGTGGGACCAACTCTCCCACGTATACTCTCACCAGTAAAATCCAAAGAAGGTGTTTGAGATCTTCAAGCAGCTGGCCAAGCAAGAGTTTTCTACTATTGATTCTATCGAGGACTACTACAACAACTACTGTGCTCTCTGGGATGAATTTCAGGTGTACCATCCGCTTTCTGCCGACATCACTGAAATCCAGCGTCAATGGAACGAACTTCAGCTTGTCCAGTTCCTCGCTGGTCTACCCTCCTCCTTCGTCGGAGTTGTTGATCAGATTTTCTCGAGTGATCCTCTGCCTACACTGCGAGATGTTCTGAAATGTGTTCAACGTCTACCTTCTGTATCTCAGTCTTTGCCTGACATTTCTGATGGAGCGGCCCTTGTTGTTCGCACAGGTGACTCCTCTCGTGGCCGCGGTCGAGGACGGGGCCGTGGTCGCGGGTGCTCCTCTGCACCTGGACGTGGCTCTGGTACTGAGACTACTGAACCACGCTTCTGTACTTTCTACAAGCGCACAAATCACAATGAAGATCGCTGTTGGATCAAGCATGGCAAGCCAGCCTGGGCAAACCAAGTCACTACAGATCAACCTGAGACTACCACTACCTCTGCTGCTCCTTTTGCTGATTGGATCCGGTTGGAGTTCGAGAAACTTCTTTAGGCTCGTCTTGCTTCTTCTGCTGAAGCCTTTACTGACGGGAGCACTGCACTTCTGACCCAGTCTGGTAAAAATTCATGGGTGATTGATTCAGGTGCGACATCCCATATCTCTGGAAATCCTGCATTATTTTCTAACTTACATAATACTTCTGTTAAACTTCCTGTTACACTGGCTGATGGGTCGCAGACACCTGTTACTGGCATTGGTGATATCTGCACTCCTGGTTGCCTGCCTCTGCGGTCTACTCTTTATGTTCCGAAATTTCCTATAAATCTGTTATCTGTCAATAGAACTGTAAAAAGTCTTCGTTGCTCTATTATCTTTGACTCGGATGGTGTCGTGTTTTAGGATCTGCGCACGAGGACGACGATTGGTTCGGGACATGAGGGACCAGATGGGCTATATTACTTGGACGTTCCAAAGACCGCAACATATCTGACATCCTCTGTGACAGGCATCCAATGGCACTACCGTCTGGGACATCCTTCTGCAGCAAAATTGAAACATTTACTTCCTGATGTTTTAGATTCTGTTTTTCATTGTGAGACTTGCCAATTGGGCAAACAAACGCGAGCATCTTTTTCTAAGAAATCATGTATTAGTTCAAAGCAGCCATTTGATATTATTCATGCAGATGTTTGGGGTCCTTGTTCTGTGTCCAGTATTTCTGGATTTCGCTACTTTTTGAGTT
Source organism: Alisma plantago-aquatica (assembly GCA_963693085.1). Classification (NCBI taxonomy): domain Eukaryota; kingdom Viridiplantae; phylum Streptophyta; class Magnoliopsida; order Alismatales; family Alismataceae; genus Alisma; species Alisma plantago-aquatica. The sequence continues at coordinate 1,354,829,463 of OY856409.1, forward strand.
TTATTGATGATTTTTCTAGAACTACCTGGATTTTCTTGCTCAAGGACAGATCTACTATACTTGATACCATTACTGCTTATTTTGCTGAGATCCGTACCCAGTTTGCCAAACCTATCAAAAATTTTCGCACTGATAATGTCCTTGAATTCGTGCAAGCCTCGGTCAGCAACTTTTGTTGCAAACAGGGTACCATACACCAAACTTCTTGTGCCTACACTCCACAGCAAATTGGAGTCGCCGAACGCAAAAATCGACACCTCCTTGAAGTTGCTCGCACTTTACTGTTTCATTACCATGTCCCACAATGTTTTTGGCCTGAAGCTGTTTCCACTGCATGTTGCCTTATTAACCGCATGCCGTCCTCTGTGCTTGGGAATCAAGTCCCTTATCAAATCCTGTACCCGGATGCGCCCCTCTTTTCTGTTCCTCCTTGTATCTTTGAAGCACCTATTTTTTCAAAAATCTTTGTCCTGGTCTCACCAAACTTAATCCTAGAGCAATAAAGTGTCTTTTTAGGGTACTCTCGCACTCAGAAAAGGGTACCACTGTTATGATCCCGTGTCAAAGAAATAGTTTGTATCTGCTGATGTTATTTTCTTTGAGCACATGCCTTTCTACTCCTCTGCCGGGTCTGCCCTTACATCGGATTTATTAATGGAGACACCTCTACCTATGTTTGATGATACTGCTCCTCCTACTGAAAGTGCTCTTCTGAAAGTTTATCAACAAAGACAGAAGACAACAACTCCCTCTATGGCCCCTCCAGAGTCCTTGTCCTCCGTGCTAGATCAAACACCACCACAGGTATACTCTGACTTAGATGTTCCTATCAGTTTGAGGAAAGGAACTAGAGCTTGTACTAAACATCCTATTGGCAATTTCTGTACTTCTGATCATTTGGGAACTAATTTTACAAATTTTACTGCTGCTCTTTCTGCTGTCTATGTTCCTAAAAATGCTTCTCAGGCTCTTAAACATCTAGCTTGGCGTCAGGCCATGGAAGCGGAAATGCAAGCTCTTACTGATCGCAATACTTGGCAGTTAGTCGATCCTCCTACTGATTGTTCTCCAGTTGGCTGTCGTTGGGTGTTTACTGTTAAATATCAATCGGATGGCACGGTTGAGCGCCTCAAGGCTAGACTTGTTGCCAAGGGCTACACGCAGACTTATGGGGTCGACTACTTTGAGACTTTTTCACCGGTGGCTCGGTTGAATTCCGTACGCATTCTTATTTCTGTTGCTATTAATTCTGATTGGCCCTTGTACCAACTGGATGTGAAAAATGTGTTTCTGTATGGGATTTACATGAGGAGGTCTATATGCAACAACCTCCAGGATTTGTGCTTCAAGGGGAGTCCTCCAAAGTCTGCAGGTTGCGGAAAGCTATCTATGGTTTAAAACAGAGTCCCCGTGCTTGGTTTGATAAACTAAGTACCATTCTTCAGAAGTTTCTTTTTCGACGCTCCCAGTCCGATCATTCTATCTTCATTAAAAACACTACTGCTAGCCTTGTTATTCTGATTGTATATGTTGATGACATTATTCTCTCAGGGAGTGATCTTGACGGTATTCAGGCTACTAAGTGTTATCTGGAGAAACACTTTGTCACCAAAGACCTTGGGACTTTGTGTTACTTTCTTGGAATTGAAGTCTCTAGATCTGCTTCTGGTTTATGCTTGTCTCAACGTAAATATGTTATGGATCTTCTTTCTGACACATGACTTCTTGGTGCTAAACTTGCTAGTACTCCTCTGGATCCAAATACTAACTGGGACGATGAGAACTCTCCTGCCTATCCTGATCATCATCAGTATCGCCGCATGGTTGGCAAGCTCATTTATCTTACTATTACTCGTGTTGATATTACTCGTGTTGATATTACTTCTGTTGTTGGGCTTGTTAGTAGATATCTGGATAAACCTCGTCAATGTCACTGGGATTCCGTTTGCCACATTCTCAAATATCTGAAGAGTGCTCTTGGGAAAGGTTTGCTATATAAAAAAACACGGTCACTGTAAGCTTGTTGGATATTCTGACTCTTACTATGTCGGGAGTAAAATCGACCGACGCTCCACCTCTGGCTACTGTACCTTTGTAGGAGAAAATCTTGTTACTTGACGAAGCAAGAAACAGACTGTGGTTGCTCGCTCAAGTGCTGAAGCAGAATATTGCGCCATGGCGCATACTACTTGTGAGCTGTTCTGGATTCGGAGCCTACTGAAGAATTTTGACATTTCTGACTCTTCTCCTATTCCGATGTACTGTGACAACAAAGCTGCCACTTTTATTGTCATCAATCCTACTTTTCATGAGCGAACAAAACATGTTGAGGTTGACTGTCATTTTGTTCGCGAAGCTGTCTTATCTGGCCAGATATCTACTGCCTACATACAAACTTCTGATCAGGTGGCTGATATCTTCACCAAGATTCTTCCGAAGACGAGATTCACTGCTATGACATCCAAGTTGGGCATGATTGACATCTACGCTCCAGCTTGAGGGGGAGTATTAATATATACACTTTACTACTTTTCTTAGTGTATTTGCTTATTTCTCTTTATTCTCTTCTTCTCTTTATCCCATATTGCTCATCTCTAAATATTGTACACTCTCTTGTCTTATAAAAGAGAGACCATTGTATTCTTTTTAGATCATCCAATAATAAGCAATCTCGTTGCCAACTTCTAGAGTTATCACTGGTAGTGATTCTGTAGGCATGTCCAATGTGAAGGACGGATTGCAGAAGAACTTTCATACGAAGGATCTGGGAAAATTGAGGTATTTCTGGGCATTGAAGTACTTCGATCTCGTACAGATACTAATTTGTCTCAAAGAAAATATGTGTTGGATCTACTTCATGAGACATGAATGAGTGATCCAAGCCTATGTCTACTCCTATATACTATCATGTGAAGAAAAATGTTGATGGCATTGATTATTGTGATCCAGGGTATTATAGGAAGATTGTTCGTAAACTGATATATCTGATAGTGACTCGTCCTGACATTTCCTTTGCTGTAGAAGTGGTGAGTCAGCATATGAGCTCACCAAAGCACTCACATTGGACAATAGTCTGTCGTATTCTGAGGTATTTGAGAGCAACTCTTGGAAAATGAATCACATACTATAGACCTAAGACTCCTCTGTCTACTCTTATTCTTACTGGCTATGCAGATGCAAATTGGCCTGGTAATCTGAATGACAGGAGGTCTACATCTGGGTATTCACCTTTCTAGGAAATCATCTTTCACCTGGAAAAGCAAGAAGCAAAATGTTGTAGCTCGTTCTAGCATGGAAGTTGAGTATAGAGTAATGGCTCATGCTAGTTGTGAGTTACAAAGGATCCAATCCGTGCTCTCTGAATTGCAAATTCATGTGATGTCTCCTGTTGAGCTCAGATGTGATAATCAAACTGCTATTTATATTGCCAAAAATTCAGTTTTCCATGAGCGCACTAAACATATAGAAGTTGATTGCCATTTTGTCAGAGATCAAATCGAGAATGGGAAAGTAGTGACTCCTCATGTCAGATCTCAAGACCAACTTGCTGATGTTCTTACAAAGCCACCGGGTCCAACAATGTTTCAAAGTCTTAGTCACAAGCTAGGCATACATGATGTGTACGCTCCAGCTTGAGGGGGAGTGTTAATATAAGTGTTTTATATTCCTAGTATTGCATTACGTTATTTATCTTTACTGCTGGACTCTTACGTAATTTTTCCAGCTGTGTTATTAATAAAAGGAGAGGTAGCGCATTGCTCCTCTCAAACGCTGCACATCGCAACACCCTAATTCTTGGTTCTCGTACATCCTTTATTTAGAAAAATCAAAACCATTGTTAAGATTTCCACTTATGAATGAAGTGCATAATGTGGCTATTTATGGGGTTTCTAATAGAAATTTTAGTTTCTTCTCTCTTAAAACTTGGCTAGATCTGTTTCTAACAAGGTAAATGTAGTGCGGGCTTCAATTTCCACTATAACCTGGAAAGGATAAACTCTTGCTAATGAAACATTTTTACAATATCTGAATTATCATTAACCTGTGCATTAATTCTTAGAATTTCCAATACTAATGACGTATGCTTGGTTACTTTTCCTCAAAACCAGATTATTGGATTAGACATTTGTGGAGACACAATAGTTGGTGACACCATGAGAAGAGGTATATCTGGAGGTGAAAAGAAAAGACTCACCACAGGTAGACAAAACTACCAAAATGAATCAACCTTTCTGTAATTAAACAAGATCGCCGTGTGTTACCAGAAACCTTAGAATTCCATACACCTAATCAATTGGGCTTCATCCATACAGGTGAAATGATTGTTGGTCCTAGAAAGGCACTTTTCATGGATGACATCTCAACAGGTTTAGATAGCTCGACAACATTCCAGATAGTCAAGTACCTCCAGCAACTTGCTCACATTTCAGAGGCTACTCTGCTGGTTTCATTGCTACAGCCGGCTCCTGAGACTTATGAATTATTTGATGATATTATATTAATGGGTGAAGGAAAAGTCATATATCATGGCCCTCGTGGTAATATTCTTGATTTTTTTGATGACTGTGGGTTCAGGTGCCCTGAAAGGAAGGGTGCTGCAGATTTTCTCCAGGAGGTTGGCTTAGGCACTTAAACAATAGCATTCCTGATTATTCTGTAACTTGTGTCCTAGTCCTGTGTTGATCTCTAATGTCAATCTTAGGTTTTATCCAAAAAGGATCAAGAACAATACTGGAGTTATACAGATAAAGAATATAAATATGTTTCAGTGGATGATTTCCTGCGGAAGTTTAAAGCCTTTCATGTTGGACGAAATCTGGATAAAGAGCTCTCACATACTTGTGATCTCCTTCAGCCTGATAAGAGTTCTCTATGTTTTGATATTTACACTTTACCAAAGTGGGAACTTCTGAAAGCTTGTCTAGCAAGAGAGTATCTTCTAATGAAAAGGAATTCATTTGTTTACATATTTAAAACAACACAGGTAGAAGTTTTTGATGCAGTTTTGCATGAAATATTTACCTGAGATACAAATATTTTGTTTTTTCCCAAACAAAGTGTGCCTAAAATGAGATATTTTCCTTGCTGCAGCTTGTGATTCTTGCAATTATAGCAATGACACTGTTTATCCGCACTCGTATGACAGTTGATTTGATCCATTCTAATTATTATATGGGTGCAATTTTTTATTCTCTCATGTTACTTATGGTCAATGGGTTCCCAGAATTAGCCATGCAAGTTTCCAGGCTTCCAGTTTTCTATAAGCAAAGAGATATCTACTTCTATCCTGCATGGGCATATTCAATTCCAGCTGCGCTTTCAAAGTTGCCAATCTCTTTTGTGGAATCTTTGATGTGGACCTGCCTTACTTACTATGTTATTGGATACAGCCCGGAGGTTAAAAGGTAAAGGAAAAATAGAAATCACACATGCATATTGTTGTTACTTCAATTTGATGTTTTCACTCTTTAATTTTACAATAACTCCTTGTTTCGTTTGTTTCTAGGTTTATCTTCCAATTTTTTCTTCTCTTTGCACTCCATCAGACGTCCTTATCACTGTTCCGCCTAACCACTGCTGTTTTCAAGACTATTGTGGCTGCTTGGATCATGGGAGTTCTATGTTTAGTCGTATTCTTGTTGTTTGGAGGGTTTATTTTACCTAGACGTAAGATATTTTCTATCAATGTGCTTATTTTCCCAGTCATCCATTTCAGTATATTTTCTGTAGCTTTAACCTTTTATGGACAGCATCCTTACCTGGTTGGATAAGGTGGGGATTTTGGATATCTCCATTGACATATGCAGAGATTGGTTTAACTATTGATGAATTCTTAGCTCCAAGGTGGAAAAAGGTGCTTCACAACTCTTTGTCAAATTTCCTTTGCACTGTACAATATCACACGAGATGGTATTGCATAATATATTTTTTGTTTTATTTGTTTTCCAGATCTTTCTTTTTCCTTTCAATGTAGGATTGGGATGCTTCCTTATTCTTATAATAGACATGGAATTCGGGCACAATGAGTACCCGATTTGGCTGAGTCCCACAAACCTCAACGTTGAACCTGACCCACCCAAACTTGTGGAGACTACACATATCTCTTCTTGTGCTTCTTCTCCATGGACTTTAATGGACCCTCTTCTTTGTCGAGCATCCCATTACATCATCCTCATCTATAGATAGAATATCAAATTTATACGATGATTCTACAATTGGCCCGATGACTGTCAGTTGTAGTCTTTTCATGCATGCTGTGAGCACTACTTGCTGTGAGAACTAGGACATATCTTTCGCTTGCCCAATGGTGTGGGAGTTTTTCTTAGGTTCACCTCCTGCTCATTTTCTCATTCGGACAAGGTTTTAATAATTTCAAGGGATTTGAAGAATCTCTAATCACTAGTAATGACCTATGCCGCTTACCTTTGTTAATCTTCTACTTCCAAATATTTCGGATACTTTTCCAACAAACTTATAATTGTCTTTATGACTTGTAACTCTGGGATTTTAGTGCGTTCCGAGTAATTTCTTCTAGAGTCACGCGGGTAACTCTCTTATTCCATTATAATTCCTCATATTGACATGAGCATCTGCATGGCCGAATACTTTGCACACTACATATGTTTGAAGCATTTTTTAAATAATATATACTTGTTCTGCCTTCTTATCCTAGAAGATAGACAGATTTGAAGTGGGGTTCATCTTCCATGATTAGATCCACTAGAAGTTGTACTTCTCCGTGCGGGTCAGGACACATACTCGACAGATTTCTTCACAAAAAGCCACTGATACCACTGGAAACAATACTAGCAGCCTTCCTTGACCAATTCTAGCCAAGACTCAACATCCTAATCCACCTAGGAATAAATTCGGATACATCTTTTGAGAACTTGTGCGCTTCCATGCTTTCATAATAACTTGTTGGCTATCATTACCCTCTTGGTCCTCATTCCTTTATATTTATGTGTTACTGTGCTTTGTGTTATTTTTGTGCTTTCTTTTAGTTTAGTTCCATATTGTTTATCTCTGAGACAAAACAAATTGAGGAAGCATGGGGTTACACAATGTGTGTACCCTGATATATATACTAGTGGAACAATTACATGTAGGTCCAAATAGAAAAGTAAAATAACAAGACAATAAGTAAAAAAATATATTAACACTCCCCCTCAAGTTGGAGCATAGATATCAATCATGCCCAACATGTCCACAAGCGAGTTGAAATGTTTCTTGGCCAGCAGCTTTGTAAACATATCAACAACTTGATCTTCTGAGCGAGTGAGCGGAGTGCAGATCTTGCCAGATAAGATAGTCTCAGGAATGAAATGACAATCGACTTCAATATGCTTTGTGCGCTCATGATATACAAGATTATTAGCAATGAAGATAGCAACTTTATTGTCACATTGCATAGGGATTGCAGTAGAAGACTCAACCCCGAAGTCTTTCAAAAGAGATTGTACCCATAGGAGCTCACAAGCAGTGTGGGACATCGCCCTGTATTCAGCTTCAGCACTAGATCTGACAACAACATTTTGCTTTTTACTTCTCCAAGTGACCAGATTACCTCCAACATAAGTATAGTAGCTTAAAGTAGATTTTCTGTCAATCTTACTTCCATCATAATCAGAATCAGAGTAGCCTTCCAGAGAACAGTGTCCATACTTTCTATAATAGAGGCCTTTGCCAGATGATTTCTTAAGATATCTTACTTCCAACATAAGTATAGTAGCTTAAAGTAGATTTTCTGTCAATCTTAGTTGTTCCCTTCGTTGTTTTATAACCTTTAGACCTTTTGGTTTTGTCATGCAGGATTGGCAGAATATGACGACAGTGGTGGTAGAAAGCGCGATCTGGTGATCTCTATTACTTCTCCGCCCCTCCACAACCTTCACCCACTTCTCTTGTTGCAACCACTCCACTTCAATTGCATTTGCGATTTGGCCATCGTTCGCTCGACAAACTCACAATTTTGGATAGTTTTGTTTCATCTTGTACTTCCATTATGTAATGGATGTCTATTGGAAAAACACCATCGTGAGCCTTTTCTTGCTCGTTTTACAAAACAATCTTCTAAAGTGTTTGGTTTAACACATAGTGATGTTGCAGTCCATTCAAGACAACGAGCTATGATGGTTTCAGATATTTTATTACCTTTGTGGGTAACTTTTCACATATGACTTGGTTGTACTTGAAACTCATGATGGGATTTCCCCCTTATTTACAAGTTTCATCGAATGATCTTCGTTCAATTCTCCACTTCCATTGAAATTCTCTAGACTGACAATGCCCTTGAATACACTCAATGGGCCATTTCATTATTTTGTCACGATATGGGCATAATTCATCGGTTCTTATGTGTTTATTCTCCCTAGCAAAATAGTATTGCCGAGTGCAAAATCGTCATCTTCACATTACGAGCCCACTTACCATTCATGTCGATCTTCCAAAAAACCATTGTCTGGTTATATTCTTACCGCATGTATCTTATCAATCGCCAACTGTCCTTGGTTCTCAAAAAGAAAACTTCTTTTTTGATTCTCTATCCAAAGAAACAACTGTTACCCTTATTTCCTAGAGTTTGGTTGTGTCGCTATCGTTCAAAGTTTTGACCCCAAGACCGACAAATTTTCTCCTTAAGCAATTAAAACGGGTTTTCTTGGATATCTGTACTCATAGAAAGGGTACAAATGCCTTGTTATCACATCCAGACCCATTTATGTTTCTATAGATGTCACTTTTCAAGAGGACGAGTTTTTATTCTCTTCATTCCTTTTTTCCGGCAAATCTCAATGAGATGGTCTCGCTTCTAAACCTCTTTACTCCACCTTCTCGAACACTACCAAACTTTACACCACCATCATCCTCTACACCACCTTAGTTCTTTTCCAACATCTATCACCGACGCACAAAAGTTGATCCCCAAGTAGTTTCCATCCATCATCGACTCAGTCCAATCTGACTTACCAATTGCACTCCGCAAAGGTATAAACTCTTGTACCAGCAAACGTCCCATATCTGACACATGTTGCTTCGCTTGTCTTTCTCTTTCTGCTTGTTCTTTTGCGAAAACTTTTGATTCCATTTCCATTCTCAAACATCCAACGGATGCTCTCTGACATCTTGGATGGAACACGAACATGACAGACGAGATGCAAGCTCTACGCGACAATGGTACATGAGACCTTCCTTTTCTAGCTTTGGGAAACACAACAACTCCACCAATAACCCCTCTACTACCTTGTCTCATTCTGCCTACCCCCTGCCTCAACCCCATCACCAGCGTTCTTCAACCCCTTCCTCTAGTAAGGGAAAGGAAGTTGTGACCACCTCATCCCACCCTCCTCCACGAGGCCACGAATGCTATAACTGTCACAGTGCAACTCACATAGCTGTCGAGTGCCCCCTTCATGCTCTACTCGTATCCTCTGATACTCCTAACACCACCCTTGGTGATGAAATTGAGTGTGAAGTTTTACCTGCCTCAAAACGTTCTGATGATGAAACCGACTACACTTATGATTATGATCTGTCATATCTCCAGGTCGTGCGTGTTCTGGCTGCCCCTTCTGAGGGGGACGAATGGAAACACACCATTCCCTTCTAAACCTTTTTCAAGCATGCTGGTAAAAGCTTCAAACTGCTCGTTGATGTTGGCAATTCTTAGAACATCGTCTCGCCCCATTGATTGATGCACATAGAGCTGCACCAGGAACCCCATCCTTAGCCACACAAAGTCCATTGGGTGAACCTGATTAGCTTGCCCATCTCCTAATGTTTCCTTATGCTCATCACTCTAGGTGCTTATTCATACCACATTTGGTATTATGTGTTGTCTATGAACGTTGGCCACGTCGTCCTTGGATTTATGACTTGGATGCCCGCAATGAGAGATTTTCCAATGTTTACAGGACAAACCCATACGACTTTACTCATTTTGTTTCTCCTTTGAAAAAGAGACCATCCCCAAACCCCAAACCTCGAAATCCGAACACTCTCCACACCTTATCACCCGTAGTGAGCTTGAAGAAGCTAGTCGAGAAGTCGGATGCATGTATGTGTTATACATCAAGGAATCCACTCCTATATCTAATTTCCAGTGCCATCACCAGAACTTGTCTCCCTTCTCGACGAGTTCAAAGACATGACACCCACAGACCACCCTAATGAGCTCCCACCTTTGCATGATATTCAACACGCAATTGATTTGATTCCAGGGTCATCGCTCCCGAACTGATCTCATTACTGCGTGAATCCGACTGAACATATTGAATTGAAATGCCAAGATGCCCTCATGCTCAAAGGTTTTATTTGTGAGAGTTCATGTGCAGTTCGTGCTCACCTTGCCCCCAAGAAGGCTGGTAGTTGGAAAATGCGTCTACACTGTTGACCTCTCAATAAGATCACCATCAAATATTGGGATGACATGCTTGATCTATCCTGCTATTTCTCTAAGATTGACATTCGTAGAGGATATCACCAGATCAGTGTCAAGGAGTCCAATGAATGGAAGAATGCCTTCAAAAGAATCAAACCTCAGACAAATTATATGAATACTTATGACGATGTCCTTTGGCCTATCTAAACCACCCAACATCTTCATGAGAGTCATGGACCATGTGTTGCGGCCATTCATTGGTAAAATTTTGGTGGTCTACTTTGACGATATTTTGATTTTCAGTAAAACCAATGAAGAGCACCTAACTCATCTTCAATTTGTTTTTGACACACTTTGTGCTTAGAAATTGTATGTCAACCTAAAGAAATGTTGTTTTCTCTAAGATAAAGTCCTTTTCCTTGGCTACTTTGTATCTGCTATTGGCATTAAGGATGAACCGACCTAAGTCAAAGGCATTACTGATTGGCCTACGCCCAATATGATCTCTGAGCTCTGTAGCTTTCACGAATTGGCCACATTTTATCGTCGCTTTGTTTGAGGTTTCCACACCTTTATGGCTTTACTCACTAAGTTGATTAAGCGCGATAAATTAGAGTGGACACGATTAGCCGCACAAGCTTTTCTGGTTGTCAAACCTAAATTGACTGAAGCCCCTATTCTTTGCCTTCCTGATTTTTTACTTCCATTTGAGGTATCATATGATGCTTCCAGTGTCGGCATTGGGGGCATTTTGAGCCAAGGACGCCCTGTTTCTTTCTTCAGTGAGAAACTTAATGACTCAAAGTGTAAATACTCCACTTATGATAAAGATTTCTATGATGTTGTGCAATCTCTGCATCATTGGTGACACTATCTTCTAGATTAAGAGTTCATCCTCTGGTCTGTCCATTAGGCCCTTTGTTTCTTAAATTCCCAAAAGAATTTAAGTGTCCTTCACGCCAAGTGGTGTGAATTTCTCTAGAAATACACTTTTGTTATCAAACATCGCTCTGGTGTTGAGAATAATGCCGCCGACACTCTCAATCGTTGTTTGACTACCCTGTAATCCATGAGCATTGGAGTTGTGGGTTTCGACTATTTGAAGGAACAATACGCACACGTCCTGACTTTTGAATAATCCATTATGAGCTCCTTAGTAGCGCACCTAGCTGACTTCTAATTTTATTCTACGTGACGGATTTCTCTTTCATGGACACAATTATATATTCCCTCAAGTTCTGTTCGATATTTCTCATTTGGGAATTACATACTAGTGGCCTAGCTGGTTATTTTGGTAGGGATAAGACCACTGCTCTAGCCAATCCCATATTTTAATGGCCTTCCCTACGTTGTGATGTTGCTCGCATCGTATCTGAGTGTCGTACTTATCAATTGGCCAAAACCAAAAGACAAAATACGGACCTCTACACTTCTCTCCCTATACCCCATGAGCCATGTAAGGACCTGAGTATGGATTTTATCCTAAGCCTTCCCCACACTTTACGTGGACATGACTCTGTGTTCATGGTTGGTGATCGCTTTTTTAAGATGGCCCATTTTATTCCATGTAGTAAGACTTCTCATGCCTCTCATATCTCCCGTCTTTTCTTTAATGAGGTAGTTAAGCTACATGGACTTTTTGCCACCAGAGTGTCTGACCATGATGTGAAGTTTGTTAGCTACTTTTAGAAGACTATGGAAAATCTTTGGTACCCACCTCAAATTCTATTCTACCTTTCACCGTCAGACTAATGGTCAAAATGAGGTGGTTAATAGGAGCTTGGGTAACCTTTTGTAATATCTTGTGGATGAACCCTTAGGCAATTAGGACTTAGGCCTACATACTAATGAATCTTCTTACATAAATTATGTTAATCGATCCACATTAAAGAGCCCTTTTGAAGTTGTTCATGGTTAAAAACCTCACCAACCTATAGATCTCATACCTATGCCCACTAATGCCTGCACTTCCCACACTGCACAGACCTTTGCCCAGCACATTCATGATTTACATGCCGAGATTCGCCAAAAAATTACTTTGCCTTATGAAACTATAAGCTTTCTATAGATGCACACTGCATGTTTCAAGAATTTAATGTGAGAGATTATGTGTTAATATGTGTGCATCCTGAATGTTACCTCAAAAATTCTTTTAAGAAACTTCATGCCAGAGCGTCAAGACCTTTCCAAATACTTAGTCGACGGGGGCTCTTTGCCTATGTACAGTATTTACCAATAGATTAGGGCATTAGTGTTGTATTCACTATGGAGGATCTTTCTCCTTATCATGATATATTCGAGCCCCCTCCACCACCGACTGCAACTTCTTTGAATCATCACGGTGCCTCACCGTCTTCAACGACTCTACCTCCTACACCTTGACTTCCTTAGCAGCTGCTTGAGCGCTTCGTCACCGTCCTTTACAACCAAACTGTGCTCACGAGTCAGGGCACCATACGCCTATTCCTAGTTTGTTGGCTTGACCGTTCTCTTGTAGACGCCACATTGATCACTGAGGATGACTTCTTCCTTGTATTGATATAGATCTTCTTAAGCTCTTCCTCAATATTGGTCATGGTATTAAAAATCATCTAAATTAGGCGAAATTTGGCTGATTTTGACCACTGGCGATGTCAAATTCATGTAAACATCCTCATTCATAATATCCTCGAAATTTTGTCGAAGTGGTCAACATTTCTCTATATGTCGACGAAGTTGGCCTAGGTTCATTCAAAAACTCCCCAACTTCCTCGACATCAGTCAAAGTCGTGAAGTTGGTGACATTCTTCTGGTGTTTTGTGGAGTTTATTGTGTGAGGGGGGAAAAGTTTTAGAGCTTGAGGTAAGGTATTTTCTATGTTATTTTTTGTTATCTAAGGGAATATTAATAGATTGACCCCTTCTCTACTAGATCTACCATAGGTTTACACCATTTTTATGTAGTTTGTTTACTATCATAAACTTTATATATGGAAGAACTTTGTAGTCCAAGGATGACTGCATGTAACCGTGTATATTGTGTGAGGGGGGGAAGTTTTGGAGCTTGAGGTAAGGTATTTTCGATGTTATTTTTTGTTATCTAAGGGAATATTAATAGATTGACCCCTTCTCTACTAGATCTACCATAGGTTTACACCATTTTTATGTAGTTTGTTTACTATCATAAACTTTATATGTGGAAGAACTTTGTAGTCCAAGGATGACTGCATGTAATCGTGTATTTTTCTACATATGTAAACCTATATGGAAAGCTACATGTGAAGGTGTATTGTGTTTCTTAGCTAGATTTGATAAAATCTAATTTTTCATCACAAAATGACTATTTTTAGCTCAATTTTTATCGAAGTTGCGTCGAAGTTAGTTGGAAAAATACTTGATGTTTCCACAAACTTCCACCTCCACTGATGTCAAAGTCAAAATTCTTGTTCCATGGTATTGACTTGATGGATTCGAGTCTTCTGCAGCCGAGGGCAGTTGATGTAGGACATGCGCCGCCTCTATGTACTTACGAGCACAGACATCACCATGTCGTTATTTTGGCCTTTATTAGTTTATGTTATTTTATTATGCCTTTTCCTTATTTTGGGTTTTTTGTAAAGTCGCGAGGCTTAGTCCCACATTCGATAATGCCCGTTTAGTCTTTCTTTTAAAAGTCTATATAAAGGCTCTATTGCGTCCTTGTTTAAACACAGTTGATGAATGAGAAATATTTCCTTTAGTCATTTAGCCGCATAAATTTTAGTTACGTAAATTTACATTACCGGCATGGCACAAATTCAAAGTATTCTTGCATCTCTTTTCACCCTGTTTCTAAAGAACAACTTGTCAAAGACATTTTAGATTCAAAGAACATTTGTTGCTTGTGTATAAAAATTCCCGGAAGCATTTTGGATATCCTTGGCATTGCAATAGAACATATATTTAGCTAATGTTTGTGATTCCATGCTCTTCCTGTGGGCTCTGATCTCCAAACCACGATATAATTAAGATTTAAACTTAGCGGAAGCGATTCGATAAACAGCGGAAGACAAAAATCACGGGAAATTAAAACTTTTCGAGACAAGAGCTTGAATCCTTAAAAGCTTCTTTCACAACAAGAGATAAACTGTTTACATCTCATGATAATTACTTCTTGAGTAATTATATACATCAAGATACAAAATCTCAAGAACTCATAACAAAAGACTCCCAAGACCTGAGAGTACAGAGGACACATAGGACTGACTCTAACTACACCACATGGCAGGCTAAATCTCCACCTGAGATTTACTGCTGCTCCTGGTGCTGCTGCTGCTGGGACTGGTCACCTGTAGACCTGTTCCTCCGTCTCCGACGTCCACCTAAAAAGTTGAAGTCTACGGGGTGAGACAATTTTACATAATTGTCCCAGCGAGAGTTATAACTCTCCGCCAGAAGCTTTATTATAACATCAAAGAATATCTTAAGCAGTAAAGCTTTCAAAGTATTCAATAACAGTTGCAGCTATAAACAAGCGCTCAACATTTATGAGACATGAAGAATATAAGCACTATTACAGTGTATCATCAATCAACTAACTCGTAGTTATCTCTAACAGGTATACTACGCGGTTGATTATGTTTTACAAACAATATTATGCCCTGTGGAGATGAGGCATACCACTCATACTCCAACTGATTGCTAAGAAGTCACATCAGTATCATACATAGGTCATTAAGAGAGCCGGATTCTCATGACCTTCACCTTCCTCAGTCAGTAAGAGGATCACTTGTAGGACATCTTGTGTCTCTACTATTATAGCTCACCAGGGTAAACTGGTCCTTCGCTATTTTAGAGTTACAGTGGCGTTCTGTACTCTCTGCGTCATCAGGAGATTTCATGTTTATCTCCACTGATACGGATATCTATGTTTTCTTCGTCATCAGGAGTTTCCATGTTTACCTACTACTGATACGGTACGAGATTGTAGTGAAGGATTGACGGATTACACATCTACATCAAATTCCTACACTAGGATGTAAGGTTCTACACATCCATATACCCCACATACTCAATAGTATGTGCTCCAGGAGTTCTGTAACGACCCCGCCTCCCGGTAACCCCCGATTAAGGGAGACCCGAAGGTCAGAGCCGTTATTCAATAAACAGGATCAAAGGTTCGACAAATAATCAATAACAATTAAGAAACTTTACCAACTAAACTAAAAACTGGTATAAAATAAAACTTTGTTTACCTTTTTAAAAGATGGGATTTCTAAACTTCTATCCATGAAAATGCTACTCTAACTAATCCTCCTGTGCACGTTAGTTCTCATTTAATTCCACACATGCCACTTTACTGTTTGTTCTTTTCATTCGTACCTAAAACACTGACAAACAAAACGTCGGTCAGTATATCGAAATATACTGGTATGTGGAGACAACCAAAAGTTTGCACATATGGATAACAATTTAAATATCACAATCAAATTATTTAACAAGCCAATTTACACTTTTCAGCATGACATTCTCCACCGCTTTTGCCCTAACCCTGGCATACCCACCTTAGGGTGCCCTTTGCCAATGACTTAAGGCCACCTTCTCAATCCCGAGCTTGGTGCCTGGGGGTCACCACTCATGGTGCCCACTAGTCATGTAATATCATAGGCCACCTTCTTGGTGCCTGGGGTCACCACTCAAGGTGTCCATTGGTCTACCCATCCGGGCCTGACCTTTGGCATCATCCATCAGGGTGGCATGTAGGTGCGAGAATCCATACTTCTATTATTAATGTGATAATCATAGTGACTTTATAATTTGCAAATATGAACATCCAAACTGATAATTTGCAGTCAATGCGATCAATCATCCGGCAACCACGCGGGAAACTAATGCGGTTATTCATAAGCGTAACCACATACCTGATCCAGAGCAACTTGCTGTCCAAGCAATAATGATAAAGAACAAGCAACAAGCAATCAACAAGTATCCTGAAATTAATGCATGACATCCAAGTGTTATAATTTATCCAGAACATTCTAAAGCTAGACTTGGATTCCATCTTAGCTTTTCTAAACCACATTAGGGTTTTATTAGGGTTTTTGCCTCCATAACGCTTTTATCATATTAAATGCTCTCTTAGTTCATAAACCCTAATTTCAACACCATAAGCCCAATTAAAGTTGATTATTTCTCCTTTATTTTCCTCATTAGTATTCCTTTTATTATTAGGAATCATTGGGATACGAAATCCCACTAAGGATTACCCAATTATACCTCTTTTCACATATTTTCCACATTTCAGCAATGTTTTCAATTTCTTTATTAACAAGGAAATACTTAATTGATATTTTCTTTTCTTATTGCCCTTTCTTTGCAACCTTGGACTCCTTGGAACCCAAGGAATCTAAGAGGCACGAAATCCTCTTTGGATTTGCCTTCTAGAGGTTTCCACACCTTTCTTATCTCAAATTCTCATTTATTCATTAATAAATCGAATATCCTTGTTATTGGGCCCAATAGCCAATAAAGCCCACAAATCAAACAACAAGGCTATTGTAAATGAAATCCATGCATTCATCCATTATTTGTTCATTTATCTTTATTATGAGAAATTAAATTTCTCAACAAATGAACCCAAAATTTGGGGTTGTAACATCCTTCCCTTATAAGAATTTTGTCCTCAAAATTCCAGCATGCAAGCAAACAAACAGGATAATCCATTCTTATGTCCATCAGGGCTACCATGTGGCTTTACCCTATCCATGGTGCTTTCCAAGAACCTTCATCATCTCATATTCTTCCATCTGAGTTCTTTCTTACCTTGGTATATCGTACCCTCATAGGTGACTCAGGACATTTCAGCCTTTCAAAAGCTGAATAGGTTCAAGGCTCAACACATGGCTTGGGTACCTCACATAGTGCTCTAGATCGGACTCATGTAACACATTATACATTATGTTATCCTGAGGGGTAAGGCTAAACACAACCATTTCCACCAATCCATCTCAAATGGACCCATATATCGGGGACTCAGCTTTCTCAGCTATAGCTTAGAGGGGTCGGATTTTCACATTATATTCCACCACAGTGAACTGCATGTCAGTCTTCTTTGCACCAGCTCGTGACTCATGTCACCCTTGGGCTCTCTCTCTCAGCCATTGCTCGATCAAGCGACTTCATATGCACACACTGTAGTTCTTCTCTGACCTTCGCGAGGCCTCCTTCACCAACATCATCTTATTGAAGTGGTGACCGACACATCCTCTCTATAAGACTTCTTGCATCCCGATAAAGGTTATGGTGGTTAACATTACATCGTTAGAACTATCTCTTGGTATCACCCTGAACAAGCACACTTGCTCTCATCAGACCCTCTAGTCTGGATCATACTAACCATTAGTTAGGGGTGATAAACTATATTATCATCAAGCTTGTCATGTACTTACTTCCACTTCATGGAAGTGAACCTTGGTCAAATCCAAGAACTTTTGAACTCACGTCATGACGTAGTTAAATCATCTCTCTTTCTCTTATGTAATTCATCAAAACCTATCTCTTGACAGCACTCCCTCTTTCTCATGTCATCTAGGTAAGGCGATCTACCTTAACCTATATTGTATCTTGACCTTCTTAGTCCAGGGGAAACTCACAACCTTCATAATGATGAACTCCCATTCCCTCTCGGGAAATCTTTATACTTCATATCCATGCACTGGGTTAATGGTGTTCGTTCTTCACCTCGTAGCTCGCATGGCCACATGCTACATGCAACTTGGTCTTAAGCATCCAGATTGCTACCATCACTTACTATCTTTGTAGTACCTCTTGTATCATTATGATTCCTCAAGCTTGATACCTCGGAAACCCTAAATCACTCTCAAAAGGGTTTTGTTACCTTCCTATCCAAAGAAGCGTATCTGAGGTTCTATCACCATCCTTTCACTACACCAAGGACTAAACTGGCTAACCAAACAACCATTAACTTGTTCAACATATCTTATTATATCCGAGTGTTAGCCAAAACACATCTTCTTTCCAAACGTAGGGTTAGCCTAACAACTCCCTTCTAGCCAAACCAGAAGGCACTATCTCCACCAGAGCATCCATTACCACTTCACATCCTTCGGTATTAAGTAACGTTGAAGACATACTCTTCCATGTATTCTACTTATCATCTCATCTCAAACTCTAAGTTTGTCTTCAACAAGAAACTCTAAGTTCATACTCGCTGTGATCGAACTCGACCTTGGTTAATCTGCAAATTCCACATAGTTCCTGATAAAACATCCTCATAAGCTGGCTACACTACCTCTCATAGTGTTTGCGAACCATCCATGTATCATTCCTTCCACATCTCTATCCTTATTCCTTATAGCAACGTTCCAACTCACAACATCCTTGTCCTTGGTGTGTGGCATGCATACTGTCCTATCTCTCACTCTCATAACAAGAAGAAATAAGCATTTGGCGGCCGTCCAAATACAGAGTTCTTCCTATTCCAAGAGTAGGGATAGTACAGCCCACCTCGCCAGTACACCTTCAAATCTCCGTTGAAACGTGCAACTCATGTCTCTA
The DNA here is from genome assembly GCA_963693085.1 of Alisma plantago-aquatica. Taxonomy (NCBI): domain Eukaryota; kingdom Viridiplantae; phylum Streptophyta; class Magnoliopsida; order Alismatales; family Alismataceae; genus Alisma; species Alisma plantago-aquatica. The sequence continues at coordinate 1,354,848,375 of OY856409.1, forward strand.
TATCACAATCATCATTATATCAAATTACTTCCATGGAAAACTGGTCTCGAACCCACTTGGGTTACTACATAATCCTTTGTCATCTCCTCTAGGTCTATAGGGTGCCGGCATGTTTGGGGTCATCCCTCTTCCCTTATGCATCCAGAGAGTGCCCTACTCATATGCGCTTTGGGCCTCATGAGTTCACGAAGGTGATCAATCTCCTAACCCATGACCCTCAGACAATGATAGCTGTTACCTCCCGACCCTATGGTCATGTGCAACTAGGGAATTAGGCAACTCCGTCTTTCATCGGTCTTATCCCTACCTGACCCTAGGATAGACTTGGGATTCCCTTATAGCACATGTCTGACTTAGAACCTTACCCAAGCCTTCATCATCTCTTTCTGCATTCGTGACTGACTTTCATCCCTTCACAGGGGTCATGGCAACCTGCCTACCTTGGTCAGGCCCCATACCGGTTACTCCCATGGTAACACGTCCACGCACTTAGAGATGGTTATCTATGGGCCTATAGGTTCATTTTCATACCATGTACTCTTCACTTAGCTTCTCAAGATCCTATGAGACCTCTTCAGGTCACCTCAAAACCGACAGAACTGGTACACACCCTACCAAAGGGTCCTCTCCCAGGATGGGAGGAAACTACAACCCGTGACAGCAAGGTCACAACCATCCTTAAGGTTTTCATCCATATGAGCATGCTTAAACCAACCACTACTAAGGCACAAGCGTACCTACGAAACCATGCTAAGTCACACTCGTTTTCTTTCCTCATCATCAGATCAACTTATTCGTGAGGGGTTCATCAAACATACCCTTACCTGAAGGGGTTTTCCTTTACCTCTACACATTAAGAGTACCATGCTCAAAACTATAGAGACTCAAATCTCAACATGAGCATTGGGTACACCGCTTCCCCTCTTAGGCCTAGGAACCCTAGGTTCGCCTCCGGGTGTCCAACTGCATGCTCATTCTCTTAACCAGGAATCCAGCATGTCCAAGATATGTCATGTACTCCCATGATCTTTCTACTCAAGCAACACTTCAGAGTTGATTCCTCTTCCTGGACCACTACTAGGTATAAAGCCTCACAACTGGTGCCTTAACCTCCTCAGGGTCTAAAGCACTCTCTATCACATCTAGTAGGTAATCACTTATACCTTAGGTACCAGAAGCACCATCCTCCCTCTAGGGTTTGGTTACTCTCAAGCTTAACCAAGACATCATCAACCTCCAGGGGTCATGCACGAGGAAACCATTATCATCCACTTAGGTCGCATCATTCTCGACTCCCCACTGTTCCTCAAGTTTTGGGGTTTTAGACTTCCAACTTTCTTGGTCGAGGTCTGCTCCCTCTTTCTAGAGCTAATCCTACAACCAACCTCTCTATAAGAGGTCCTGTCTTTATGAAGGATCAAGCTCATAAGCATGCCCCTACCTGAGTGAAGCCTATACTCGAACTTATGTTTATTCAAGGTCATCCATAACCCCTTATGCTTATCTCATCATGATCCCTGACTAGGGTTTCATCAAGCTATACCCTACCTGCCTATGCCTATAGGGTAACTATAGGTTCTCCTCTAACCTCATCGAGGAAGGAGCTATCCTTCACTCTAACATGCAAGACCCTTTCCAGGGTTGGGTTGCCATAGGTACTTATTCATTCAGCCTCTTATGGCATCCCAAAGGCGTGTCCAACCAACACTCGACCAACCATGATATCTAACTCATCGTGTCATCTTTCTCTCTAACCTATACTTAGGGTTAGGGTTACCATCATCCTCAAAGGATGTTCTAGGTTTCTACCTTGAGTGGAGGTCTCTACCTCCACGACTAACTCTCTCTACTCATCCTCCTACCAAGGAGGTCCATCCTCAGGTCTCTCCTGAGGGCAATGACAACTCATGTCATGCGACCTAAGCATGTATACATTCCTTTACGCTTACTCTATTAAGCTTATGTCCATGACATCTTATTTACGTGTTTTTTATTAATTTGCTGGAGGATTCCTTAATCCTTATCAACCTTACCCATACCTCAAGAGGGTGAGGGAAAGAGAGAAAACCCTAATCCTTAAGGTCCTTAATAGAATTTGAGTTGAGAAGGGATGATCAAGATGAGAGAGTCCTAAAGGTATCTTATTTCGAATCATACCCTAAGACTTTGGCCAGGCAGTCACACGGATCCGGGAGTCCTCGTATTCCGACTAGCGGTGCGGAGGAAAATATTGCCAGCCCCCGGTCGTGATCCTTTTCTAGACACCTCTGTCTTTCGGATAATCTTCTAATAACTCCCTTGGGTTCTACAGAATTTGTAAAATTAAATAATTATTAAAGATTAGATGAGGAACCTATGCTCTGATACCAATTGTAACGACCCCGCCTCCCGGTAACCCCCAATTAAGGGAGACCCGAAGGTCAGAGCCGTTATTCAATAAACATGATCAAAGGTTCGACAAATAATCAATAACAATTAAGAAACTTTACCAACTAAACTAAAAACTGGTATAAAATAAAACTTTGTTTACCTTTTTAAAAGATGGGATTTCTAAACTTCTATCCATGAAAATGCTACTCTAACTAATCCTCCTGTGCACATTAGTTCTCATTTAATTCCACATATGCCACTTTACTGTTTGTTCTTTTCATTCGTACCTAAAACACCGACAAACAAAACGTCGGTCAGTATATCGAAATATACTGGTATGTGGAGACAACCAAAAGTTTGCACATATGGATAACAATTTAAATATCACAATCAAATTATTTAACAAGCCAATTTACACTTTTCAGTATGACATTCTCCACCGCTTTTGCCCTAACCCTGGCATACCCACCTTAGGGTGCCCTTTGCCAATGACTTAAGGCCACCTTCTCAATCCCGAGCTTGGTGCCTGGGGGTCACCACTCATGGTGCCCACTAGTCATGCAATATCATAGGCCACCTTCTTGGTGCCTGGGGTCACCACTCAAGGTGTCCATTGGTCTACCCATCCGGGCCTGACCTTTGGCATCATCCATCAGGGTGGCATGTAGGTGCGAGAATCCATACTTCTATTATTAATGTGATTATCATAGTGACTTTATAATTTGCAAATATGAACATCCAAACTGATAATTTGCAGTCAATGCGATCAATCATCCGGCAACCACGCGAGAAACTAATGCGGTTATTCATAAGCGTAACCACATACCTGATCCAGAGCAACTTGCTGTCCAAGCAATAATGATAAAGAACAAGCAACAAGCAATCAACAAGTATCCTGAAATTAATGCATGACATCCAAGTGTTATAATTTATCCAGAACATTCTAAAGCTAGACTTGGATTCCATCTTAGCTTTTCTAAACCACATTAGGGTTTTATTAGGGTTTTTGCCTCCATAACGCTTTTATCATATTAAATGCTCTCTTAGTTCATAAACCCTAATTTGAACACCATAAGCCCAATTAAAGTTGATTATTTCTCTTTTATTTTCCTCATTAGTATTCCTTTTATTATTAGGAATCATTGGGATACGAAATCCCACTAAGGATTACCCAATTATACCTCTTTTCACATATTTTCCACATTTCAGCAATGTTTTCAATTTCTTTATTAACAAGGAAATACTTAATTGATATTTTCTTTTCTTATTGCCCTTTCTTTGCAACCTTGGACTCCTTGGAACCCAAGGAATCTAAGAGGCACGAAATCCTCTTTGGATTTGCCTTCTAGAGGTTTCCACACCTTTCTTATCTCAAATTCTCATTTATTCATTAATAAATCGAATATCCTTGTTATTGGGCCCAATAGCCAATAAAGCCCACAAATCAAACAACAAGGCTATTGTAAATGAAATCCATGCATTCATCCATTATTTGTTCATTTATCTTTATTATGAGAAATTAAATTTCTCAACAAATGAACCCAAAATTTGGGGTTGTAACAAGTTCCCTTAGGAAAACCTGTTTCACCATCATTTGATCTCTGACAATGATGGGTCTATGATCAGGGCTCTACATTATACTTGATTAGTTAGGTACATTCAATATTCATTTAACATCACACATTGTTCTTCAAACAATAACAGTAGCATAACAGCTGTAAAGGGAGAATACTAAATGTAACAAGCCTAACTCACATCAAACATCATTTCTCATTATACTCATCACAAGTCATCTCTAAAGCATGACCTTGATGGTATTCATGGCTCTCACAGCCCATTATTATCATAGAATGCCACTGACAAGGCATCAAGATACTTTACTTATTCATAAAGCTATCAATATGCCTTTAATGAATATAGTATCATCATCCATACCTGGATATGATCACCTCCATATCAGAACCTGCATGGTTAATTCAACTAATAAAGGTAATTCAAAACAATGATTATACTTTCCACTCTTGTCATAAGAGCTAAGTTCTTTGATTCTTATCAAATAGAGTTTAATACTCATATAACATGTCATCACCTTTGAATTAGGGTTTAATATTCACATCACATGTCATTACCCTTGAATTAGGGTTTACTATTCACATCATATGTCATTACCCTTGAATTAGGGTTTACTATTCACATCATATGGTGAATTGAACTCATAACATCATCATGTATGAGGAACATCATCATTGATGCTCTCAGATTAGCTTAAGATTCATCATATATCATAATTAGGATTCCCATGATCTCACATAGGTGGATCATACCCTAATCATGCACATTCATGTGTATTGAAGGTTCTTTACTTGAGTTTCCACCCTAAAAGGGTACTTTCTCTCTCTTAAGGTACTTTCTCTCTCTTAAGATACTTTCTCTCTCCTCATACTAGTAGATGGTGATAACACCACTCTAGATCAGGTTGGGTTAAGTCCTCATGGGCTAACATAAGCCAAAACATCACTATCATGTGATTAGGGTTTAATTTGAACAAGGTTTTACTCAATTGAACCCCTCAAGGGTATTTTGGTAATTCACCCCATTGATCACCATCATGGTTCAATTCATTAGTCACTTAGTCCCCTAATGTCCTAGGTTACCATTAGGGTTTAGATTTGAGCATCATTGAACCATTTACACCTTCAAATGATTAAGTGAAATCAACCTTTAAAAACCTCAAACGGTTTCAACCTTCAACCTCCAAACGGTTTGAGACCGTTTGGATGAGTTGACCGTTTGGTAGGGTTGACTCCAAGACCGTGTGACCTTCAAGGTCGTTTGCCCAAACCGTGTGAGGGTGTAGACCGTTTAACAAGTTTGACTTCAAGACCGAGAGGGCTTACACGGTTTGAGACCGTTTGGTGTCTCTCGATCTTGAGATCGTGAGTCCAATCAGTCTTGAGACCGTGAGGCCTCACACGGTCTTGAGACCGTGTGGCCTCACACGATCTTGAGACCGTGTGACCTCAAACGGTCTTGAGACCGTGAGGTCTCAAACGGTCTTGAGACCGTGAGACCTCAAACGGTCTTGAGACCGTTTGGTCCACTTGGTCTCAAACCGTTTGGATCTCCAACATGGTTCAATGATTGCAATCGTTTATGATTATCAATGTTGAAGCCTTCAAATGGTCAAAGCCATGGTAATCACTTATAGATTGAGTTAATTAGGGTTATGCTTAACCAATTGGTCACTCAATTGACCCTCAATTGTTATCCAATTAGGGTTGAAGTTGGTTCAATTAAGGTCCATCAACGTTCAACCATCAACACTCAACAATGTGAATCAACACAAGGTTGAACCCTTCAATTGAGCTCCAATTGGGCCCAAACTTGGCCCAAACGGTCTTGAGATCGTGTGGATGAACTCCACACGGTCTTGAGACCGTTTGCCCAAGATTTCATCAAAATCTAATGTGATTTGATAGGAGTTGAACTTTGATTGAGTCTCAAATCAGTATTTTGATTAATTCAATAACCTATTGCAATTGGGCCCTCAATTGATCAAATTACCTTAACCCTAGACCTCCAAACGGTCTTGGGTTGTCACCACACGGTCTTGAGACCGTTTGGATGAGTTCCAAACGGTCTTGAGACCGTTTGCCCATCCAACTTTTGTATTCTAGTGTAAATTCTTCAAGGTTGGATCTATTGAGTTGATTATCATATCAATACTTAATTGCAATGTAATTTGGTTTCTTTGTACTTTCAATTGGTCAACTATACTTGACCCCAGACCTCCACACGGTCTTGGGTGATCCCCCACACGGTCTTGAGACCGTTTGGTTGATCCCCAAACGGTCTTGAGACCGTTTGGGTCAATCAACCCAAAAACACTAAGTTATTCATTGAGATTTCAGTACTGATTTCAATTAAGGTTTACCCTAGTAATCATCCTTCAACTCTTAGCTCGTTTGGAATTAGTCCATCAAATTTGGTGAGTTATTAATCAACATTATTTTGAACAGTAATCTCATACGGTCAACGCTTGGTCAACGTTCTTACACGGTCTTGAGACCGTTTGCCCAAAAAGGGCGATTTCAACAGATTGGAAATCAGGAGTAAATTCAATTAAAGTTGTTGATTAAAAAGGCCATATCTCACGATTCCTTTGGAGTTATCATCTCAAATTTTGTGGGTGATTAGCCTACATAATTATGAACAGAAATCTTATACGGTCCACGCTCGGTCAACGCGGCTAAACGGTCTTGAAGACCGTTTGCCCTTACACGGTCCTGAGACCGTTTGCTCACTACACGGTTTTGCAAACCGAGAGAGCAATTTGTGGAGACCGTTTAGTAAAGTGAAAAGTAGTAGATTAACTTTGGAAATAACGTCTTCATCTCCTAGCTCAAGAACAGCAAGGATTTCTCACGGATTTGCTTGCAAAGTAGCAAAGGAAGGTAGAGAAGAAGAAGAACTATCATCTAAAAGCATAAACAAGATGTATATAACAAAGCATGGGTTTAGAGTTATAAAACCCGCCTAAAGCTTGCTCCTTGAGCTCCAAGCTTTCGAGCTCCAAGCTTTTAATGGCGTCCTTGAGCTTCCACAGATCGGCCAAGGTGAAACCTCCAGGGAAAGTCGAGAAGAGATGGCTAGAAAGGTAGAGCTATGTGAGCTAGCCATCAATTTGTCCTTGAATTCGAGTTCTAACCATGAACTTAAGCAAAAGGGAGGATTCAAACCTACCTTGCCCTCCTTGGTCGTCCTCCTGAGCTCCACAGCTCTTCTTTAGTCGGTTTGGTTGAATAGAACAGTGAAGGAAACGAAGGGAAAGTTCCCTTGCTTAGAGAGGTGGAGAGTATATATACTTGGGGTGAGATTTTCAATCATAAGTTCATAAGTTCTCCATATTTTCAACTAAGTCCCTCCATCCTTCTATGCTCGTCCCTCTTCTTATTTCTAAGGACAACCTTCTTTTAAGGTCAAGAAATGAAGGCAAAGAAGATCAACCTATAACTTAAGCATACACATAAAAGGCTATTGTACATACACCTTGATTATTCAATCACAAAGGTGTTTTTTCATTATATGATCATTCAATTAAAGTGACCTCTTCATCATTTCTTTTCTAAATGATGACAAGAGTCTTAATAAATACTTTTGATGGTGTAAATTACAAGTTGCACCCCTCAAATTGGGTAAATTGCACTTTACTCCAATTTAGGGTTTTCAAGCACAGGGATTGCTTCCACAGCTGCACCTTGGTGCTCAAGCTTGGGAAATCCCTCAAACTTCATCATAATGATTCTCATGATGTCTCAGCATCAGAGGAACATCTCAACATGTGCAAATTGCAAGTTAACCCTTCTATCTGGGTAAATTGCACATAGGTCCCTGTATAACAAAACAATGCTACAATTTTATATAAAAAGGAGCAAAATCTGAAATATATGTTTCTGAGAAACTTAATTACATGCCCTAAATTAATCCCAAGGATTTAATTACATATTTAGGCAAAACACCTAGGGTTAACTCATAACCCAGGTCAGAGATGTTACAAATTATCCACCCCTTACAAGGATTTCGTCCCCGAAATCGATAAAACATATTAAGAGAAAAGGGCAGGATACTTCCTTCTCATCTCATCCTCTAATTCCCAAGTGGCTTCTTCAACACCACGGTGATTCCAGAGGACTTTCACAAGACTTATATCTTTCTTCTTTAACTTTTTAATTCTGTTATCAAGGATTGACATTGGTCCCTCCTCATAAGATACATCTTCATTCAATTCTACCTCCATAGGTTGTAGAATTAACTCAGTGTCTGGGTGACATTTCTTCAGCATAGAAATGTGAAACACAGGATGTAACCTTTGTAACTCTGGTGGCAGCTCTAGTCTATATGCTACCTTTCCAATCCGTCCAATGATTGGATAAGGCCCCATATATCTAGGAGCTAACTTCCCTTTCCTTCCGAAACGAAGGACTCCTTTCCAAGGCGAGACTTTGAGATACACTTTGTCTCCATCCTGGAACTCTAAGGGTCTACGCCGCTTGTCAGCATAAGATTTCTGCCTATCCTGTGCAGTCTTAATCTTTTGTTGTATTACTTTAATCTTTTCTGTGGTCTGCTGCACAAGATCAGGACCTAACAACTGATGCTCACCAGTCTCAAACCAACACAAAGGTGATCTACAATGTCTACCATATAAAACTTCATATGGTGCCATATCAATACTATGCTGATAGCTATTGTTATAGGCAAACTCTATCAAGCTTAGGTGTAGATCCCAACTTCCGGTAAACTGTAGAACACATGCTCTCAACAGGTCTTCTAAGGTTTGTATAGTTCTTTCCGACTGTCCATCAGTCTGCGGATGAAAGGCCGTACTAAACTTTAGCTTGGTGCCTAAGGCTCTGTGTAACTGTTCCCAAAAACGACTTGTAAACTGAGGACCTCTGTCAGAAACTATTGTGACAGGGACTCCGTGCAAACGCACTATCTCTTGTACATACAACTGTGATAACCTTTTAGCAGAATAGGTTGTTTTGACAGGTAAGAAATGCGCTGTCTTTGTCAACCTATCTACAACTATCCAAATGGAACCATGTCCTTTGTTTGTCCTAGGTAGGCCAACAACAAAGTCCATGGTAACATGATCCCACTTCCACTGTGGTATGGGTAAAGGTTGCATTGTTCCTGCAGGCCTCTGGTGTTCAGCTTTAATTTGCTGACACACAGGGCACCTCAGAACAAATTCTGCAACATCCTTCTTCATTCCAGGCCACCAATACAGATCTTTCAAATCCCGATACATCTTGGTGCTCCCTGGATGCATAGCATACATGGAAGAATGAGCTTCTTCCAGGACTAACTTCCTCAAGTTATCCACATCCGGCACTATCATCCTTCCATGATAACATGCTACATGATCATCCGAGTCATGGAAACCATCTCGCTTCTCATTTCCATACTCAGACCTAATCTGTTGAACTTCAGCATCAACCTGTTGTGCTTCCTTAATCTGCTCTCTTAGGGTAGGTTTAATATACATCTCAGCCATCAACCCGGTTAACAATGACACCTTCAACTGTACATTGTCTTGCCTTAAAGAGATAAGCATATCTCTCTTAGAGCATACTAAAGAGTTTAGTTGTGCTCTATCCATGGTTGATGTTGCTGATTTCCTACTCAAGGCATCTGCAACAACATTGGCCTTGCCCGGATGGTAATCAATTGTACAATCGTAATCCTTGATTAACTCCATCCAACGACGTTGCCTCATGTTAAGCTCGTGCTGAGAGAAGATATACTTAAGGTTCTTGTGGTCCGTGAAAATCTGGAATGTCTCTCCGTAGAGATAATGCCTCCAGATCTTCAAGGCATGAACCACAGCAGCTAACTCCAGATCGTGTGTCGGATAATTCTCCTCGTGTTTCTTAAGCTGTCGAGAAGCAAAAGAAATCACTTATTTATCCTGCATCAACACACATCCCAGTCCATTCTTGGAAGCATCACAGAAGACTACATATCCTTTTCCTTGTTCAGGTAGCACAAGCACATGTGCACTTGTCAACCTCTCCTTCAACAACTGGAAAGATTGTTGACACTTATCACTCCAAGAAAAAGGAACATCTTTCCGGGTCAACTTGGTCAAAGGTAAGGCTATAGAACTAAAGTTCTTAATGAACCTTCGGTAATAGCCAGCTAACCCCAAGAAACTTCGAATCTCCGTCGGTGTCTTCGGTTGTTCCCATTGTAGAACAGATTCTACCTTTGTAGGGTCAACACGAATTCCCGAGGCAGATATCACATGTCCAAGAAAAGATACCTCCGGCAGCCAGAACTCACACTTGCTAAACTTAGCATACAGCTTGTGTTCTCTTAGCAAGGTCAAAGCTTGGCGAAGATGCCGCTCATGCTGCTGAGCATCCTTACTATAGATCAGAATGTCATCTATGAAGACGACAACACACTGATCAAGGAAAGGTCGAAAAACTCTATTCATGAGTTCCATAAATGCAGCTGGTGCATTGGTTAGTCCAAACGACATAACCGTGAACTCATAGTGACCATACCTTGTCCTAAAGGCAGACTTGGATATGTCACTATCCTTAATACGGAGTTGATGATATCCAGACCTCAAGTCTATCTTTGAAAAGACTGTTGCACCACGCAACTGATCAAAGAGATCATCAATCCTCGGCAGAGGGTACTTATTCTTTATTGTTACTTTATTGAGTTGTTTGTAGTCGATGCACAACCGCATTGACCCATCTTTCTTTTTAACAAACAAGACCGGAGCACCCCAAGGTGAAGTGCTCGGTCGGATAAAACCCTTCTCATGTAACTCTTGAAGCTGTTTCTTGAGTTCTGCCATCTCGACAGGCGCCATCCTATACGGAGTCTGGGCTATGGGTTTTGTATCTGGGACCAAATTGATCTCAAAATCAATCTCCCGAGGTGGTGGTATACCAGGAAATTTTTCAGGAAACACATCCTCGAATTCCCTGACTATGGGAACTTCAGCAGGATTGAACCTTTCCTTGGTAACATCTACCACATGGGCTAAGAATGCATAACATCCTTGTCTCAACAACTTATCAGCAACCATAGCTGACACAAGACAGGTGGGCAGAATCTTTCTTTCTCCTTGAAAGATCCATGTGTTGCTTTCATCAGCAAACACAACCAATTTGGATTCACAATCCAAGACAACTCTATACCTCTCTAAGGTATCCATCCCGAGGATTATATCAAATCCTCGCATATTAAGTGGTATAAGATCCACTTGAATGCGATGGTCGGAAAAGAAAAGGATGCAGGGAGAGCATACCTCCTGCAAAACGGCAGACCCACTCAACGGAGTCTCCAACAACAAACTATCTGCCCTATGACTAACAGTCACATTGCAGTTACAAATCACTCTATGAGTGATGAAAGAGTGCGTAGCACCCGGGTCAATCAGAACAGATACAACACAGGATGTAGACATATCAGGATATAAAAGTTCCATCTGACCTGCCACTACCCGTGGATTGACCACTGCTTCAGGTGGGTTCATAGCATAGAACCTCGCTGTCGCCTGGTGTTGAGGTGGTGCTGATGATCCAGCTTGAGACGCTTGTCCACGTCCTCGAGCTGCTCCTTGAGATTGCATTCTCTGAGATCCTTGTTGATTCTGTCTCGGAGGCTGTGTCACACTGACAGGCCTAGAACGGCAATCCTTCATCAAGTGTCCCATCTTACCACAGTTGTAGCATCTCCTCTCCTGTTGTTGTGGTCGGGGTGGTCCAGTAACTGACATTGATGCAGAACTGTGAGTCCCTTGAAGCGGTTGACTCCGTCCTCTACCTCTGCTTGGTGACCATTGAGTTTGAGAACTCGATCTGGGTGGTGGAGGGTTAGGTGCAGAGAATCTAGGTTTCTTGAAATCCCTAGATGAAGAACCCTGGAACTGTGAATATCTTTTCTGAGTTTGCCTCTTCTCAACCACATATCTCTCTATCCTTCGGACTGACTCAACGAAGGTAGAGAATCTCTCTCGGTTTTCTAAGGCAGACACAAGGGTTGACATATCAGCATTCAAACCCTTCTCGAATCTCCTGATTCTTTCCTCATCTGTGGCAGCCATGTGCGGACAGAACCGCAGCAACTCCATGAACTTAGCTTCATACTCGCTAATGTTCATCATACCCTGCCTTAATCTCTCAAACTGAGAGATCTTCTCATCTAGGAAGGTCTTTGGAAAATATCTATTGATAAATTCCCGACGAAACTCTTCCCATGAGAACTCTACTCCAGGTCTCTTCTGCTCTTCCATGTTCCACCAGTGACCAGCACTGCCTTTGAGAAGATAGACAACATGTCTAACCTTCTCAGCTTCCGGGATAATAAGAATCCTGAAAGCCTTCTCCAACTCTGTCAACCATAGGTCAGCATCTGCGGGGTCGGCAGTCCCAAAGTACTCGGTAGCTCCGACACGACGAAGTCGTTCGAACGTCTTACCGATACCTTGTGCTTCAGGCTGGACAGGTGCCCTCGGTGCAGGCATGGGCATCCTGTCGGTTATGTGTGTCATGGCAGTCATGAACTGCCCGAACATTGTCTGTACTGCTGGGTTACCCATGTCAGCTGGGTCTAACTGGGGTGGCTCTCTTGGTGACTCAGGTGCAGGTTGTTCTATTCTTGGAACCCTTGCACCGCCTTGAGGTGCACTAGCACTACTCTCTGCCACGTACTCATCATGAGGCTCAGCCATCCTTATGTACCTTCTTCTCCTGAGGAGTAGAAGATTCTATTAGATAGGGAAAGAGTACTAAAGATAGACTCGACATCCTAAGTCCTATGCCTCTGTAGACTCAACTGACCTAGAGCTCTGATACCACTAATTGTGGGCTCTGATCTCCAAACCACGATATAATTAAGATTTAAACTTAGCGGAAGCGATTCGATAAACAGCGGAAGACAAAAATCACGGGAAATTAAAACTTTTCGAGACAAGAGCTTGAATCCTTAAAAGCTTCTTTCACAACAAGAGATAAACTGTTTACATCTCATGATAATTACTTCTTGAGTAATTATATACATCAAGATACAAAATCTCAAGAACTCATAACAAAAGACTCCAAGACCTGAGAGTACAGAGGACACATAGGACTGACTCTAACTACACCACATGGCAGGCTAAATCTCCACCTGAGATTTACTGCTGCTCCTGGTGCTGCTGCTGCTGGGACTGGTCACCTGTAGACATGTTCCTCCGTCTCCGACGTCCACCTAAAAAGTTGAAGTCTACGGGGTGAGACAATTTTACATAATTGTCCCAGCGAGAGTTATAACTCTCCGCCAGAAGCTTTATTATAACATCAAAGAATATCTTAAGCAGTAAAGCTTTCAAAGTATTCAATAACAGTTGCAGCTATAAACAAGCGCTCAACATTTATGAGACATGAAGAATATAAGCACTATTACAGTGTATCATCAATCAACTAACTCGTAGTTATCTCTAACAGGTATACTACGCGGTTGATTATGTTTTACAAACAATATTATGCCCTGTGGAGATGAGGCATACCACTCATACTCCAACTGATTGCTAAGAAGTCACATCAGTATCATACATAGGTCATTAAGAGAGCCGGATTCTCATGACCTTCACCTTCCTCAGTCAGTAAGAGGATCACTTGTAGGACATCTTGTGTCTCTACTATTATAGCTCACCAGGGTAAACTGGTCCTTCGCTATTTTAGAGTTACAGTGGCGTTCTGTACTCTCTGCGTCATCAGGAGATTTCATGTTTATCTCCACTGATACAGATATCTATGTTTTCTTCGTCATCAGGAGGTTCCATGTTTACCTACTACTGATACGGTACGAGATTGTAGTGAAGGATTGACGGATTACACATCTACATCAAATTCCTACACTAGGATGTAAGGTTCTACACATCCATATACCCCACATACTCAATAGTATGTGCTCCAGGAGTTCCCTTAGGAAAACCTGTTTCACCATCATTTGATCTCTGACAATGATGAGTCTATGATCAGGGCTCTACATTATACTTGATTAGTTAGGTACATTCAGTATTCATTTAACATCACACATTGTTCTTCAAACAATAACAGTAGCATAACAACTGTAAAGGGAGAATACTAAATGTAACAAGCCTAACTCACATCAAACATCATTTCTCATTATACTCATCACAAGTCATCTCTAAAGCATGACCTTGATGGTATTCATGGCTCTCACAGCCCATTATTATCATAGAATGCCACTGACAAGGCATCAAGATACTTTACTTATTCATAAAGCTATCAATATGCCTTTAATGAATATAGTATCATCATCCATACCTGGATATGATCACCTCCATATCAGAACTTGCATGGTTAATTCAACTAATAAAGGTAATTCAAAACAATGATTATACTTTCCACTCTTGTCATAAGAGCTAAGTTCTTTGATTCTTATCAAATAGAGTTTAATACTCATATAACATGTCATCACCTTTGAATTAGGGTTTACTATTCACATCACATGTCATTACCCTTGAATTAGGGTTTACTATTCACATCATATGTCATTACCCTTGAATTAGGATTTACTATTCACATCATATGGTGAATTGAACTCATAACATCATCATGTATGAGGAACATCATCATTGATGCTCTCAGATTAGCTTAAGATTCATCATATATCATAATTAGGATTCCCATGATCTCACATAGGTGGATCATACCCTAATCATGCACATTCATGTGTATTGAAGGTTCTTTACTTGAGTTTCCACCCTAAAAGGGTACTTTCTCTCTCTTAAGGTACTTTCTCTCTCTTAAGATACTTTCTCTCTCCTCATACTAGTAGATGGTGATAACACCACTCTAGATCAGGTTGGGTTAAGTCCTCATGGGCTAACATAAGCCAAAACATCACTATCATGTGATTAGGGTTTAATTTGAACAAGGTTTTACTCAATTGAACCCCTCAAGGGTATTTTGGTAATTCACCCCATTGATCACCATCATGGTTCAATTCATTAGTCACTTAGTCCCCTAATGTCCTAGGTTACCATTAGGGTTTAGATTTGAGCATCATTGAACCATTTACACCTTCAAATGATTAAGTGAAATCAACCTTTAAAAACCTCAAACGGTTTCAACCTTCAACCTCCAAACGGTTTGAGACCGTTTGGATGAGTTGACCGTTTGGTAAGGTTGACTCCAAGACCGTGTGACCTTCAAGGTCGTTTGCCCAAACCGTGTGAGGGTGTAGACCGTTTAACAAGTTTGACTTCAAGACCGAGAGGGCTTACACGGTTTGAGACCGTTTGGTGTCTCTCGATCTTGAGATCGTTTGAGTCAAATCGGTCTTGAGACCGTGAGGCCTCACACGGTCTTGAGACCGTGTGGCCTCACACGGTCTTGAGACCGTGTGACCTCAAACGGTCTTGAGACCGTGAGGTCTCAAACGGTCTTGAGACCGTGAGACCTCAAACGGTCTTGAGACCGTTTGGTCCACTTGGTCTCAAACCGTTTGGATCTCCAACATGGTTCAATGATTGCAATCGTTTATGATTATCAATGTTGAAGCCTTCAAATTGTCAAAGCCATGGTAACCACTTATAGATTGAGTTAATTAGGGTTATGCTTAACCAATTGGTCACTCAATTGACCCTCAATTGTTATCCAATTAGGGTTGAAGTTGGTTCAATTAAGGTCCATCAACGTTCAACCATCAACACTCAACAATGTGAATCAACACAAGGTTGAACCCTTCAATTGAGCTCCAATTGGGCCCAAACTTGGCCCAAACGGTCTTGAGATCGTGTGGATGAACTCCACACGGTCTTGAGACCGTTTGCCCAAGATTTCATCAAAATCTAATGTGATTTGATAGGAGTTGAACTTTGATTGAGTCTCAAATCAGTATTTTGATTAATTCAATAACCTATTGCAATTGGGCCCTCAATTGATCAAATTACCTTAACCCTAGACCTCCAAACGGTCTTGGGTTGTCACCACACGGTCTTGAGACCGTTTGGATGAGTTCCAAACGGTCTTGAGACCGTTTGCCCATCCAACTTTTGTATTCTAGTGTAAATTCTTCAAGGTTGGATCTATTGAGTTGATTATCATATCAATACTTAATTGCAATGTAATTTGGTATCTTTGTACTTTCAATTGGTCAACTATACTTGACCCCAGACCTCCACACGGTCTTGGGTGATCCCCCACACGGTCTTGAGACCGTTTGGGTCAATCAACCCAAAAATACTAAGTTATTCATTGAGATTTCAGTACTGATTTCAATTAGGGTTTACCTTAGTAATCATCCTTCAACTCTTAGCTCGTTTGGAATTAGTCCATCAAATTTGGTGAGTTATTAATCAACATTATTTTGAACAGTAATCTCATACGATCAACGCTTGGTCAACGTTCTTACACGGTCTTGAGACCGTTTGCCCAAAAAGGGCGATTTCAACAGATTGGAAATCAGGAGTAAATTCAATTGAAGTTGTTGATTAAAAAGGCCATATCTCACGATTCCTTTGGAGTTATCATCTCAAATTTTGTGGGTGATTAGCCTACATAATTATGAACAGAAATCTTATACGGTCCACGCTCGGTCAACGCGGCTAAACGGTCTTGAAGACCGTTTGCCCTTACACGGTCCTGAGACCGTTTGCTCACTACACGGTTTTGCAAACCGAGAGAGCAATTTGTGGAGACCGTTTAGTAAAGTGAAAAGTAGTGGATTAACTTTGGAAATAACGTCTTCATCTCCTAGCTCAAGAACAGCAAGGATTTCTCACGGATTTGCTTGCAAAGTAGCAAAGGAAGGTAGAGAAGAAGAAGAACTATCATCTAAAAGCATAAACAAGATGTATATAACAAAGCATGGGTTTAGAGTTATAAAACCCGCCTAAAGCTTGCTCCTTGAGCTCCAAGATTTCGAGCTCCAAGCTTTTAATGGCGTCCTTGAGCTTCCACAGATCGGCCAAGGTGAAACCTCCAGGGAAAGTCGAGAAGAGATGGCTAGAAAGGTAGAGCTATGTGAGCTAGCCATCAATTTGTCCTTGAATTCGAGTTCTAACCATGAACTTAAGCAAAAGGGAGGATTCAAACCTACCTTGCCCTCCTTGGTCGTCCTCCTGAGCTCCACAACTCTTCTTTAGTCAGTTTGGTTGAATAGAACAGTGAAGGAAACGAAGGGAAAGTTCCCTTGCTTAGAGAGGTGGAGAGTATATATACTTGGGGTGAGATTTTCAATCATAAGTTCATAAGTTCTCCATATTTTCAACTAAGTCCCTCCATCCTTCTATGCTCGTCCCTCTTCTTATTTCTAAGGACAACCTTCTTTTAAGGTAAAGAAATGAAGGCAAAGAAGATCAACCTATAACTTAAGCATACACATAAAAGGCTATTGTACATACACCTTGATTATTCAATCACAAAGGTGTTTTTTCATTATATGATCATTCAATTAAAGTGACCTCTTCATCATTTCTTTTCTAAATGATGACAAGAGTCTTAATAAATACTTTTGATGGTGTAAATTACAAGTTGCACCCCTCAAATTGGGTAAATTGCACTTTACTCCAATTTAGGGTTTTCAAGCACAGGGATTGCTTCCACAGCTGCACCTTGGTGCTCAAGCTTGGGAAATCCCTCAAACTTCATCATAATGATTCTCATGATGTCTCAGCATCAGAGGAACATCTCAACATGTGCAAATTGCAAGTTAACCCTTCTATCTGGGTAAATTGCACATAGGTCCCTGTATAACAAAACAATGCTACAATTTTATATAAAAAGGAGCAAAATCTGAAATATATGTTTCTGAGAAACTTAATTACATGCCCTAAATTAATCCCAAGGATTTAATTACATATTTAGGCAAAACACCTAGGGTTAACTCATAACCCAGGTCAGGGATGTTACACTTCCATAGCCTATAAACCACTTGGCTAATTGCCTTGAACCTAGTTGTTGCTATCGTCTAGGGCCTTTGTTATGTAGAGTTTATTCCTAAACTCAAGGAAAGTATACACAACATTTGTCCAGAGAAGATAGTTGTAGCTAATCCGTGAGATGGTGGTAGGGTCATTGTAAATGACGGTGAGAGCTTTGTCTTTCACCTAGTTTGGAGTGAAAATGCAGCAATGGAAAAGAGAAAAGCTAAGGAATGAAGCACGGTAAGTACAATATAAGAACGCTACTGGAAAGGAGCACAGAAGCATAGAGGGGAAAACACTATCCCAAGAATGACAAGCTTCAGTGGGAAAAAATTATGTAATTCCCTATTGATATAAAACTCAACCATGCATTAGGGGAGTTGCATGAGGAGTAAGGGAAGGAGGATGGTGTCACCCCCTTTGAGTGGAAGTTAGATGGAAGGAAACAACCTCAGGCATGAGCAGTCACACCCGAAGCTCCCGATGTCCCAAGGAGAGGACGGGGTCTAAGTGCAGAGGACGTCAATCTGTCTCCTACTGCTCCCATTCTTGCAAATGTAATAGGGCATGGTGGCAGTGCCTGCGACCCCTTTAAGGATATGGAGTGGGAATATAGAGCGGCCACGACTCCTGCTGCTCTTTCTAGGCCCAGCAATGGTAAGTGCTGCTCCTTCCAGGAGTGCATCGGCTACTGTGGGTCCTTCCAGGGGCAGCTGTGCCAGCAGCTCCTTGTGGGAGTGGCGTTGGAGCTGTCTGCTCCTTCCAGGAGTGGTACCGGCTTCTGCTCCCCCTGGGTACAACAATGGGCGCATGATGCTCCTCCTTCCAGGAGTGGTTGCAGCTCTTGCTAGTCCTGTTGCAGCTTGCATGAGGGCAACCAAGGCCAGAAACGGTCGCAGAAGGGGGGCGACAGCACCGGAGAGAAGAGGATTGGCTGGGAATCGCTCTTAAAAAAGAAAAGAAGGGAGGTGACTGGAAGCCGACCCTAGAGGGGTGAGACTAATCTAAGTGCTCTGATACCATGTTGAGTGTTGACCAATTGTTTTAATCCACATTAGTCAAAGAAGGTTACATGAGTGTCATAATATAGGAGAGTGAGTGGTATGGTGTACCAGAAGTACAAGATAAGAAAAGTGTTAAGTATAATCAGGAGAGCAGCCCAACACAAACAAACTTATTTTTGGTTTCTATTCTAATACCATCTTTACTCAACACTGCGTCAGTGGTAGTGTGTTTTCCAGACTCCTATAATCATGTATTGTGATCTCATTTTCAATCATCCAGAAAGAAAATCTTGTTTCAAAACATTATATCTGCTGTAGTTTCTAAGTGTGAGTGATGATTATGCTGCTACCTCTATTGCCAATATTTCTCTGTTTCATGGGCGGATAGATTGAGGATATCTACCATTTTGTTAGGAATGGTATCCCCTCCAAGAAGATTTATGCTCTATTAATCTTTTTAAAAAACCCTTCAGCTGTAAAGAGAGTCCATGACCTATAAGACAAGCTGCTCATGCATCATAGTTATACTCCATCTTGAGGGGAAGAGTAGATGGTCATTTATTTATTTTCCACTTTTTCTTATATCTAATTCCTTAGTGTCAGAAGGACATGCTTCCTCATGTTTTTTAGTGTCACGCCCATGATTTTGCAATTTGACTTGTTTATTGGCATGTTTACGGTTTCCAACAAATTTTTGTTTTGTCATCTACAGAGGTTGGCAGGAAATACAACCATATCTCATTTAGTATTGAAAGCCCGTGGTCTTGATTATCCTGCATATTTTTACTGGATATCTCTAGCAGCTCTAGTTGGATTTGCATTGCTTTTCAACATAGGTTTTACTATGGCCTTGGCTTACTTGAGACGTAAGTGGAAGTTCTATGATTCATATTTTGAGTTATGCAAAAGTTCCAAGTTCCAGCTTAATTGTGTTATTTCAAATTGTTTTCTGCTCCCATTGTGAATCAAAAGATGGCTCCTTTTGAAAATTCTTAAGCGAAAATTCCTGTAGAACTGTTTGATATTATACAGTAGCAATCTGAAACTTCTTTTCGCTTGAGAAATGATTATATCGGGAATAAAGTGGGGGTGGCGAGCATTGAGGACAAATTGTGTGAGGGCCGACTCAGATGGTACGGACATGTGCAACACAGACCGACTAATGCGCCTTACGAAGCAATGCTACTAAGTCAAACACAATAAATAGAAGAAGAGGAAGATCTAAATTAACATGGGATGAGCTTATAAAGAGAGATTTTGAATCTCTACATCTCAATCAGAATATGGCCCATGATAGAGCTGAATGGAAATGAAGGATTCGTGTAGCCGACCCCAACATAGTTGGGACTGAGGCTTAGATGATGATGATGAATCTGAAACTTCTTTTTCTGATGGAAACATATTGTAATGTGTTGATGTTTTGGAAGAAGTATCACCGTTTCTCTCCATGTAGTAGTGCTCAAACCAACTAGAATGCGCTGGGATATTTTTGTTGCATACTAGCATTTTTAAGGTTCAAGGGCTATTCCAATTTGTTTGTCTTTAAATGATCCTAATATGTAAGTAAACTTTGAAGTTTAGGGTTACAGTGCCGATGAAATGCTGCATTAGATATCTGTAGAATGGGTACGTAATGGCATGCATATAGCTACTGCACTGTAGTTGAGAAAATGACTGGGTAAACCCTTAGTTTTAAGTTACAAGATATCCACCCTAGTTGCTTTTAATATATGTACACAGTCCAAAAGAAGGGATCCCCTTCCCAACTACCCCACACACTACAATGGCCTGTGCATAAATTAAGGGCCGTCATAGTTAGCTGGAACAAAAATAATTATTCCCAGAATTTGGAGGTCTCCACTTCCAGTGCCCCTGCATTGTTTTGAGCATGCAATATTGCTTGTTGGGAGATATCATTCCTGTGTACTTCTTGCTTGTGCTACACCCTTTCTGGTGAACATATCTGTAGACAAAAACTGGAAACCTAATTACTTGTGGATAGTTGGAGGTTGACTAACACCTAGCAAGGATTCAGAAAATGCTTAGAAATGATAAATTGTTGCCGAGTGGTGCACTATAGTGAATGCAAACAAAGTCTATTCTTATCCAACACAGTGATTGTTGAAGTTATGCATTGTCTTGAATAAAACTCTTCATATCAATGCGATCTGGCTATCTATAGCGTAATCCTTATGCACTATTACACTCAGCTCAATTATGTGCAAGAAATTAGGTATTTGGTTCTCTATTAAAGTTATCCTCCTTATTAATTGTTAAGCCAAACCTGTATTAATCATAAATTCAAGTAATTGTTGTGTGTATCAACAAGGAGAATTTGATTAATATAAAGTGGGGTAAAATGCGTCCTATATGTAAACTTCACTCTGGGTGTGGTGTACATGTGAAACATAATATGATTAACTAGACTAATGCTCATGGGCTTATATAACAGAGCTCATTAGTCGTAACAAAATAAGTTGTGAAGATTAAAGTATGTTTACTATTCAATGATAAAAACAACATAGTAGAGGTCAGTTACTACGAATTTCACCAATATGGGATAAAAGACAAGATAACAAAGAGCTTAAAAGTAAATAACAAAATATTGAATATATTTAAACTCCCCCTCAAGTTGGGGCATAGATACCATGCATGCCCAACTTGTCCACCATAGAGATGAATCTTGTCTTTGGTATTTGTAAAAATGTTAGCAATTTGATCCTGAGTCATGACATATGGAGTAAATGTGCGCGTGGACAGAATAGTCTCCTTGACTAAGTGACAGTCTACTTCAATGTGCTTTGTGCGCTCATGGAATGTGGGATTGCTTGCAATGAAGATATAAGCTTTTGTTCACACTAAATATGTATGGGCTCCGAATCACAAGTTCCAAATTCTTTCAGTAAACCTTGAATCCACGTCAACTCATCGGTAGTACGAGCCATGGCTCGATATTCTGCTTCAGTACTAGATCTAGCCACAAAAATTTGTTTTTACTTCTCCAAGTGATAAGATTACCACCTATAAAGGTGCATTACCCTCAGGTAGATTTACAATCAGCCATGCTGCCAGTATAGTCAGAATCAGAAAACCTAGTAATCTTGCAGTGCTTATTTTTCTTGTATAAAAGACCTTGTCTAGGGGAGCATTTTAAGAATTTGAGAATGTGACACATGACACCCAATGAAATTGTCGAGGTTTGTCAACATACCTACTGACAAGTCCAACAATAGATGTAATTCCGGCTTGTGTAATAGTTAGGCAAATGAGCTTGCCAACATGTCTTCTATATTGTTTTCTATCAGGATATGAAGGAGAAGAATCATCATCCCAATTCGTGTTAAGATCAAGAGGTGTGTTTAGTGGCTTGGCGCCCTATTGGAGAGTATGTTTATTTATGTTATTAAGTGTCTTTATAATATGGACCCAAGTATGTCTTGGCCCATTAGGGTTTACTTTGAGTCTGTACGCTTCCCTTATTTTCCTATTTATAGGATCAGGGGTGCCTCTTATCAGAATAACAATTAGCTGTATTTTACTTTCCAGATGGTATCAGAGCAGTGATCTAATTCTAAATCTAGAGAGGAGACAAAAGAGAAGTTGCCTTAGCCTGCGGGTGGCCGCCAACTCTTTATGGCTAGCTGCCCGCCAGGCGACTTGATCTCCATGGTCGTATGTTTCCTTCTTCTCAATTGATCTATGCCTCTATGCCACAGACCCATCATCCGCCAAAGCCCCTCTCCCGCCCCTTCTGTCTACCGTAAAATTTGTCTCTAGTAATCCCCGTCGTCATCCATAAACCTATATTGCCCCAACCTATCGCAAAACAAGCGCCCGTTACCCATCGTAATCCTACGCCGCTATCATCCGCCCCCATATTTCTTCTCCTCTACTACTGTAGATCGAGCTATGCAATCCCAGTCCACAACCTCTACAGTCAGCCCTCCACTGGTGCAAGCCCCAGTCGTACAACCCGCTGCTACCAGTCAACATGACTGTGTGCGGGGCATCTTCAACAACTCTATTAAAAAAAAACTGACGCTATGCCTCCCCAACACTGTCGCTGCTGCTCCCACCCTGCCTTTACCTTTCTACTCCTGTCAATTCCTTTGGCGATCTGCTACTTGATAATTTACATGGAGATTTCTTGACTTGTGGCTGCTACGGTCCATTTGAATTCATATTACATACTATAGTCTGGAACGTCATCAACACCAAAGGGAACAAGCGATCGGAATAATTGAGAGAGGAGGGTATGAGGAGAACATGAGACAGAGAGAGAGGATATGAGAAGAGTGAGTATGAGATGAGAGAGATGATATTTAAGGCTATCATCATGGAGGTTCGTATTGTTCAGAAATACTACAAGAATGGAAACTCGGTAGAAAGACTAGAAGCACTACCGGAACAAAACTCAGTAGGAAAAGAAGTGGCACTACCAAATGGATATTGATAGGAAAATCGATAATCGGAGTCATATGCAAATAACCCGTTTATAAGAACTGGATAGAGAAATTACATTTTGGGCTGGTCAAAAAAATAATAGCATCTGATTATCATTAGGTATTGGAGGAGAGACTTTTGGAGGACGTCATAACTGGAATTGGAAGTACACAAATTGCTTCTGACACGACATGTTTGTATCTTGACACGCCATGTAACTTGTTAGTCGAAGGTGGCAGGATCCCTGTAACACGCCATGTAGAGACGTGACACACCGTGTCGGATGTCAAAGGCGTAAAACCAGTGTTTTAAAAATCGGCCCAACCGGCCGATTAATCGGCCGGTTAATCGTGGTGCGGGGCTGACCGATTTATTTTGCTGATAATCGCCGGTTAAGGCTTTTTGAATTAAGCGCCCGATTTTGGGCCGGTTAGCGATTAATTTTAAGCGGCCGGTTAGGCCCGCTTTTTGTTGGATCGGCCAAACTAATTGCTAATTGTGTTGTTTTGGATGTTTTATCATTTATGTTTTGATTTTTCTATTTGGATGTCCTATCTTTCAATTATTTTTGTACTAGTGTTTTGGATTTTCTATCTTTTGGATGTTCAAGTTGGCTTTTAGATTTCAGCAACATCATCAGGTGAAAAATTGTGAATATTACATCAATATTGTACTAATTGTTTCTTGTTTCATGTATTTTCATGTGGCCACATTACTTCCCTTGTCCAACTGGTTGTCTACTCGTATGATGTTGCTCATGCTCCATCCACAGGTAACCAACTAAATTCAATTTATATTTTGTTCATGCCTGAAATTGTTTACTGATGCATACATTTATTTATGTTTAGCTGCTGAATCTATTAGCTCTTTAATTCTGTTACATCGTATTTCTTTTAAAGGAATAAATAGGTTTAGTTCTGTAAAATAGTCACAAATATTAAATTAAGTATGTGTATATAATGTCTATAAAATGTGAAAAATCATTAAAAAAAATCTGATTTTTGAAAAATCGCTCGATTAATCGCCCGCCTGGCGATTAATCAGCTACAAGGTCTCGTTCGAACGATTCCCGGTTCACGCTTTTTAAAACATTGCGTAAAACTGAATTCTGTCAACACCCCATGTTTGAAGATGACACACTGTGTATGTTACAATCTGCACCGTCAGGAAGAATTTTGGAATGCAACAGGCCATATTGGTTGAACAACACGTCATGTTGGTTGCAGTCTGGGCAGATCGTTGCACCGTTGAGTGAATTATGGACTGCTACATGGGTGTTGATTGGATAACACGCCGTGTTGACGGTGGCTGATGCACGATCTAGACAGGAATTTGTGCCATCCAGGAGATCACAAACCCGGGAATTAGCACTGAGGGTGATGGAAATTAGCGTCGTCACTTGTGACCATAAATCATACGGATCTGAGGTAGCAACAACCTCTCGCTAGACCAAGGACTGATATGGACAATAGCTACAGGGGGGATGGCGTCTCCACCACAAATAGATCTGGACAAGAATTAGTGTTGTCCACGGAACAAGGGTCGAGGAATTCGGAGACTCCCTTGTTGTTATGTCTTTCTTTGCTACTGCAACGACAAAAGAAGCTTGATAGGCTGAAGATGGCGGCGTGGTCGGTGATGCTTGATGACGGATGGGATGAACACTGCCTGAAGATGATCAGGAGGATAACTTTGGGGAAGAGATGACAAATAGATCTGAACGGGAAATAGCACCCTTTAGAAACTCAAACTCGGGGGCGTTGATAGTCGGGGAGGATGACGTCAATAAAGATCTACATGAAAGGGGAAGAGATGCAACCATGGAGGCCAGAATGTGCCTGGCGGATGGCCAACCTAAGCCATGGAATCGGCGTCCACCCACAGGCAGGTGATCTCTCTATTGCTCTATCTAGGAAGGAGAGGCGACGGCTAGGGAAGCATCAAGCGTGGAGAGATGAATGGGAAGCGGAGGCGGTGACTAGGGTTAGATCCCCAGGGCACGCTCTGATATCATGTTGACAAGTGTGTGGCACACTGTAATAGTTGTTTTTGTTGTTCTATATTGATATGTACACCCCTATACTATATATAGGAGAGGAGGCAATTACAAGGAAGCGAACTAAACCCTAGTAGGACATGTGCAAATAGGCCCATGTATGTAATAGACTAATTAAACTAAACACTAAATAGGCGAATACTTTCTAACACAAACATCTGTCAATCTATTTTATACTTCTCGGGGTACCATCCATCAAACTTCCTGCTCTTACACACCACAACAAAATGGTGTGGCAGGGAGGAAAAATTGCCATCTTCCTGAAGTAAACACACTATTCTTCTTCACTATCATGTTCCCAAATTTTTTTACCTGAAGTTGTATCTACTACAAGCTACTTAATTAACCACATGCCTTCTTCTGTCATGAAAAATCAAGTCCCTTTCTCTCTTATGTATTCTAATGCACTTCTTTTTTGGTACCTTTGCGCATCTTTGGCAACACTTGTTTTGTTAAGAACTAATCTTGGTGCTAGCTTTTCTTGTTTTACTATTGCTATCTCTGTTGTTTCTATACCAAAGACTGCTACGCTAGCTCTTATGCTTCCTTCTCGGCGTTAAGCTATGAAAGCTGAAATGACTGCTCTTTGCGACTGCAAGACTTGGGATCTAGTTTATCGCCCTCAAGATTTCCCTACAGTTGGATGTCGTTAGATATTCAATGTTGAATACCACCCAGATATTTTGATTGAACGACTGAAGGCACGTCTAGTAGTGAAAGGTTATACTCGAACCTATGGGGTAGACTATTTTGAAATTTCCCCCCTGTTGCCAAACTTAATTCTGTACGAGTTCTAATATTTGTTGTGAACAATGATTGGCCACTTTTTTTAATTTTAACTTGATATTAAAAAAACTTTTCTATATGGCGACTTACATGAGGAAGTCTACATGGAGCAATCAGCTGGATTTGTTACTCCAGGGGAGTATTCCAAAGTCTACAGACTTAGGAAAGCAATTTATGGTCTAAAACAAAACCCACGAGCGTCGTTTGATAAACTGAGCCAGATTCTTCTTAAATTTGACTTTTGGCGCCACATTTTTATCACTCAGTTTTTATACGAAAAACCAGTTATGGGATTGTTATTCTCATTGTATTTGTAGATGATATAATTTTGTCTCGTAGAAATGTGAATGATATTCAAGCTACTAAAAGATATCTAGAACAACATTTTGTTACAAAAGATCTTGGCAAACTCAAATATTTCTTAGGGATTGAAGTTTCCAAATATGTCTGTCGTTTGCCTTTCATAGAGAAAATATGTTCTAGATCTTATGAAAGAAATAGACATGCTTGATACTGGACCTGCTAGCACCCCTTTGGATCCCAATACCCATTAGGATGATGAATCTTCTCCACCCTATCTTGCTAATCACAATACTGAAGATTGGTCGGTAAGCTTATCTACCTCGCTGTTACTAGATCTGACATTACTTCTGTCGTTGGACTTGTTAGTAGGCATTTGGATAAACCTGGACCATGTCATTAGGTTGCAATTTGTCATATCCCTAAATATCTGTAAAATTCTCCAAGGAAAGGATTGTTGTTTCGTAGGCATGAGCATTGCAAACTCACTAGATATTCTGACTCTGATAATGCTAGTAGTAGATGTGATAATATACTTCTGGCTACTGTACTTTTGGTGGAGGCTATCTAGTTACATGGTGAAGTAAGAAGCAAACTGTGGTTGCTCGGTGTAGTGTTGAAGTAGAATAGAGAGCTATGGATCATACGGCTTGTGAAATGATGTGGGTCCAAGGACTCCTCCAAGAATTAGATATCTATGATCCAAATCCTATTCCCATGTATCGCGAGAATAAAACCTCCATTTTTTTTGCTAGCAATCCTACTTTTCATAAGCGCACCAAGTATATCGAAGTGGATATCCACTATGTTTGAGAATCTATTCTCTATTGTCGCATCTCTACTCCTTATCTCCGGACAAAAGATCAGGTTGCAGATATCTCTAGCAAGCTACTTCCCAAGACTCGTTTTACTACGCGGGTGGACAAGCTGGGCATGTTTGGCATCTATGTTCTAGCTTGAGGGGGAGTATTAGTATATATGTTTTATGCTTTATGTTTTATTTATGCTTTAGACTTGTCTTTGTCTTTAGCTTTTCTTTTATTCCATATTGATTGCTTCTGTTTCTCACTTACTCTCTTAAACTGTAAAAGAGAGCCCTTGTAATTGTTTTAGACACATCAAATAAAGACTTTTCTTATTCTATAATTGTTTTTGTATTTTTCTAATGTCAGCCAATAGCGGATGGTAGACCTCAAACTCATCTCAGGGTGTACAACACTAGTTATAATAATCCTTATATAGAGTTATTATTTGAGAATTCTTTATTAGCCAGATATTTAAAATTTTCAAACATTTTAGGGTTTTGTTGATGAGAATAAACATGAGACAACCGATCCCACATGGCCTCTTCCATTTGAAGGCGAAGAAGTGAGTGACTTATTTTGGTTCATCTAAATCCTGATTCTTGAGTCATCCTTGACCCACAAATCATATGACTGCTTGGTTTTCTTCTCAACAGTCTCAGTAGGAGTATGTGGTGTAAGAGTGATAAGATGAGAGTACCGACCTTGAACCTTGACGTACAACTCAAAAGATGCAGACTATATATGGTAATTAGAACGAAGGACTGAGATACCCCATTTCTATGTCATTTCAACTGCATGGAAACCAACCGAAATTTCGATAAATGCAACACTGCCCATTCTGATGCCAAAATGAATGAAATAAGTCATGAAATTCTTTAGGCATGAGCTCTACGGTCTACACTTATATGCATTGTTTTATGCCATAAAGTTATATATGGGGATAGGGGGGGTCCTTCATGTGGGAGATAAGCAAACTTTACTGTATCCTGGGAAAATTTCAAAATTTGGGCAAAAGATTTCGCTAATTTTGACATAGCGGTACAACTACATGATTTCGTAGAAGATGTTTGTGGAATCAAAAATTTTCTCAAAATTTCGACCATTTCGTGGAAACCTCATTCCTTGATTTGAGCCATCTGGTTTTACTATGGTTACATAGTTCATGAAGTTATCACTAGTGGCCATTACGGAATCAAGTTTGTGCTCAGACCTCACAAGTCACCAAAAAGAAGGTGTAGTTGAGCAGTAGATCATACAGAAGGGGTGTGAAGCATAATCCCTAATAGCAACAAAAGATTTGATACACCCAACTCATGGGAAGAATTAGAAGATATGAAACCAAAGTTACATCGTCAATTAGCAGACACGTGGCAATGTTGGAAGGGAGGCAACCAATCCTTCCCTAAGTCATAAAGGTAAATCGAGGTATGGTTATCTTATACAAGGGACAACTTGTAAGAACGGATTAGATCCAGCTCACAGGATGATATGGAGAGATATTGGTGGCGGGAAGGAGGACGAGTGGAAGATAGAAAAAGAAGTTGGGGTGGAAGAGGTGGAGGGTAGCAGGATGGTGGAGTGATGGAGATGATGGGGACGGTGGTGGAAGGGTTGTGCAACGACGAATTTCTAGGCGGGGGGGGGGATCTGGTGGCAGCAGGATGGGCTGGTTGGGGGTAGATCTGGTGGTGAGATGGGCTGGTGGGAAGGGTCACTACGCGATAGGGCAAGGAGGGGCAGTGTGGTTTTAGGGTGTTGGATGGTGGCAGGATGGAAGGTAAGGGTTTTGCAGGGGAAATAGGGATAGTTCCACATGTTAGATGCAAATCCTGTTTCAACTCCATTGGCCTCTCACTTTAGGTTATCGGCTTTGCAGTTTCCACCGTCTAATGAAAAAGAGAGAGATGACACATGTATCCTACTCCAGTGCCATTGGAGCATCATGTTTGCTATGATTTGCACTAGACCACACATTGCTTATGTAGTCCGTGTGGTTAGTCGTTACATGGCTCATCTTGGCAAGGCACAATGGCAAGTATTTAAGTGGATTTTGAGGTATTTGCAACACACTTCAAATAGTTGTTTAGTTTTTTGTGAAGCTCAAGTCATCTCAACAGGGTATGTGAACTCAGATTATACATGCGGTCTCGACAAGAGGAAATCTCTCACAAGTCACATATTCACAGTGGGATCTACAACCACTCTCAAAGTATTATTACTTTATCTACTATTGAAGCATAGTACATGGCAGAAACATAAATCGTGAAGGAGGCTTTATGGTTCCAAGGGTTTGATGAATCAGTTGGGCATGTTTCAAGTTCAAGAAAAAAGTTATTGTTCATTAAGACAATCAAAGTTCTATACATCTTAGCAAAGATCAAATGTTCCACAAGAGAATGAAGCACATTCATGTCGGGTGCCACTTCATTTGAGAAGTCACAGCTGAAGGCAAGATTCAAATAAAGAAGATTGGTACATCTGAGAATCTAACTGACATGATGACGAAGATTCTTCAGTTAGCTAAGTTTGAGCTTTGCTCAAAGTTAGCTGGTCTTCTTTCTACTTGAGCTTTGGCCATATAGGGCATATGGAAGAGATGGTATTTTTAATCAATTTCCAGTATTGGAGAAGGTTGCAACTGCTTTTCTACTTCAATCGTTTTTTAGCTGAAGACAAGGTGGATGTTGTTGAGAGAGTGTCTTAAACAATGTTCAAAATTTCGACAAAATTTTCAAAATTTCGTCAATTTTATCTGTCACTGGCAATCGAACATCGAAATGAACTGACGAAACTCTCGAAATAGGTACTAGATCATTGATTTATTTTTTCACTTTTTCATATACTATGTACCTTCTAGATAATTTTTTGCATAGTTTTCTGTCTTTAAGTCTATATATTGTGCTTGCAAACTATAATGACTTAATTCATTGATGTCACCATTGAAAATTGACACCAAAATTCCCCATCGAAATGGCCATTAAAACAGTTCAAGGCCATTCACTCACAAATGACGAGACTCCACCCTCACATATCCAATATGAAATATTATTACATATTTGAGTAGATCTTCACTAGTAGATCATTCTGGTAAAATTTCATAAATTAATTAGTTAATTTTGCCATCGAAACGTCGGGAATGAAATTATAGAAATTTCTGTCGAAATTTGTCGAAATTTCTATTTGTGGCCACCGAATGGGCATCGAAATTGGACATTTTCTTCCTTGTTCTTAAACTCTCTAGAAAATCTTCCTTGATGAACCAAACATCTGCACCTAGCCTCAGCAGTGTTAGGATGCGCTTTGGGAACTTTCAAGTGGATTTACAGTCAACCAATTAACCACATATGGTCCCTATAAACCATATTGGGCAAGAACATCAAAAACAACAATTATAGTCCAAGCCAAACCCGTATACACTCCAGTTGGACCGTATTTTGGAATATAGTGATTTACGGTCCATGCTAAACCGCATATGGTCCAATTGGACCATAATCACGGATTTGACGAATCTATTGACTTTGGTACTTTGGCCATGTGTCCTATTCTTGTAAATAGACCCCCTAACTCGTCCCAAACATGAAGAGAGACTAAGAGACATTGTTTTTAGAAGACCTAGAGCTAAGGATTGAGGTTTTGTAAAATTGGTGAAATTTTGAAACAATAATCAATTTCAATGGAATCCTCTACCTGTACATGCGATTGTGTTGATTTTGATCTAAACTACTACCGAGATTTCATCTTTTGAAAGTTTGATGATTTCAATGAATTTTTCTAATTTCGTGGATTTCAAGGTTTTTTATGCACAACTCAAAATTTTTGATGGAAATTTTGATAATTGCAATTGTTGGTGTTATTGTTGTTGTTTGAAGAGGAGAAAGGGGGATTGGGGTTATTTCACTATTCAGTACTCATACATAGTACATACTTATACTATATCATAATTGCATTGCATTCCCTAATATTTGCTATTCAAATTATTAAATATTAATGCAATGCATGATTTATGTTGTTTTTATTTTCTTCAATGCAGACGACATGTATCCTCGTGGTAATTTTAGTAGACAATGAGGGTTCTAGGAAGCCAACAACACCAAAATATAATGATTTTGCTTGGAAACATTGTGCTAGTGTTCTTGGGGCCAATAGAATGGTTGATTGTTGAGTCAATATGAACAACAAACTATGAACCCAAGTAAAATATGTGAGGGATGCCCTACATATATATATGATATTCTAGTAAAAATAAGTACATGCATGTATACCGCTCAGACTTGCAAAATTGCATAACTCAATTCCTACATATTGTCATATGAATCCCAGGTCATAGGAACAATTTGTTACCTCCTACATGGAGGATTCCCCCCGTGCTACCCCATATAAGCTTTTTTGCATAAAACAATGCATTTAGGTGTACAAACGAAACCTGCAAAATTTCATCGCTTAATTCGTTCGTTTTGACGTCGAAGTGGGCACAACTACATTTATTAAGATTTCCATAAGTTTCCATTTCCACACCGTCGAAACAACATTGAAATAGGATACCTCATTCCTTGACTAGAACCATGGACGAACCTAGGGCTTACTTTAGGGTATCACACCTCCAAGAGCTCTTTTCAAGCAACTATCTTATTCCACAATTGGCTGTTGGGTGTAAAAGTAGATTGGGTTCTTCTTCTCTCTTCTGTAATCATCAATCTTTTTAATCTCTCCATGAATAATATCGTCTCTCCCAACAGATGTAGGCTCCCACATTGGGACTTTTCTGAACCACGAAAAATCATGTCATGTGGTTGTTTGCTTGCTTCACCATTGATCTTCGTCGTACGTATTTGGTTTTTGGATTGCTTGTTCTCGCACTTTCGCATCTCCACAACAAGCTTGTTGGGCCTTGTCTGGGTCTCCCATCACCACCATATCCCAACATATGTCATCTTCAAGCATCAAAGCTTCCCTACCAAGGCATCAAATGGCCTTATGATAGGTTTTAGGAATTTGGATAGCATCTCAGTTATTGGTAATTGTTTTAGCATCTCTAGAAAGCTTTGAAAGACAACTTGTATGAGATATGGGATAATGTATGGTGCAAGAACATATACCTTTTCAGAGTGCCACATGACGTGAGGGATCCTCAACTTGATAAGGGTGTTGAATATTTGAGTTGGGGGTTCATCTTTGATCCATCGTAATAGCAAACTGTGAAATGATAGAGGGTTACGATTGCGGGAGAGGCAAGGGTATAGGAGTGGGAGATACATTAGTGAGAAGATCCATGGGATCAGAAAGATCCAATTTGGAAAACTTGTTATGCGGCAAAGATGCAAACCAAGAGTAGTGAAAATGTCATATGTATGGAAAGTGACAATAACAAAGACGTACATTTGCGGGTTGCTTAGACTATAACATTTGCAACCTTTTAAAAGGTTTAATAGTAAAGAATTTTTTAGTGTGACAGACTTGTTCACCTTATAATTAAATTTGTGAACATAGGCAATACAACCAAAAATCCAGAGGGGGGGGCAGTGAAAGATTGTCTTTGGGTTAGACAATGGAGAATGGGATGTTCATATGAATTACATAGAAAGGTTGGCAATTGATAAGGTAGCAGGCTGGGAGGATGACTTCTGAACAATATGATTTTGGTGCAACATCCTAGAGTTTGACAAGGGTACCAGATCTTAGAGTTGGGGGTTCACCTTTGGCCCACCTGATCGGCTCAAAAAGTGGGTCAAAAGTATGAACACGATTTCCCAACTTAAATGCATCAGACTTTAAATTGGTACCCGACTCCAAGAGACACATGCAACAAAATACATGGTCTATTGTTGTAAACGGAATCAAACTCATGGATAAGGGTGGTGATTACACAAAAAACTAAAGGCCTTAGCTTAGCTATGTCGAAACAAAATTGGGATTGAGTGTTTCGAAAAAGAACTAATATATTACAAGGAAAACCAAATCTTAAGTTACGAAGCTGAACAAAACAATTATGATTATTGTTGAGATGAGATGATAAGTGGGAAACATGGATTAGGGTTCACCAATCAAGCTTGCTCACCAACCATGTAAAATTCCCTGTGTTCTATATTCTAACACAACATTTTGCAAGAAGTCATCATACATGTCTAAGACCTTTCTCTCTCTCGAGATGAGGGTGGTTCGAGATCGCGGGATCTCTCTCTCTCTCTCTCTCTCGAGACAACATACAATCAACTATGGAACAAAACATATGACTAAAGCTTCAGTGCTCCCTCACTCTCGTGGACTCACACTATTTCGTACTCTAGATCTTCTCGACCTTTGAAAATTATTCAGATCAAACATTACAAAAGGTAGCTAATCATATAGGCGATGATTTCCAATAAGAGTAAGGAAACAAAACTTGCAAGAACATATACTAAATAGAAGAAGAACATTCACATGATTGGGAGGGCCTGAAGCTACTCTTCACCCAAGCTTGATGATGTGGATGAACACACAAATGACAACTTGACATGGCCATTTCCTTCTAAAATAAATTATAAATAATAAGGCTGAGAAAAGAGGTCGATTACAACGTAGATTCTCTCTGATCTACCCACCTTCTGGCTTGGGATCTTCTCTTCTGTGGCGGTCGATCGAGCTCCTCGAGTTCAATTGAGCTGATCGATGGAGAACAATAGTCGAAACTAAACAGATGCTCCTCCCCTAGGAAGCAATCTGATCGATCTTTGGTGAGACTGGCCGATCGGTGTAGTGATCCATCAGACTCACTCTATCTCTTGGACTTCGTAAAGTAGTGTCTCGACTTGCTTGCAAAAAGTCAAGATGCCTCAAAATTGAGGCCAAAGGGTCCTATTTATAGGTAAGACTCAGAGTCGTATGCACCGCCAGATTGGTCCACATAGCGGTGAGTCAGCAAGACTGGCTATCGAGGATGCTCCTCGAGGTCAATGGTTGACTGATGTGCAATAGATAAGTGAAGGCCAATTGTTGGCATGATTACATGAGCAACTTCAAGACCTCAATTAGTTCTTATCGAGGTTGGTACTCGACTGACCTTAAGCTGGTATGGGGTTGATTCTATGAAGCAATCAACTTCATACTCTATAGCTGGCTATTGAGCTAGTGCTCGAGTGGCAACATTGACATTGACAGGCGATTGATTTGCTCGATGGTGAATCCTGATTGATGCCTTTTGTTGGTCGATGGATCGTGTGATCGACTGAGGTATATCCGAAGTTTAAGATCGATTGGCATATCGCTAGATCGATGAAGCTCAATTGAGCATTCCCAATTGATGTAGCTCGATTGATGTTAATCTTAGCTTGATCCAACATTTGTCCATTTTCCTAAATTTTCAGGGATCGATTAATTAAAATGGTATTTAGAAAAAGTGTCATCAAAAGATGAATATATAAGTATTATGCTTGTAATTCATGATGATGCTAGGGAAACTGAGCATAAAACATCCACAAAATTGATTGTTTCTCGGTTTCCAGTCAAGGGTATCTTCAATAGGCTTCTCAACAAACATTAATTCATTTTTGGATTCAAGAATGCTCAAGATCGAATTCATCTAACGTAAGTAATTATCTCCTTTTAATTTGACGATGGAGGTAGGCACACTGTCATTGTAGGCAATAGAGGAGCTTTGTCGTCAGCCATAGCTAGTGATGCAAGTCACACAAAAGAACTACGGTGAGCAAAGAAAAATAAATCACGGATAGAATGCACGATTAATGGATGAACTGGCTCCGATAAGATGCACATTGTAACACTATCACAGGTAAGACACATTGTGATAGGTATGGCAAAAATTCCCTAACTTAGAATCACTCACCCATGCACGTAGGGAAGGTACATGGGGAGGTAGAGGGAGAAACCAGACTCCACCCGCCTTAAAAGATAGAGCAATCACTATGCACAGAGCTGGTTTAGTCAGCGAAAGAGGATTACATTGATGTAGGTCAATGACGTAGGCCTGGAGCCCTTTGGGGTTGATGGAAGTTGTTGTACCCCATAGACAGAAGAACCAACACCGACTTGTAATCCTCCTCTAGGGGTTGCGATGGTGCAACTCCCCTCCTGAAAGTTTACGGCTTCCTATTCCTCCTTGAGGGACGGGCGCAGTGTCGATGCTGCCTTCTTTGGAGGAGGAGGTGCTATCGATCCCATATGGGGCAGCGATGGTGCCTCCTATGAGGCCCAATAGCTTGCAACCTCCTCATGGGGCGGTCGTGATCTCCTTTAGAGGGCGGCGGCTTCTGCCTCAGTCCCCAAGGGTCGATGACTGCTTCAGGGGCAGCGATTGCCTCCTTGAGGGGCGGCGGTTGTTACCTCTATCTTGAAGGGCTGACGTGCCTAGGTTGAAGACTAGCGGCTGGGTTTAGGGTTGGGAAACTTGCTTTGATACCATGTGATGACCAGAGAGTTTCTATTAAATAAATTGCTAATGCATCGACCCTATATATAGAGTAGGGCTGAAATAAGTCGTATGTGAGGAATAATGTAAGATAAACTAGACACATTAGTAATGGGCTTAAGTAAAGCTAGGCCCATAAAATTGAATAACTCTAACTTGTTGTTTAGAGTTAATATCAGAAAGGGAATTTGATTGTTTATGGTGGATGTCTGCATGTGATCAATGAGGCAGGAAGAGGTGAGAATGAGCTTGGCCAGTATTGAATGGAAGAGTAGTGGCGTCCAGTGTAACAAATACAGAATTTCTAGAGGAGAGGATTGAAAGTATTTAAATACTTCATCAACGTCTGGCTGGGGATCACTCCCAACAATCTGATCCACTACACCAGAGATGCTATCAGGATGTCTAGTCTAGCCAAAAGTAAACAAGCTGAATTTCCTAAAAATTCCATTTCTGAGTTCTGTACGACAGTGAGAGAATGATGCTTCTCAAGGTCTTCACAAAAGCTTTTGAAATTGACATATTGATCGCTGATATCGGTGCCAGGAGAAAGCTAAAGTATGGTTAGGTTCTTGTATATGTCATAAAAATTCTCCGGACTCTATTTATGGTTGACCCTACCTTGATATACTAATTACATTTTACTATCAAAATAATTAAGTTACAGTCATCACATAATTCTCTACCATGCTGTTTGACTATGAACTCTGACTTTCCCTTAAAATAATTATGAAGAGGAACATAGATGAAAAAGACATATATGATTGTCCAACAGTTTTTGTTTAAGATGCTATCAAAATTATTTTCTTAATCTAAAACATACTGGGTTTATCTCAAACTTATTTGTGGAAGAAATTTCTGTAATATCTCTACTTAGATCGTTAAGAATCAGGACCCGACAATGATACATATTGGTTTTTAAGTGGGGAGTGCATGATTGTTCTAGTAGATTATATCAGTATTAACTTCATGACACTATATCTAATATAAGCTTCTTATACCTTTCCCATCTGTATCTGCAACTGATTGAATTCCAATTAATTGTAAGAAATGATCTTGACTTGTTTTTGATGTATCTGAATTGTCTAATCCAAAAGCTACATATAGAAGTTCCATGTTGTTACTTTACATCAGTGTAACACAATCATATTGATGTGTAGCAGTTTCTTTGACATGAGCCCACTAAAACCTACTCTAGTATGATCATGGCTATAAATAACGATGCATCTTGATGCAGCACCTGGAAGGTCACTTGCAATAATATCTCGAGAAAAACTCCTTGAACTTCAAAAGGATGAAAACCGAAATAACTTAATTAAGACATCTACTTCTAAAGAAGGTATTAAGGAAGCAGGAAAAACAGGTTTGTATTTCCAGCTGTCGAATATAACAACCTTTACCATCAGATAACAATGATAAACAAATGTGAAAAACGAAATATTATTCATGCAGGAAAACTGGCTTTACCATTTGCACCCTTGACGATATCATTCAGAGACATACAATACTACGTCGACACTCCTACAGTAAGTCAACATGGTTTCATATTTTTGGTAACATTTAGTTGCCTTTGGAAGACATATTAGCAGCTGTTACTGATTTTGGTAATTTGGTAGGAATTGAGAGAGCAGGGCTACACAGAGAAAAGATTACAGCTTCTACATGATATCACTGGAGCTTTCAAGCCAGGCATCCTTACTGCAATTATGGGGGTCAGTGGAGCAGGGAAAACGACACTCATGGATGTTCTTTCAGGAAGGAAAACAGGAGGCAATATTGAAGGTGATATAAGAATAAATGGATATCCTAAAAAACAAGACACATTTGCAAGAATATCGGGATACTGTGAGCAAACCGATATACATTCTCCACAAATCACTGTTGAGGAATCAGTTAGATATTCAGCATCCTTACGTTTACCGCCTGAAATTGATGCTGCAACCAGAACTGTAAGTTTTAGTCCCCCTTTGAGTTTCACCACTGGACAAATTTAATTTTTGAGTTAGATTTGACTTCTGCCTCTTTCCATTTGTTAAATTGTTAGGGCTTGGATTCGTTTGTCTGAATTGTTTCGTCGTGTCTTAATCAGAAATTTGTAAATGAGGTTCTGGAAGCTATTGAGCTTGATGAAATTAAGGATGCTCTGGTAGGATTACCTGGAATCAGTGGTCTATCAACAGAGCAGAGGAAGCGTCTTACGATAGCAGTTGAACTGGTTTCTAATCCATCAATTATATTCATGGATGAGCCAACATCAGGTTTAGATGCAAGAGCTGCTGCAATAGTCATGCGTACAGTGAAGAATGTAGCAGAAACAGGGAGGACAGTTGTTTGTACTATCCACCAGCCTACTATCGACATATTTGAGGCATTTGATGAGGTACTGATGCTCAATGATAAAGACGGTGTTATATTATAATGAAATATTTCCCTGTGCTATAATAGTCTAATACAAAATAAAATGAATAATATGACAATATCAACAAATACAAACATTTTTCTACGTTTTCCTTACTATATGGACCTATTTCCGCAATGACATGCAACTTGCTAATGAATGTTATTGTATTTTCATTTATCTCCTCAATGTATGTGGTCCATGTTTGGTATAACAGCTACTCTTGATGAAAAGGGGTGGACGTCTGATATATTCTGGTCCACTTGGAAATCATTCAAGTGAAGTAATCAAGTACTTCGAGGTAACTCTATTTCGACCAAGTTTCAGAATGTATAGTTTATCTGTGCTATCAGATTTTTTATATGGATATGCAGTGTAAAATGCAATGGAAGGAAATAGTTAATAAACTAGTGAGGCATGTTCTCTAATTAAACATGTGAAATAAATAACAATTGCCAGAAAGCATGGTGAACATTTTACCCCTTCTAAAAGAACATAAGTAAAAACTAAAATGTAATAACAAAGATCAACTGATCTGTATAAAGTACAGAACCTGTACATTATGGCATAACTATAAAGTGAGAAGATTATAGGTTCAAAGATAGCAAATAGCCAGACAACTAGACTTCGTGCTTTTTGCAGATATCAGGCTTGGGAAATGTGTCGCAAGCACATATCCCTTTTATTGTGATTGTGCGGGGCATTGCGGGGCATCGATGCTTAGGGCCTTAGAATGGGCGAGAGTTTGGTAGATACCATATGCATGGAGTTTGCCTGGGGAATATCCATCACCCATCACCTGACTGATCCATCGTATTAAAATGAAATGATACAGTCCACCTGGTTAGGGTCAAATGGAGGGTGGTATGCAGGTGTATACAGGGAATACAACCAATATCCACTCAATGCATCCACACATAAAAGAAAAGAACCCCTGATAGATATCGAATTGTGCACAAGGCATTGACATTCTCAATGGGCAAGTTGCATAACCGCCATGGGACTACCATTTGTCTGTGTATATTTGTATTTTTTTCTAATTACAAAAGAAGAAACAATATCATTAGATCTTTCCATCTTTTAAGTTCTCTAACATCTTTGACAGAAAGCTAACCACAAACAATCTGCCTCCCCAACGCACTCTACTGTATCACGCTCCCATCGAGTCTCCCATTTCCATCATTGTCACCTCGAGGACCGTTGACCTCAACATTGCGGCCCATGCAGTCCATTGGGTTGACCCGCCTTCTATTCAACTTGCTTTGCCTTGCTCCCCGACAATGTTGTTATTGTGTTGCAACATCCCAAGGTGTGGTGAACCCATAAAATGGAACTCCATAGCTACTTGGTGCCTTAGTACCACATTGTTTGTTAGGAGCTCATCACACTTAGGTGTTCCTTCTAGCTAGTGCCAAGGAGGAACATATGGATCTGCTTTGATGTTAAACGACCAAAGATATGGATCTTCTCTCATTTGGCCTATGTATCAAGGTAGTCCACGCAGAAGACGGGAACTCCACATCGCGTTGCTTGAGCCAGCAAGAAAAAACTTGGCAACATATTAGCGTTGCTCAATTTCCTTCTTTCTCTCCCTTGTGGGTAATGACAACTTAGGTTTCTCATGTGTCAAAATGTGTTTTGAACCATGGTCGTCATGCCCTCTTTCCAGTGAACTACTTGGCTCAGGTCAATTCTGTCTTTTTTAATAGCATTTCACTATTCAAAGTAGTCCCCTATCATCTTAGGGGGCTAAGGCTAAGGTTCCCGTTAAATAGGGGAGGCAGAGAATGGGGTTTCTAAAATAAGACACCTAGAGATGAAAGCTACAAATTGGATTTATTGGCCAGTCACAAACTTGCCAGTTGATCAACTGGGTGGTCAAAATGTTCTAAAAAGAATATTGTTAGGTAGTTGATTGACTATCACATTGATCTACCAGTTGTTGTCTATTCAATCAACTTTTATTAAATATTTTTACTAATCCTAATATTGAGTCAGTTGATTGACTCATCACATGCCAGTTGATTGGCTAGATGAAAGCCACAAACTAGATTTACATGGATGCTCATAGACTTGCCAATCGTTCAACTGGGTCAATCAAAATGTTCAAGAAACAATGTTGTTATGCAGTAGATCGACTAATCACATTAGTCTTTTGACTGTTGTCCAGTCAATCGGCTTGGTTTGAAATTTTACTAAACCTGATACATTCAGTTGATTGGCTGACTCATCACATGAGTTGATCATCTGACATCTCGTCGATTGGCTGCAAGGAATTAAAGGACCGATACCGACGCCGTTTCGACAGCTTG
Organism: Alisma plantago-aquatica; assembly: GCA_963693085.1. Taxonomy (NCBI): domain Eukaryota; kingdom Viridiplantae; phylum Streptophyta; class Magnoliopsida; order Alismatales; family Alismataceae; genus Alisma; species Alisma plantago-aquatica. The sequence goes on from OY856409.1 coordinate 1,354,888,714, forward strand.
GGTATAGATATTTACAGGTATACCGACGGAAATATCGACAGATGCAATCCTGGCCATACCGACGCCAAAATGAACGAATTAAATCATGAAATTTTACAGGCGTGGTCTCAACACCTAGATGCAATGTTTTATGCAATAAAATTCTATATTGGGTATGTGGGGGGGGGGGGTCAATCATGTGTGAGTTAAGGAATATGTCCTGTTTTTTGGAGATTTCGATGAAAGATATCGATGACAAAATGCAAGAATTAAGATGTAAAATTTTACTAGCACAATCTATAAACTCATGTTAACACACTTATGCAATAATATTCAATTTACAACAAACATATAACAACGTAGTAAATTACTAACTCACATCAGTTGTATGTTGAGTGGCGCGCTGGTTCTCTATACAATATGTTGTTCATATGCTCCACATATTGCTCCCATGTCATGTAACTTCTGTAAGACTTGTTGTATGAAACAACATGTTCCTCATACACTTCAGGATTGGCAAACTGCATCATCCCAAACTTCGGAAAATGTTCTTCCAAATCTTTTAGATATTTTTCCTTTGTTGCTGAAATGGAGGGAGGTTGAGTAGAAGCAGGTGGAGGTGCCCTTGCTCGAGGAGCTTGAGGTTGAGTAGCTGTAGAAGCAGGAGGAGCCCATGTTTGAGGAGCTTGAGGTTGTAATGGATAACCGGCAATAGGATAAATTGTAGTATGCCCACCACTCCATGTTTGACCTCCATCACCAGAGTATGCTTCGGTGTTCACCCGAAAGCATCCATAAGGGCTACGGACAGAGTATGCTTCGTGATATCCCATACCAGGTCCAAGTTCTAATTGTAATCTTGGTGGTGGTTCAACATGATATCCAGGATACCCATGTTGGGGCTGAGATGGGTATGGAAGTGTCTGCCCAAATAACATATCTCCGAATGATTGTTGAGATTGAGAGTCAGATATGCTCATGTTATCCATTGAATCAGCAAGATCAGAATGATGATCACTTTGGCTATGATATGCACCGTTGTAATCTTTCCCAGTTCGAGTTTTTCTTCTTTGAAATCTTTTTTCAGCCATGGGATTTCCCTGTTCTTGTGGAGGTGCAGCCCTAGTAACATCATGACTAACATAAGGCCGGTCATCATTTTGAGGATCAACAGCTGGAGGATATTCTAGAGAGCGTTGGCTGTGATTATCACCATCATTGCCGCCATCATCAGACTTAGATTTAGAACCAGATGTAGAAGAAGAATCTGAGCTACCTAATTGTTCTTCCACTTCTCTATTGATTTCCATATCAGTATCAACATGTGCAGCTTCAGGATCAAGTCTTTCAGGCGGGGCATCAATAATAATATCATCACCATTATTTGCATCAAATTGCTCTTCTATATATGGATCTGGACGTCCATCTAAACTATCAAGAACAGGACGACCTATCTCATTCATCCATTCCTCTAAATTATGTGATAATATTAATTAATAGTAGTAGATCTAGTGATACATTAGTATATCTACATAAATTAATCATAGATCTATTGTTAAATAGCATTAATCCTAAGTTTTTAGGAGTAGATCTAGATTTTGGGTGTATTTAGAGAATTTGGAGAAGTTCTATGGTGAAAATAGAAGAAAATAGAGAGGGGAGGGGTTAGAGAAGATGAGAAATGAAATAAATTAAGAAAACATACCTTGATCGGGGCTGATTCGAGCTCCAAGGAAAGAAATCACCTCTAATCTCCAAGAAACTCCACTCAAACAGCAGCAGCAAGCACCAGGTTCGCAAATATCGGCATGTCGGGCAGCATACCGCCTATATCGCCCGTAAGTTGGGCTTTTTGCAGCGGTAACCCTCGTTTTTCGGCGGTAAGTGGCGGTAAGTCCACCGGTATACCGATATTTGCGGTACCAGCGGTAGACTTGCTCAAACCGATACCCGATGGCGTCGGTATCGATATTTCGACCGGTATACCGGCGATATTTCATTCCTTGATTGGCTGACTCATCACATGAGTTGATCATCTGACATCTCGTCGATTGGCTAGATCCTCTAGACAACCGCCTAGGGTTTTAGACAGTCCAAGATTACTCTAATTGATTACCTAAACATTTTAATAAACAATCAAATTTGGAACATTCCGATCATGTCCATGACTTTACTTTTCTTCCATGTGCATCCTATGTGTGTGATTCCATAGTTCCATATTACTTTGATAGTTGTTTGTAATCATATTACGACTTCACAAGCAACAAACAATATCTAGAAACACATTATTTCCACCTAAGTAATTTAATAGGTTGGAGAAATACTTCAGCCTATGTGTGACCAATGTTACTGTGATCATATAATCCCTTTGTTTTTAATATTTAGATTGAATATGAGGCATGGAATCATCATCCTCAAATATTCAATCTATGATTCTTGATTTTAGGGTATGTCATTGAAATATACGTGAGCTTAATATGAAATATTGACTCACATGAGTACGGTCATGCATTTTATAGTCTCATTCATCAAGAGGCCATGATATTACTCCAATAGGAGGACCAAATTCTATCTATGCCACTCACAATAATCCACATCTGTCATGATGCATCCAATCAGTACTTGTTTGGAAACCCTTATTCAAGGTCATGTTGAGCAGTGTTAAAGTACATCGAAAAAGATGTTATCATTGTAGTGACTTCAGGTCTAAGGACATCAATCACCACTATCACATGCATATATGATTCTGATTGCCATGCCATGGCTTCATGCATAGTCACAAATTCAAGATTCGGCAATCATTCAGTGAGGCTGAAAAATTCGACATTTGGGAATTATGTGGAAAATTCAAATACAAATTGTCAAAGATTCGGTAGAAGTTTCGGTCAACTATTCGGAAAAAAACCAGATATATATATATATATATATATATATATATATATATATATATAGAGAGAGAGAGAGAGAGAGAGAGAGAGGGTCAGGCTAGAATACAATCGAGTGTACAGATCGCACAAATACACTCAAGTGTGTTTGCATATCAAGACTATTTTTTGCAAAATGTAAACCATTGATCTTTTCCTTCATACTATAACTAGGCTTCATACAAATTTTGAGCCCATTTGGATGAGTGTAAGACACTCATCCAAGGGCAACAAAATTGACGCGTGAAACTAATTTGAAATGCATAATTTTTTCGGTCTTTATAACATGACCTATAAATGTCCAAATGTGCTCAAATTTTGCGTATGATCTATTTACAAGATGTTTAAGAAGATCAAAGGATTAGATTTTTGAAAAAAATATTGCATCATGAAAAACTACTTGAGTGTATTTTGCTCTGAATACACTCGAGTGTATTCTAGCGTGACTCTCTCTCTCTCTCTCTCTATATATATATATATATATATATATATATATGTGTGTGTGTGTGTGTGTGTGTGTGTGTGTGTATTTTTTTATATACATGTATGTATAATATACAAAAATATATACATAGCTCAAACATGATATTCATAGTACACATCTGATCCCAATATATAGAGTTGTTGCTATGTGGGGGTAGATTAGGTGGATCATCTAGGCCGCATGAAACGGCGAGAAGTGAGTCAACTATTTCAGAAAAATCGGGAAAAATGTGTGCCTTTTACGTTTTATACGTGTTTAATACGTGAATTACGTATTATTTGTGAATAATTCGTAAAGTTCAGGATGTGTGCGGAAAATCTGGCGTAATTTGGTTATTGCATTCGTCTAGGGAATTATATGCGAATTATAGGCAAATTTTTCAATAATTCGCATAATTATGTGAAAGAGGCTTGTATCATTCTCAATGTAGGTTTGCCTGGTAAACTTGTTTACTAGCACATATATATGTGTTGACTTGATATTAATATCATGATTAATGAGACGTACCCACTAGTTAAAACACATTAGTCTTGATGCATCATTGTTTTTCTAATTGTCACATTAAAGTCCAACTAGGGACTTAGACACGAACGAATACTCTTAGCGTATACATGACCCCAAATCACATGTCATTAAGTCATACATTCTTAGGACACTATTAGGTTTAATCATTATTTCGTACTATTACAAAATACGACAAGCGGAATCACCTTTATATCAATTACGTCAAGTATAAGATATCCCAATTATAATCATCATTTGACTTGCTCTGAGGGCATACACACCGACACCCTTTCTTTCTGCTTGCTCTTCAACCCCTTTTCCCATCAGTGACGAATTAGATGGGGAGGAAAATTTACCCCAAAGATGTAAACCCTCATCCTCAACCTTTGTGGAGAATCCATGGAAAAGAAGAATGGAGTATACCATAAATCAAAGATTTGGTTAACCGGGTTAGCTATTGGATCCAAGAAGATGTAGGGAAATATGTCGACAGAAAAGGCAGCAGAAACAAAAATTTAATTGTCATATTTCCCTTTGAGCAGTTGGTCGCGTCAATTACTATGTAATGAGAAGTATGATTTTCGAGGTTCTACTTGCTCCTAGAGCAAGAAGTCCAGTGACAATTCCCTCGCACCAGTGTGCACCTTTCTTGAAGTTGCACTCGGATAGCGTCAACAGTAGCTTCCTAGTTGATCACCACGGACAACATTTGACCCCTTCCTCTTAGCGGCAGGCAACGACCTCCTCACCTCTATAGTAGTCCACACAGACCACCGGGAACTCTTGTCTTTCTAGAAGTACTGACAAGGAGTTGTCCCTTCTAGTCGGTGTGCTAGCCCCAACTTGTTCTCCCACAATTGTCTCTCCTTGCTATCCCTCCCTTTGACGTGTAGGACTTGTTCGTGTTCTCTTGGTTACCACAAACAGAAAAGACAACAATTGTCAGAGCGATTGATGTTGTTGCGAAGCCCCCAGTACCCTTCTATTTATGAGAGGACCAGGGTAAGGGTTCCCAGTCTGAGAGGGAGTCGAAGGGGACATAATTTCATGAATTTTCGCATCCTACAAATGGCGAATGGTTGGTTCAGAGGAGAACCGATCGGTTGACATGTGAGCCGATCGGTTCAACCCTTAAACCGGTCGTTTCATCATGTTTTCCAAACGCAATTGTATTGGCAATTAATATTCGATTAATGCACAACATGATGTCAACACTAATCCTTGATCTAATCGAATTGATCAACCAAAGGGTCGGTTCACAACCTGAACCAGTCAGTTCATGGACCTGAGCTGATCGGTTCACTTCCTGCAATGGATCAGATTGCCGATTTCGGTTCAATTGACCTGACACTTGAATCGATTGGTTCAACACTTGCACCAGCCGGTTCATAGTCCAGTCAGTCAACATTCAACTAATGTTGTTTAAATTGAATACCTAACTCCTTAGTAATCAAGTTTAAACCATATTCATGAATAAACTCTATTTCAAGTGTATCCTATGTGTGTGGCCATATAAGTTCCAAGTTACGTCGGCAGTGAATGTCCATAACTAGTTTATGGCATCACAAGCAATGATTCGTATCTCGTAAGACATCATTGATACAAGTAATCAGAAAGTTGGAGAACAATTTCAACTACAATCTGTGATTGTTGTTACAATGATTTTATAATTCATTTGTCACTTATAACCAGATTGAACTCTAGACATAGAATCGTCATCCTCTCAATGTCCATCTATGTTCCTTGAACTAGAGCAGACTGTCTTAGATATATGTGAACCCAATATCATATATTGAATAACATTTGCATGCACATGCTTTTCTCAGTCTCGCTTCTCAAGTGGTCTGGATATCAAACTCTTGTTGGAGGGGTAAATCCCATCTACATCACTCACAGTCATCCCCATGTGTCATAATGCACCTGAGCACCACCTTTATGGTAGCTCTTATTCAAGGTCATGGTGGATGATGTCTAAGTACATCGAATGTCATGTGATGAGTGTAGCGACTTCAGGTCTCAAAACCACAATCACCACCATCACTATGAGTCTATGAGAGATGATTCTGACTACAAATTATGGTTTCCATGTATCACTCTCAAGGTGGATATGTTTGATACATTGTTCTCCAACAAGTATCTATGTGTTTTGTTTGATATCACATATCACGACTTAAATGAGATTCTACCATCAACCAACACACACTCTAGTCTTATGTGTCATTGTTGTCTATCAACCTTCTACAATGACATCCGATTAGGGATATAACAAGAATGTACATACTCTTGACATTTGTATGATCTCATTGTTCAGGTCCTCAACCTAATGACATACGTCATTGAGTAATATCATTCTTTAGACATTCATTATGTTTCATCATTATCTCATAACTGAATGAAACATAATAGATTGGAAGATTGTCTTTATTATCAATCAAATTTTTTACAAGATATGCCTTCACAATCATCATATGATTGGCTTTCTGGGCATACATACCAACAAACTCCCACTTGCACCTAGAGTTAATCACCCATGAATCTTATTCTAAGTGATCTAAACATGTCCATGTTTCTAATGCACAAGTGCAAATCTAGCGGGTTAGCAACATTTTCCTTTAGTCGATGTATTTCATGTTTCACATCTTTCACTGTACGACCTCTCTTATGAGATGGAATTACCGTAGTATGCTATCTGATATTCCTCGTCTAACTAGTAGCTCCATTGTTGTCATTGTATTTCTACCATGTCATCAATGGTTGGAACATCCCATAAGTTCATCTATGTGACTTTTTGATCCATACAGTATCCTCTGTTGTGTTCATAACACCAGGATACTCGACTTATATTGTAGAATTAAATACTTGTTTCTAGTTTGGAATTTTTTTTCTGCTTACAGTTCTTATTTCGAGGTCAAACACAAATTTTAGATTGTGATCATCAATTTTCTTTGTCATTTTGGAATCTTACAGTTCTTATTTTGAGGTCAAACACAAATTTTAGATTGTGATCATCAATTTTCTTTGTCATTTTGGAAGCTTATAGTGTTGTAACCCTTTACGTCCTAGGATTTGAGTCGTCAAATGAAATGACTTAAAAAGAATGATTGGACTACCCATATCACCAAGGTGCACCTCCTTTTTAGGGAGCCCATCTCTAAAGCACTCCATAGTTAAGCGTGCTCATCTTGGAGTAGTACTAGGATGGGTGACCAGTCGAGAAGTTTATCCTGGCTTGCGCGTGACTGAGGACAAAGCGCACAGTTAAGGCTAGTGGGGGTCTGTGGGGCCAGCCGTCATTTCTGAAACTCTGCTAGAGCCTTGGGTAGTGGTCTTGAGTGTTACAAATGGTATCAGAGTCATAACCCCTCTAGTAGGTGGGGGCCCACATAGTCATGTGGCATGCTGATCTTGAGCGGTGCGGTCCAGGCATGTTGGAAAGGACTATTGTTCATGGTGATGTAGCCTCCCTTGCGCTGGTATTCTATGATCGGGAGTTGGGTGTCCATAGGCCATTCTGGGTCTGCACAAATGGGAAAATACCATGAGGCCATATAGTTGAGCCTTGACGAGGACGTCAAGAGTCTAAGTAGGGGATATTGTAATGTCCCAGGATTTGAGTCTTCGGATGAAATGTCCTTAAAAGGAATATGATTGGACTACCCATATCACCAAGGTGCACCTCCTTTTCGGGGAGCCCATCTCTAAAGAACTTCATAGTTAAGCATGCTCATCTTGGAGTAGTACTAGGATGGGTGACCAATCAGGAAGTTTATTCTGGCTTGCGCGTGAGTGAGGACAAAGCGCACAGTTAAGGCTAGTGGTTTGTGGGGTCAGTCATCATTCCTGAAACTCTGCTAGAGCCTTGGGTAGTGGGACCAAGCGTTACATCCATAACCAAGGAACTAATCCTTTTAGTGCTTCCAAAGTTCTTAAGGATGTTCTTTATGGCATTCCAATGACCTTCATTGGAATCCGACTAATATTATCCCGTCATGTCCAATACATATAAGATAATGAGATAATGGGATGAGTACATTATATTGTATGCATGATAGATCCAATTGTGAATGCATATGCCATCTAATCATGTTTTCCCATTTTTCATAAGAATTGGAAGACAAGATTCTTGAGAAACTAGTCCCATCTAACATGGATAGATTTTTTCCCGTTGAATCCTTCATGTTGAACCCTTTTAGCATCTTACCAATATATGTGCTCTTGCTTAGGCCAAGAAGCTTTCCAGAACTATCTCTATAGATCTCAATTCCAATCATATAAGATGTTTCACCGAAACCCTTCATAGAGAAGGTATTTTCCATGTTAGGTTTTAATACTCATATTATTAGCATGTTATTCCCCATCATTATGTGAACATAAATATGCTCCCACTAAATCTTTTATAATCACATATTTTATCTCTATTCTTGACTGAAGTCAAACTCTTTGACTGTTTCATCAATTCAAAGATTTCAGCTATGAGATGCTTGTTTCAATCACATTGTTCGGCCTTTGTAGCTTATAAACTTTATTTGCATTAATGGAGTTATAAAACTTTCAGGCTGTGTCATGTACACATCCTCTTGATTTTTCCTATTAAAGAATGTGATTTTACTACCAATATGTCAAATCTCATAGTTGCAATAAGCTGCAATTGCAAGCATGATCCTAATGGAGTTAACCATGATAATTAGTGAAGAGATTTCATCATGTTCAACACCTTGAACTTATTTGAAACACTTTGCAACCAATCTGCTCTTATAGGTTTGTACATTACCATTTATATCGGCTTTCTTCTTGAAAACCCACTTGCACTCTATGGGTTTTACCCCTTTAGGTGCTACCACCAAGGTCAGACCTAGTTGGTGTACATGGACTTCATTTTGGATACAATGGCCTCAAGCCAATTCTCAGACTCTGGTCGCTCAATAGCTTTTAGATAAGTTGGTTGCTCATCATCTTATAACCGACTCACCGCCTTTATGAGTTATAAGATATCATAATCTTTCAAGCTTAAGGCGTGTTCTACTAGAACTATGACGTTTTGTGTTACTTAATGGACTTTAGATTCCATAACAATTTGTGATTCTCATTGTTCCTACTGTTCCCCTTTAGATTCAATGTTTGTTGGTCCCAAACTTTTCGAGTTCTACTTTTCTCCCACGGATTCCTTTGGAATTCAGCCGTTCCGATAACAATCACTTTTGTAGTCGAATTTGGATAAAAGGTAGTATTCAATAAACTAATCATTTTTTGATTTGTGGACAACTTTTTCAAGAAATTATTTTCTTGTATAAGTTTTAATCCTAATCTTTATAAAAACAAATTGGGACACTTCCCTTACCATATCTCATATGGTGTCTTTTGAAATATTATACACAGTACCTTGTTTTAGTGTAAAACATGTGCCCAAAAGTAAATTGGAAGATTAGATTTATTGATAATCGACTCCTTCTTTCTGATACATCATTATGTTTCAGGTAGAGTCCACTGTTGATACATTATCACAGTCTCTCCAGAAAGTCCTCAAACTCTTGGTTTAAAATATTTCAACATTGATCATATCAATGTGTCTTAAATACTTTTACCAAGGTTCTTACGTTTCATTCATGATCTTCTTGAACACTTCAGGTGATTCATACTTGTATTTCACTAAATATAAATTATCATATATACTAAGATCATTGGTATATATTATGAGGTATTAATAACTATCTTTAGCATTTATTCTAAAAGGTCTACATGCATCAGTCCTAATAGAATACTCACTCTCCCACTACATTTAATGAAAGGTTCTTTTGTCATATTGCCCAATAAATAAGATTTGCATGTCTCTACTGGTTCAATAACCTAAAGAGTCTAGACAAACTTCATTATGAATCCCAAAAATGCATCTCTCATTTATGTGCTCTAGATGGCAATGCTATAGGTATGCATTGTTTGAGTTATCAATTTTAATCTTTTGGTATTTACGTTATAAACATTAATCTTTGGATCCAACAAACAAAGATCATTAAGATATTTGAGATACTGTCATAAAAGATCTCATCTTTTGAAATAAAACACTGACTATTCTTTATGTGATTTTCATATTCAATCTTGTCCATACAAGATGTAGAAAGTAAAATGTTTCTATTGCCAGATATGAAATAGCAGTTCATTAACTCTATTACATGCCCTGTGGGCAGAGATAAATTATAAGTTCTAACTGTGGTGGCAATAACTCTTGCTCCATTTGCAACGCATAGCCCAACCTTGCCCTTTTGTAAATGCTTACTTCTTTCCAGATCTTGCATATTCGAATATATGCGAGATCGACATCTGGTATCTCATATCCAAGATGAAGAAGTAATCAATTTATCTTAATAGTTTATATACCTGAAGTGGAGATCTCTATCCCTTCCTTTAATTCCTCTAGATAGAGAGGATAATTCCTCTTCTAGTATCCAGGTTGGTGACAATAGTGACAATTGCCTCCCTTATTCACTCCTCCCTTTGTTTGAGCATTGAAACTTGGGCTTCTGGCTAGCTTTAGAACTCTTCTTAGCTTTGCCTTTGTCCTTAAGACTTCCCCTTTGATCTGATGATCATCATTACAGATTTAGTCTTGTCTTTCTTCATTTGTTCCTCAGTTGTTCTCAACATGTCAAGTAACTCTGATAACGACTTGTCAAAGTCATTCATGATGTAGTTCATGACAAACTGGTTGTATGACTCTGACAGTGACTACAAAATCACATCAGTGGCCAATTGTTGACTTAAGTGAAATTCCAGTCTAACAAGATTCTCCACATATCCGATCAAGTTGAGCACATGAGGACCTACTGGATCTCCTTCTGCCATGTTATATTTGAACAATGCCTTGGAGACATCATATCTCTCCTGTCTTGTCTGATGTTTGTATATGTCTTAAGATGTGTTACCATCTCGATAACATCCATGTTCTCATGTTGTCTCTACAATTTATAGTTCATGGAGCGCAAAATTAGACATTTGACATCAACGACATCTTCAGTGTGCTTCTTGTAAGCTTCTTTATCAGCCTTAGGTGCAGTGGGAGCAGGTTCATCTAGCTCTAGTGTCTCCAGGATATAGAGCTTCCGCTCTTGTATGAGAACAATTCTCAGCGTCCTGAACCAGTCATGCAAATAATTCTCATTTAACATGTCCTTCTCAAGGACTGATTGCAAACAAAATGTGTTACTGGTTGCCATTTGAATTTATAAGAGAAACTTGCATTTTGTCAAAAATATTTTTCATTGGATTTGATTGAAATAAAATTTGACGATGTTTAATTAGGCTTTTAATTAATTATTGCTCCCACGATTTTTTTCAAATTGATAGCCCTCACATATCAACGGAAGATTGCAGCGTACAACCTTCTAGTGAGTCAAGAGCCAAAACAATTGTTATTATCCTGCCAACACCAGCATCCATAATCAATCATTAAGGTATGCAACTTTTGCCAATTGCATGATATGCAATTCTTGGATAGATAGATGGTATGCACAACTCTTTGTCATAGTCATGTGCATGCTTCTAAGTTCGTAATCTCATTATGATCACTTAGTTAAGTCTGACCCAAAACCCAACACAATAGTATTGCACCCTGTTTCACATGCCCACATCACTACCATCACACTTCCATGAGATGAACTGTGGACCACGCTTGGCGTGCCCACACTTAGTCGATCAAGTTTTTCATGTGTGTTTCTAATGGAAAGCATCTAAGACTTAATATGTTTGATTGAGGGATTTTATATTTATAAATATATACATACATATCCAATCACCACAAACTCATAGTACGTATTATATACATGCTATATATATCCCACAAGTAAAAATCTGCAATTAAAATATAAGTGATGGATGTGGTCATACTATTGCAATTTCTTTAGAGCCACAAGGAATTACTACCACTTAAGGTCTACATCACATGTAGCAACTTGTTGATGAAGATATGTGTTTGAACTAATCTGGGTTGATCGGTTCAACACTTGAACCGATCGGCTTGCCTCCTGGTTGGTTGGTTGGTATGTCAGACCGGTCGTCTGGCCTCTGGTCCAATCGATGTCTGGACACCTCCAGATGCTCGGTTGGGCCACCGGCCGATTGGTTCGGCTCCTCCTATCGTTTATCCTCCTCAGTCCTCCAATCAATCGGCTCATCTTCAGAAACAAACGGTTTGTTTGGTGATGAATGTCTTCTTTTGTTGTAACAAGAATTAAACTATCCTCATTCTATTAAACATATTATATATAGAGAGATATGTTGTTTTCTGTTATGTTTTGATTGAGTGTCATGTGCATAGCATGTGCCTCACTTATGTTGTTCACTTCTGTACTTTAGTCTCATATTGCTCACCTCTGCTTTAGTCTCTATTCTCTTCTGTTATATAAGAGACTGCATTGTACAATGTTTTATTCACTCAAAAACAAGCCTCAGTTTCTCTATATGGTATCAAGAGCAGGCTCGGTCCCCATTTTTTCTTCCCTCCCTACCCCCCCATGCCCTGAAGGAATATTGATTTCCTCATGTCGACATATGTTCTTTTCATCTATCTCTGCCTGAAAATGAGTCCTTCTGATCTGATGCGTCAGATCCCTGCTGCTGCTACTGCCCCATAGAGCGTTCATTATTTACTGTCTGTTGCTGCCCATTGTGGGTTATTTCGTTGCTGTCTGCTGCTGCTACGCCACCATCCTGCTATTGCCTGCCTCTTCCCAGTATGACATATGTGGAGCCTCCTAGGTCTCTCTGTGTTACCACTGTCAAGCTCGATGGATCAAACTACCATATGTGGTCGGCGTCCTTTGTATTATATGTGAAGGTTCAAGGCCGATTGTGACGTCCCCGGATTTACAAAATTCGTAGTAAATAGCACAATGATCAGAAAATTACAAATAAGGTACCAAAATTCTTAGAAAAATGCATACATGGTCAATAAATGATGAAATTTATAGAGTAAGCTCATATCGGTATATGGAACCTCAGCTTTAATTATGAGATCATGATGATGCACGAAATTCATGTTATATGAAGAGAACTCTTAATACATGAGATGTAAACCTAATATGGTTAATGAAAGTGACATAATGTTAAATATGTTCACATAATAATGTGACACATGAGTATATTCAGATAATGAACTATAATCTATAAAATGACATCAGTATGATAATTCTAAGTCAAGAATACAATTAACAATGAGAATATTCCAATGAACTAAGTGAAACCCTAATTGAACACGATTAGGGTTAAGATGAGATGTAAGATGATGAGAACATAATGATGGTACATATGATCTTGTTTTAACTAGGGTTTGACCAAGAGGTTAGAGTTGACATGAGAAATATGATGATTAGGAATATCTCTTTGGAAGGTACGCCTTTACCTCTTACTTGGCTTATTATACAACATGCTTGTGTTATATGGTAGTAAAGACTTGGCATATGATATTGGTTGAAATGATTGTTCTTGCATGATATGTTGTTTGTTTTTCCATACTTATTGATATGAACACATGAAACATAATATATTTGTTCCATTATATCTAAGCACTTCAACTCTTTGGTAGTCAAGTGCTGATAATAAAGTACTTAAACTCTTTGGTAGTCAAGTACTTGAAAGTGATCTAACTCTTTGGTAGTCTGATCACATTATGAAATGATCCAACTCTTTGGTAGTCGATCATAAGGCCTTAATGCATTCAACCTTCGGCGGTCAATGCATGGATGATATAATGGAAATATGCTTAAAATATGTGCTCTCTTTTGTTGATGAACATCTTTGTGCAAGTATATGATTTTCTTATATATCTTTATAACCGCCAAGTATTAGTTTTATCTTATTGCCAAGATATGATGAGAAGTATTTAAAAGACACGTAGGCGTACTCAGTACAATATTCTTGAATATTGTGTTGACGTGTACCACATGTAATCTTTTGTTTAGGTTGTGGTTTGTTTATTGTTCATGTGCATGTGCTACTGTTGATTTCTTTTGACTTCCTCTGATTTTCTTCTTCTTAGCCTTGTGTGGGATGTTTAAATTGGGATTCTCGTTGAGGTGAGGTTTCAATTTGGACGTCACACATTAGATTAAGTTTTAGAAAATCCGGGGACGTCACACCGATACTCTCATCTTACTACTGATCCGCCTCCTTCCCCTGCTGCTACTGCTGACGACAAGACCAAACAAGCTTGTGAAATATAAGATTAGATTGAATGCAATGGGATGAATACAAGACTGGACGCCCTCTTCTTTATATAGGAGAGGGGAAACGCCCTAAGACTTAGGACGCAAGTAATCTAAACGGGTTGAAATATAAAAGCCCAATAACTAATTAACCTATTAACTAAATAGGCTAATATAGACTCTCTAACACTCCACCTCAAGCTGGAGCATGGGTGAAACACATGCCCAAAGCTTGGAGGTTATAAGACTCGATAAAACGATAAAAGAAATGATAAATGAAAGATAAAAAAGATAAATATCACTCCCCATACAAAAGATTGATACTCCCCCTTAAACAATACTCCTCCTGAATCATACGATGGCGCCTCTTTTCTTTGAAATTGTATTCTGCAGACTGGAGATCCTCGAGCTTTGATGAAGATCTTTTGGAGTGCATCTAGAATGAAGAACATTTGAAATGGAACCTGAATACTGCAACAGTAGTTCGCCACCTGGAGCAGACGATCATCAATACCACAACTACGCCAATGTCACTGGAAAACGTACTTAACGCGGCACAAACACGGATCTCCAATGGGGATGTAGTAGTAGCAGAATCTTCGAATTGTCTGAGAAGACGTGCATAACGTGGCACGAACACGAACGGACGATATGCTGGTGATACGGTGCAGGTACTATAACTTTGTTGCATAAACCTTGGGGGTTTGACAGGAAAGGAGATATCATCCATCAAGGAAAGTCCCAAATAGATCAGCAACAAGTGATGTTGAAATAGCAGATGCGGCTCAGAGAAGACGTGATGAAGCAACTCGGTGAAGATAAACTGGATGAATCAACCTTGCATAAGTAGATTGGCAGGCTTGCTGAGCTTTTGAAAATCTGAAGAAGCATTCTCTGTCTTATGTGAATGCAGCTGAAGTACACCATCAACACTTGACGTACATAACGCGGTACGAATGCAGATAGATCGGTGTTGATGCTGAATGAAGATCCTTCATTGCTGTTTGGAAGTAGAGAATAGATGTGCTGAACAATGCGAAGCTCCATGAAGATAATAGCCTGGAACATATATAGTCTGAATACATATATCACTCTTCTCATACTCTCTCTCTCATACATATTCTCTGACTCTCTCTCTTCCTCTCCTCTCTATCCCCCCTGCACACCAAATACGACGAGAGTGAGTGTTTGGTGTGGAGAAATGGGCATATGACCCCCCCCCCCCACTGTGGAAAGGGATACATACAAATTTTGAGCCCATTTGGATGAGTGTAAGTCACTCATCCAAGGGCAACAAAATCGACGCGCAAAACTAATTTGAAATGCATAATTTTTGCGGTCTTTATAACATGACCTATAAATATCCAAATGTGCTCAAATTTTGCGTATGAGCTATTGACAAGATGTTTAAGAAGATCAACGGATTAGATTTTTGAAAAAAAAAATTGCATCATGAAAAACTACTTGAGTGTATTCTGCTCCGAATACACTCGAGTGTATTCTAGCCTGACTATATATATATATATATATATATATATATATATATATATATATATATATATATATATATATATATATATGTAGAAACATATATGTTATATTTATAAACACACAAAATGATCTAAATAGATTATCCAAAGGGGGAATCACCATGAAATCCAACAAGCACTTAAGTTTAACAGATAACATTCATATTCACAAGTCACAATATGGAATAATCACAACCTATATTAAGATGTTTGATTATAATATTGTTGTAGTAAAAATATATGGAATTATAAAAATTAAGAGCAGTAGAATATTGAGACTATACTGTTTTTCTTGTTGGTGGAAGTAATGGTGAACAAGATTCACTATCAAGATGAAGAAGGGGATAGGGTGAGGAAACATGTTGCTAGTGGTGGAGGAGATGGAAAATGAAGGTGTCTTGGAGGTTGAAGGGGAAGAAAAAGACGGGGAATACATTGAAGAGCTACTTAAGATGAAGAGGAAAGAGAAGAGGGGAGATGGACATGTAGAGAAGAAGAAAAAGGGTAGGCATAGGGAGGACAATACTCTACTACAATTGCTAAAGAAGAGCGTTGACGACTTGCCTATAGTAGATGAAGCTTAACTACCTGGTGTTTGTAGGCAAGGAGTAGTGGAGGACAGGTGACGGAAATCTGGAGAAGGCCTAGGTTTTTTTCATACATGTAGGCTTAAGTGGGTTGGGATGGCATGTCTTGGATGTGTCCACAGAGTGTCCAAGCCGTGTCCAGCACGTAATTAAAGTGGACATGCCGAAGACGTGTCCGCCACGTGTCCAGGCGTGTCCATGTTGGACACGGACACGGCGGCCTCCGAGAAGTGTCCATGCTTCCTAGGGTACTATGTAAGATTTGGTATCAGTCCACTTATAGATAGTATATCTCCATTAGTAATGAATATTCATGGTCTCTGGATATTTGTTGTAAACATAGATTGAAAGTTCCTCAAAGGTTGTTTCAAGACAACTTTTCTGGGTGTATTCACAAATTCCATACTGGTAATGCACTTGAGTTTCTTTAGAATAGTTTATCCTTGTGTTTCTTTTCCAACAAGACTATCAAACAAACCTCTTGTGCTTACACATCTCAACATGATGTGGTTCTTGAGCGTAAGAACCACTGTCAGCTCGATTTAGCTAGAACCATTTTGCTTCACTCACATACCCCTAGTCACTTTGAGTATCTCATCAAGTTCCTTCTACTCCCCTCCACCAAAAAATTTCCTATCACATCTTTTGGTTAAATGCATCCCTTTCCCCACTATATCCCAGGGTATATGGCTGCACTTCCTTTCTGAATACCATTATTCTAAGGACTGATAAATTATCACCTTGTTCTACCAAAATGCATCTTCCTTGGTTACCCCCACATCCAAAAGGGAGCTCAAGTACTTCTGTGATCAACAATAGTGTGCTTAGTTCTCTTGAAATATTCTTTTTTTCTTAGAGGCTGGAATTGCCCTTGCTCCTGAGCTCCTGGTTGACAATTTCACTTTCAATCCTATCAATGTCACTGCTATGCTTGATGCTGTTTTTCCTAGTTACTGTGAGAGTCCCTTTAAGAAGCCACTGAAGGTATGCCTGAGACGTTGATCTCCATCTTCCATCCTGGGCCCTACTACCCCTACTCTAATTGACGATCCTCTGGCAGAGCCGTGTAATAGTTAACACTGAACATTTTTCACAAACAATCAGCAGTTAGCATTAAAGTTTTGAAACAGTTACTATGTAATCTATCCTGAATTTATAGAATTGCGTGTTTAGCTACGTTCAGTTGTGTGTTGATGAAAACTTTTAGCAAGATTTGATATTTTCATCATTTTTGTTAAAGTTTCGTCCCCAAATTTCCTAGATGTCGCTCCAAACTTGCACACCTAATGAACTCGACGACTTGTACTGTGATTGCCTTTTTTATTTGAGCCATAAGGGTTGCATTATCTGCGCTATGTGGGAGAATGGCATCAATAATACAAGGAAAAGAAATGAACTCGAGGAAGGAAAAAAGTCCTATAATCCGATATCTACAGTTTGATTCCTCCACTATTCTAGTTCTAAAATGGATAAGTGAAAATTGCATTATGTCCATAATAATACTTTAGTAAGGTTTACACTAGCAGTCATAATAAGCAAGACATTTATGTCTATTTTAGGCCATGGTGGATATTGTAAGCTCCCTATTTTTGTGTCTGTAGTGAAGATTGCATGCTAACTATGGCTTCTTTTTTACTTCTTCCAGGATATTCAAGAAGTTCCTAAAATCAAGGACAACTATAATCCAGGCACTTGGGTTTTAGAAGTAACAACCCCATCAATAGAAATGCAACTTGATTTAAACTTTACAAATCTGTACAAAGAATCTTCTCTTTGTCGGTAAGTTTCATTTTAAGGAACACATATTTCCGAGTAACTTGTAAACCCATTTTAAGGTACAAAAGACATTGTGTTAGGCAATATATTGATGGAAGCAACTTTCATATGACATGGTGTATTTGCATCATACTCTAGGTTTAATATTCCATTTCCTCCAATATAAACACTTGTGGATTATACAAATGCCTTATAATATAACATCAAAGGTTGATATCTCTAGCTGTTTGATTTTGAAGTGAAACAGGTAAGTCCTTTCACTAATATAGTAGAAAGCGTCGATTATTAAACCATGCTTAATGCTTTGACTATACAAAGTAATATGGTGTAAAGAAATAGAAATCACTTGAGAAAAACGTTACAAGTGCCAAAACCATGAGACACGAGAGGATGTTGCAAATGGCCTAAAGGCATGAATAATTGGATGTATAACTTCATCATTTGTTAATGGGTATAACTTCCTGCATTCATATGTATTGACAGGAACAATGTTAAACTTGTGTATCTGTTAAGTACTCCTCCACTTGGAACGACGGATTTGCACTTTCCCTCTCGCTTTTCACAAAGTAATTGGTCTCAGTTCAAGTCATGCTTATGGAAGCATTTTTTATCTTATTGGAGAAGCCCATCTTACAATTTGGTGCGGATATTTTTTATGACCACCTTATCCATAATGTTTGCAAGTGTGTTCTGGCAACATCGAAAGCATATGTAAGTTCCGAATTTGTATAAGCGTTGGACCGTAATACTAAGAAACAATGTCTTTAGCCTTTCATATTGTTCTATTTATCAGTGCTGTACAAATATAAAATCTCCAACTACCTAACAATAAATATATTTTTATACAGTAACAGTCAACAAGATTTATCTAATATTCTCGCGTCAATGTTCCTCTTTGTGGTCTTTACGGGCATAAACAATTGTTCGTCAGTTCTACCCTTTGTCAGAACTGAGCGCTCTGTCCTATATAGAGAACATTTTTCTGGGATGTACTCTCCTTGGGTTTATACTTTTGCACAGGTAATTTGCAAATTTTAAACTTACTTTATTTGTTTGCATTGATGGATATTCATATTTGTCCTTGATGTACGTCCATGCTTACCAAGATTCTCTCTTTGTATTTTTAAGCAAGTCTACTTTCATTGTTGTTGTCAGATGACTGTCGAGCTCCCCTACATATTTTTCCAAGTTGTGATATTCATGAGTATTGCATATCCTGCAATCGGCTACTATTGGACAGCCAAGAAATTCTTCTGGTTCTTTTACATCATGTTTGTTACACTTCTCTACTTCAACTACTTTGGAATGATGCTGGTATCATTAACACCAAATAGTCATGTTGCCACAATATTGGTTTCGGTCTTCTATAGCATGGTAACCCTTTTCAGCGGATTCATAATACCCAAACCGGTAAGCTTTACTATGATACTCATGAAAATAGACTCCGATCTGGAGATGTGAGATAAAGTAGTGTAAACCAATTCCTTTTACCATCATTTAATTTTTGAATAAGATTAATGTGCTATATTTTTATATTTGTTTGACCTGCGGGTGTGACTTCCTTCCACTAATAAACAAAGATTAGGATGCACCAGTGCTTGGTTATTGCTTGCTCTAAGCTGTTAAAAAAGGCACACTATGTATAGTCATATACACTTATAAAATAGAAAAATCAGAACTAATACTATAAAATATTCTCATTGGTTTTAGTGGAACCAACATGTCTCCTCTTTCCCATCCAGCTGGGTAACCTCATCTGTTGCTTTGGGTTCTTGTTGAGGAACATATCTCTGAAACGGTGGTCAAAGTGGCATTCAAATAGCAGCTGGGCATTAGACTTTATCTTCTTTTTTAAAAGAGGGCATACCATACCAAGGGGAATGCCCCATATTTGCAACTTGCGGGGTCTAAAGCTTGAAAAGCAAATCCGTGCACACATAGCAAGTTTCTTTGGAGCTTGATACCTCCACAAATTAGGACACCCTTAGGAGCTGGTTTTCCTATTAATGCAAATTCTAGGATTCGCATAGCTCTGTGCTAAAGTGTATTTGAACATTGACTAACTAGGTTTATCTCGTGCATTGTACATATTAGAGAATATTAAATTACTTTGAAGATCATAAACGCGGTGTCTCATCTCCTTTTCTAGTTAAAGAAAAAAAAGAAAGTAAGATTACAGTTAGTAGACACTTACATTGTGATTTAGATAGCTGCAAGCAAGAGATATATGTTGAAACTTGTTTCGACTAATGTATACCAGAAATAGTGTTAAGAAAAAATAAGATCACTAAAAAGAGAAGCAAGAGATGAAGGAAATTTTGCTTCTCGGCATCGGGAATGTCACCGCTCGGATCCTTCCCAATCTCACGTCAGAGTGACCACACCTCCACCTCTTTTGACCTTGGTTGTGTCACACTCCCAACCCTAGAAACCGCAAAAAGGTGTGAGCGTGGAAACTGATAGGAGTCTCCCACTACGGTGGTACAAACAACCTAAGGCCCAATTACTAATTCAAAATAGTAAAGGTAAAAAGTGCATAAAACCACCCTTCTCACGACCTCCCTTATATAGTAAGACAAGGGCCAATCTATTATTTTAAAAAAATAAAGGAAATAATTTTGTTCAACCCTTCCTACAACTTTTCGTATAGCCTTATTAGAATATACAAGGACCAAATTGTAAATTTAAAACTAAAAGAAAAAATTGCATCCAAACCCTTCTATGCTATTGCACGACTTTCTAATTAGAATCAAAGAATAATTCATAACTAAAACCATAAAAAATACACATAATACCTCCCACATTCTTTTCAATATAGTCTAGATTAGAATATACGGACTATGTCGTAATTCAGAAAAATAAAAGAAAATTGTAACAATCCCAGATCCCACCTTCCCGAAACCTCATGGGGTTGAGGGGACGAACCCCCAAAACGTTAATCAGAGTGTGTTGCGGAAGCAATATGTACATATATGAACAAACAACCATAACATACACAATAGAACAAACAACAACGAAAAGTTATAGTAATACTACATCTAATATTTGCAAATAGAAGAGCGTGCATAGATATCATGATTCAACCAAAAAAACAATTGTCATATAATTAAATAAATCCCATGTACCTTGATTCAGAGATTCTTAATTATCCTGGACCATCTAGATCTGTGGTCATCACTTGATTAATAGCAATTAATCATCATTAATAAAGGAGCATCTTATTCTTACATTTTTAGGCCAAATAGGGTTTAGGTTTAACGAATGTTTAATATGTCTGGTCTTTGGTACTTTTATACTTATCTAGATGTCATAATCGGGCTCTAGTTCAATTGCCATAATTTTCGGATGCTTTATCTATTTTCTAGAATTACAATGATTTTAAAAGCGTCTAATTAGTCCTTAATAGGAAAAGGCCTAATTTTATGGAATAATAATCAAATCAGAGCCCATATGTAGTTTTCGTATGATATTAGGGTTCAAGATTATTTTTGTCAGATTTAATCTCGATCAATTTGCTAATTATTCCAGTTAACTAACCCTAAAAGATGCATTATCATCTATATTAGAAATCGTCAATAATTATTCTTCTAAAGACTGATCTAGGGGTCCTATAATATAGTAGGAAAATTCTGAATTTGGGGATATTTTTGGGGGATTATTAACCAACAGAGCTATTTTTAATCTAATTTATAAGTTTGGGCTATAGTCTGGAAATAAGTAAATGATTTACCTCGTGTAACGGGTCCCATTGTTTAATGTAGCCGTTTTGGATTGACCCAAGTTCGCTGGCCCACCTCCCGTAGGTGCACCCTTGGCTGGTATGGTTGTAGTTAGACCGGTCAGTTTTTGGCTGAATCGGTCGACTCCAGGCTTCTTTATCCCTCGTTAGTTTTCTAGTATCATACATTAAGAAACTGAAGTGGAAGGAATGCCATTTATGAGTATCTTATGCACAAGACATTTTATTCTCAAATCCAAAGTTTCATATATCACCTCACTTGCAACTAATGATGAGCTTCATAAACATAAGTCACTCAAGCTTGGGACCAAACTCAGTCAAAGGATTGACTTTCTTATTATGAATCT
Organism: Alisma plantago-aquatica; assembly: GCA_963693085.1. Taxonomy (NCBI): domain Eukaryota; kingdom Viridiplantae; phylum Streptophyta; class Magnoliopsida; order Alismatales; family Alismataceae; genus Alisma; species Alisma plantago-aquatica. The sequence goes on from OY856409.1 coordinate 1,354,910,776, forward strand.
TGTACCCGTCACATTTTTTAAACCCAACTCTCACATATAGGATTTAGATTAACTTTATGAATCATGCATAAGTTACTCAACTTGTCTACTCAGGAGTAATCGAGCTTAGGACACATCATTTTGCATATATCTCATATACACGAGGTTAGGTCCTCTGACCTTCTCCTTGTGGTCTTACTCTCTCTAGAGTTCACCACACATCTCGTTATAACACTAGAGATCCTCCTTTATAAAAGAGATTGAGGCTCATCAGTATTGAACCTTGTCCTAACTTATATTCACTTAAGTAAGAAAAGAGTATGTACATTCGTCATCAAGACTTAGCTCATGTTCTCTAAAACCAGATCCAAACCTCATATACAACTTCAATTGTTATAAGCAACCTAAACCATCATTTTTCAAACTTAGATAAGATAGTGCATGCATATATCAACTTAAATTGTGATAAGACTTTTTCCTGTAAATCTTGCCAGTATGGCAAACAAACCCACTCTTTGTTTCCTACTAAGAAAGATATTGGTTGTAAATGCATTTTTGATATTGTTCATGCAGATATATGGGGCCCTTGTTTTGTTCCTAGTCATTTTGGAGTTAATATTTGTATGACTTTCATTGACGACTATTCTCGCACTACATGGTTGTTTTTATTGAAAGATTGCAGCACTATTATGGAAACCATCACCACCTTTTTTTCTGAATTCAAACTCAATTCAGCAAACCCATTAAAGTCTTTCGCACCAATAATGCTCTTGAGTTCACGCAAAAATCAATCACCTATTTTTGCTCATCCCGTGGGATGATCCATCAAACTTCTTGCCCCTATACCCCACAGCAAAATGGGGTTGTTGAATACAAAAATCGCCATCTTTTAGAGGTTGCTCGCGCTATTATTCTTCATTATCATGTTCCTTAGCATTTCTGGCTTGAGGCAGTTTCTACAGCTTGCTATCTTATCAATCGCATGTCGTCCTCTGTTTTAAAAAATTAGAATCCATATAGCATCCTCTTTCCCGATGCACCTTTTTTTCTGTCCCACCGTGCATCTTTGGGTGCACTTTCTTTGTCAAAAACCTTCACCCAGGGATGACAAAACTTGACCCTCGCTCCACAAAATGTATCTTTTTGGGTTATACCAGAACCCAAAAAGGGTATCGTTGTTGTGACCCCATCATGTGACAATGGTATGTGAGTGCAGATGTAGTGTTCTTTGAACATCTGTCTTTCTGCTCTGATAAAGGGGCTTCCTTAACCTGTGACATTTTGGCACCAACTTCGTTGCCTGACATTGTGGATATCGATCCACCTTCTGACCTGACACCTGAAGAATGACCGTTGAAAGGCTACAATAGAAGACCCAAGCCGACTATCCCCTTCATGACCCCGCAACAACCAACTCATCTTTCAGAAGAAGATCACAACACAACTCAGGTACACTCTGACTTATACCTTCCTATTAGTCTTCTAAAAGGTGTCCGCTCCTGTATTCAATATCCGATTAGTCATTTTTGTTCATCGTCTAATCTGGGTGCGAGCTTTGCGTGCTTTACTGTTGCTATCTCTGTTGTGTCTATTCCGAAAACTGCTATAGAAGCACATCAAATTCCTACATGGCGACAAGCAATGGAAGCTGAAATGCAGGCACTCTCTTATCGCAAGACATGGGATCTTGTGGATCGCCCTTCTGCCTATCCTACGGTTGGCTACCGTTGGATCTTCACTATCAAATATCAACCTGATGGCACGATTGAGTGAATGAAAGCACGCTCGGTAGCAAAAGGATACACACAAACTTATGGTGTGGACTATTTTGAGACCTCTCTAGTCGCTAGGCTCAACTCTGTTCGTATTCTCATCTCTGACGTTGTAAACAAAAATTGGCCACTATTTCAGCTGGATGTCAAGAACGTCGTTCTCTATGGAGACTTGTAGGAAGAAGTTTACATGGGGCGACCACCTGGCTTTGTTGTTGGGGGGGGTATTCTTCACGAGTTTGCAAGTTGAAGAAAGCAATTTATGTCCTCAAACAAAGCCCTCACGCCTGGTTTGATAAGCTCAGTCAGATTCTTATAAATTTTGGTTTTCATCGTTCTCATTCAGATCACTCTGTATTTATCAGAAAAATTGTGGCTGGTCTAGTCATGCTTATTTTCTATGTTGATGACATTATATTATATGGCAGTGACAACTTGGGCATTCAGGCTACTAAAACATATCTAGAACAATACTTTGTCACCAAGGATCTTGGAAAGATGAGATATTTTTTAGGCATTGAAGTATCCAGATCATATGCAGGGTTATGTCTCTACCTACGTAAATATGTTATGGATTTCTTGCAGGAAACAGGTAGGCTTGGCTGCAAGCCAGCCAACACCCCTCTAGACCCAAACACGGATTGGGACGATGAATCCTCCCCACCTTATGTTGATCATCACCAATCCAGGCAATTGGTTGGTAAGCTCATTTACCTTACTGTCACGAGAGCTGATCTTACTGTTGTTGTAGGGTTTGTAAGCATATACCTTGATAAACCTTAGACAATGTCACTAGAACGTTATCTGTCACATTCTGAGATATCTCAAAAGCTCTCCAGGACAAGGTCTATTGTACAAGAAACATGGTCGTAGCAATCTTTCTGGTTTCTCTGATTCTGATTATGCAGGGAGTAGATGTGATCGTAAATCTACATATGGATATTGCACCTTTGTTGGTGGCAACCTAGTTATATGGTGTAGCAAAAAGCAAACTGTGGTAGCTAGGTCGAGTGCAAAGGAAGAATATCGAGCCATGGCTCACACTGCATGTGAACTTTTGTGGGTGTAAAGCCTTCTCAAAGAATTTGATATATCTGATTCTAGTCCTATTCCGATGTTCTGTGACAACAAGGCCTCCATTTTTATTGCGAGCAACCCTACCTTTCATGAGCAGACAAAGCATATTGAGGTAGATTGCCACTTTGTTTGAGAATCTATTCTTTCTTTCCACATATGTACCCCGCATCTCAGTCTTGACAAACAAGTGGTAGACATCTTCACCAAGCTTCTACCTAAAGCTCGTTTCAAGACTCTAGTGGACAAGTTGATTGATGCTATCAAAGGCATGGTCGGACTCTTATAGGGGACCCCTCTATTGGTGATTCTCACTACACTACTATTTCTCACTATACTACTATTACTTCTGGAAACTCTACATTGTGGGGGGGGGGCTCTACTTTGAAACCAGAGATTACAATTGTTTGAGCTGAGTACAGCTGGCTGCTTTCGGCTACAAAGTAGATTGCTCTTAGTTCCTTATTTAACTTGGTCTCTGATAACTAAGGGACGCCCCTCATTGCTTCTCACTTGTCATCTACATAGGTGGTGGATTTTGGGGCTTCTTAACACACTATGGGTATATAGTGCAAGCTTTCTTCTTCTGATATCCCACATTATCTGTTAGCTTAGTTGATGGTTTTGTGAGATGGTCCAAGCATGTGGATCTGTATAGGCTTCCCTTATTTGACTTTACAGTTTGTACATTGTTAATATATGTGTTGTTATTACTGTTCTGTTATTTTATATTATATTTGGACCTCTCTGTAATTGTTCCAGTATTATAAATATAAGGGTACACTCATTGTCTAACCTTAAGCTCTCCAATTCTCGCCAGCTGATACTCCTCTAGATCCCAATGTCAATTGGGATGATGATTCTTCTCCAATTGGTATCTAGAGTGTTGGCACACATGTTTCAGTGCGAGTCATGTCAGTTAGGGAAACAGACTAGGGTTGTTTATCCTAAACGTTCTCAGATTAGTAGTAAAAATATTTTTGATCTTGTTCATGCTGATGTATGGGGTCCATGTCATGTCCTGAGTCTGTCTAGAAACAAATATTTTTTATTGTTTATTGATGATTTCTCTCGGGCCACTTGGTTATTTCTGATGAAAAGTCGATATGAAGTGTTGTCCACTATTAAATTCTTTTTTGCTGAGGTAAAAACGCAATATGCTATGCCTGTTAAAGTTTTTTAAACTGGTAATGCACTTGAGTTTGTTCAGAAAGATGTTGAATTGTTTTGTAAATATGTTGGCACTATACATCAGACCTCTTGTGCATATACACCCCAGGAAAATGGAGTTTCTGAAAGGAAGAATAGACACTTGTTAGAGGTTGCTAGAACTATTATGGTGCATTCTAATGTACCTCAGTTATTCTAGCCTGAAGCTATTTTGACTGCCTGCTTTTTAATAAATCGGATGCCTTCTTCTGTGATTGGAAATAAAGTACATATACAAGTTCTGCAACCTGACACACCTTTGTTTTCTGTACCTCCTCAAATTTTTGGATGTACATGCTTTGTGAGATTGCTTGGTCCTACTTATGATAAACTCTCTCCACATGCTGAAAAATGTATTTTCTTGGGGTATTCTCGTACACAGAAAGGGTATAGGTGTTATAGACCTACTGCAAAAAGATGGTTTGCGAGCAGTGATGTTGTCTTTTTTTAGGATACACCCTACTACTCTACTAAAGGAGATAGTCTGCAGTCTGATATCATTGCTACTCCACTGCCTATTACTAGTGATTGTATTCCTGATATTTCTGATACATTTACTCCTGTGCATAAGCCACCTCCTCTTATTGTTTATCAGCGTAGGAACAGAACTCAACCTGAACAAGAACCCCCCCATTCACACCAATCTTCTCCTCCAGAAGGTCCTGCCACACCTGAGGTAATTTTTGATCTTGATGTACCTATTGCTCTTAGAAAGGGTACTCGTTCCTGCACTACTCACAATATTGCTAACCATGTATCTACTACACATTTGAGTGTTCATGCTAGCAATTTTGTTTCTACTTTATCTCCTGTTACTATTCCGAAAACTGTACATGATGCCTTGCAAAGTACAGCTTGGACTACTGCTATGAAGGAGGAGATGCTTGCACTTACTGATAGACACACTTTTGAGTTGGTGGATCCACCTCCTCAGTGTAAGCTTGTAGGCTGCAGATGGGTTTATGTTGTGAAATATCAACCTGATGGTACTGTAGAACGTCTGAAGGAACGCTTGGTTGCAAAAGGGTATACACAGACTTATGGTATTGATTACTTTGAAACCTTTTCTCCTGTTGCCCGTCTTAATTCTTTCAAAGTTCTACTCCATGGTTGTTGTTAATCTTGACCGGCCCCTACTGCAATTAGATGTTAAAAATGCCTTCTTGTATGGTGATTTGTAAGAGGAAGTCTATATGGAGCAACCCCCTGGGTTTGTTTCTCAGGGGGAGTCACATTAAGTCTGCAGGATGAAGAAATCTATTTATGGACTCAAACAGAGTCCTCGTGCCTGGTTTGATAAGTTGAGAAAAATTTTGGCTACCTTTGGTTTTCTGAGATCTCAAGTGGATCATTCTATCTTTACTAAGAAGACTTCCTCTGGTATTGTGATATTGATTGTGTATGTTGATGATATCATACTCTCTGGCAGTGATTCTATTGTTATTCAAGCCACTAAAGCCCATCTCTGCAAGCACTTTGCCATTAAAGATTTGGGGAAAATACGGTATTTTCTGGGCATAGAGGTATCTAGAACTTCTAATGCTCTTGTTTTATCTCAGAGAAAATATGTCCTAGATCTTTTACAGGAAACTGGAATGCTTGGGGCCAGACCAGCTGATACTCCTCTAGATCCCAATGTCAATTGGGATGATGATTCTTCTCCATTTTTTGCTGATAACAAAAAATACAGGAGGTTGATTGGCAAAATGATCTATCTGACTGTGACTAGAGATGACATATCTACTGTTGTGGGTCTTCTTAGCAGATACTTAGACAAACCGAGACAGTGTCACTGGGATGCTCTATGCAATATTCTGTGGTATCTGAAAAAGTCACCTGGCAAGGATCTTCATTATAGGAATAATGGACACTATTCTCTAGAAGGATACTTTGATGCTGACTATGCAGGAAGCAAGATTGACAGGAAATCCACTTCTGGCTACTGCACCTATGTAGGAGGTAATCTAGTCACGTGGAGAAGCAAGAAACAAAATGTGGTTGCCAGATCTAGTGTTGAAGCTGAATATAGGGCCATGGCCCATACTGCCTGTGAGCTCCTCTGGGTGCGCTCTCTTCTGAAAGACTTTGGTGTTGAGTCTTCTTCTGCTATACCTATGCACTGTGATAATAAAGCTGCAATTTTTATTGCTAACAATCATGTCTATCATGAGCGCACCAAGCATATTGAAGTCGACTGTCACTTCATCCGGGAATCTATTCTTTCTGGCAAGATCTGCACTCCTTTCACTCGTTCTGAAGACCAGGTTGCTGATATATTCACCAAGCTTCTGACAAAAAAGCACTTCATCTCTCTAGTGGACAAGTTGGGCATGATTGACATCTATGCTACAACTTGAGGGGGAGTGTTAATATATGTGTTGTTATTACTGTTCTGTTATTTTATATTATATTTGGACCTCTCTGTAATTGTTCCAGTATTATAAATATAAGGGTATACTCATTGTGTAACCCTAAGCTTTCCAATTCTCGTGTTCTTTCACATACATTATGTGTCTCAGTTTCCTTTTAATCTTATCTTTGTCGTTGTGTTGATTGACTCTTTATGCTGCCACGTGACATTTGTTCCCTCTTTTTTTGCTATATAGGACCTCAGGAATTCGAAGACGATTGGTGTGGGGTCTAGCAAAGGTGAACTCTACATTTTTAAGGGTGGTCATCCAACTTGTCGGCTTTCCACCACCACATCTACCTCCTTCACCAGTTGCTCTCCCTTGTAGTGGCACTGTCGCTATGGCCATCCTTCCTTACAGAGTCTATAGAAGCTTGTTCCAAGTTTATCTTCTTTTTGGTCTATTGAGTGTCAGTCTTGTCGATTAGCCAAACATCATTGTGTCTTTTCCTAGTCAGGTTATTAAATTCCATAAATTCATTTTGATCTTACACATAGAGCCAAGTTGTAGTGGCTTTTGTTATTTTCTTTCATTTGTTGATGATTTCTCCTGGATGCCTTGGGTTTACCTACTCAAAGATTGATGCCTTTGTATTGACAGGGCACACCTATATATATGGACACGGGCGGTGGCCAATACCTGTTTACACAGTGTGAGACTAATCCCATATACACAGAGAATATACAGGGAAATAAATAATAATGAATACAAGGAATAAATACTTATTATTCTAACACTCTCCCTTAAGCTGGTGCATAGATATCATAGACACCAAGCTTGTTACATAAGAATTTTACTCGACATCCATTGAGGGATTCTGTGAAGAGATCAAACACTTAAGGGTCTGGAATAAGTAAAATTTGATGATATTATATCTTTTCCCAAATGAAATCACAATCAACTTCAATGTGTTTGGTCCGTTCGTGATAACATGGTTGGAAGCAATGTGGACAGCAACTTGCTTATCACACTTGAGTCCTATTGCTTCAGACTGACTGATTCCCAACTCTTCTAGCCTGTAGGATATTCTTAGTCCATAAGAGATCACTGGTTGCATGATCCATTGTTGTGTACTCAGTTTCAACGCTAGATCGGGCTACCACCGTTTGTTTTTTTGCTTTTCCAGGACATTAGATTGTCCCCCACAAAAACACAATATCCAGAAATTGACCTGCAGTCAATGACACATCCTGCCCAATCAACATTTGAGAAGCCCTACACTTTGAGATGTCCAAAATTTCTATACCATATACCTTTTGCTGGACTCTTCTTGAGATAGCGTAGAATCATGTAAACAGCTTCCAAAAGACTGTTGCAAGGTTAATCCATGAATTGACCAACTCCACTAGTAGCAAGGGATATATCTGGACGAGTGACTATAAGATAATTTACTTTTCCAAACAGTCTTCTATATCTCCATTGATCTTCAAGTGGCTCCCCCTGCTCCTTGTACAACTTGACTTTGGGATCCATGGGAGTATCTGCAGGCTTTGCTCCAAGCATAGCAGTCTCTTCATGTAGATCAAGAGTGTATTTTCGTTGTTAGATGACTATACCATCATTAGATCTAGCAACCTCGATACCCGGCAAGTATTTTAGGAGGGATAAATCTTTAGTTTGAAATTTACTTTTAAGTTTTAAGAAATTATTTAAACTGCAGAATACCTTGTTGATAATCTCTGGTAATGACAATATCATCAACATAGATGATAAGGAGAATACAACCTGAAGATCCTCGGTGATAAAAGACTGAATGATCAAGGCGCGACTGTATAAGAAGAAATTCAAGGAGAGCTTGACTAAATTTCCCAATCCAAGCTCTTAGAGACCGATTGAGCCCATTTAGAGCTTTATGAAGACGACAAGCTAGAACTCACCTCTTCCAAGAAAAAAGATCTGCTAGGGATACATCTACTGATGGGGATCCATTGTTCAGTCTCAATCACGGTGGTGCCAGGCATCACGACTTCAACTTCAGAAAGCGGGGTTGCAGAGCTTCGAGTGCCTAGAAGATCATCCTCTGCACTCCTCTCATCCACTCCAATGTTGTTATCATGATGAAGGAGATTCTAGTATGTCAATAGAAGGAGCAAAGTAGGTCCATGTCCACACCAACGTCGTACCAGGCACGACGGCGTTCACGCACACCGCACATGGGAGTCAGAGAATGCAAGGGTGAGTGAGAGGGGTGTCTCCCAATCAAGTAAACCTAACATTGTCTGAGCCGACCCTTGAACCAACCAGTCCATTGAAGAACCAAGACTCCCCCTGAGCAACGAACCCAGGAGGTTGCTTTGTATAAATTTCTTCAGTCGGGTCACCATGGAGAAAGGCATTCTTGATATTAAGTTGGTGCAAGGGCAAAAGAAAAATGAGCTGCCAAAGAAATAAAGAGGCGAACATATGACATTTTATCAATAGGAGAAAAATTCTCAAGATAGTCCTCACCATATACTTGAGTGTATCCCTTGGCCATTGAACGAGCCTTCAGTCGATCAACAACACCAGTAGGCCCAACTTTCACTGAGTAAAGCCATTGACACCCAATAACAACCTTGTCTGTGGAGTAGGAACCAAACTCCAAGTGTGATTTTAGCGAAGAGCATTCATCTCATCTTCCATAGCACGACGCCATCTTGGGTGATTCATAGCAACAGATACAGAACTAGGAATGGAAATATTGGAAATGGATGATACAAAGGCTTTATATGCGGGAGATAAACAATCATATGAAACAAAGTTAGAGATAGGATGAAGAGTGCATGATTATTTTCTTTTCTGAAGAGCAATTGGTTGATCAAGGGAACTATCGTTGTTGCTTGGAGCCCCAGACTAAGTGGTGATTGAAGGAGGGTTGACACATGGGTTGTCTTATCCTTTCTCTTGATTGTTGTCCTTCACACGACGTGTGTACACATGAGTGATGGGAGGTTTCTCTACTTGGGGGATGATAGGTGACACAGGTGGAGGTGACTCTCATGTATAGGAAGTTCAGGTGACGAGATTCCAATGACAACATGACGTGGGAGAGCTTCTTCTAGATCCCCCACTGACGAGGAATCTCCAAAGTATGAAGTATCTCCAAAGAAGGTGGCATCGGCTAACCAAAAATGGGTGATCAACTGGGTCATAAGATCGATATCCCTTTTGAGTCCAGGAATAACCAAGGAAGACACTTTGAAGCCTTTGGACTTGATAAATATTCTCTTTAAACTTGATAAAATTTTAATTCAGTTGATGACAAGTTAAAAATTAGAAATAGGGCATGATGTGCAGAGATGAATAGCAAGGTTGGTAAAATACAATTAAGGGGATATTGTGGCTTGTAGAGTCCACAATAAAAGCATTGGGTTTTAGTTTTTCCGTTTTCTTGCTATATTCACATTTAAATTTGTTACATTAATGTTTGAACCATTCCAACATCAAATATCATTCGTGTTCATGTACTTGAAAGTACTTTTTCTGCCTAAACATGTGTCTGTGTCTGTCTGGCTAATAAACAAACAGATAACTTATTTTGTGACTAAAATGTGACCACCATGAGGAAGCTACATAAAAGGCTTAAGATGCATTCTTAACAGCAATTTAATAGTAGTTATCTTGGACTGAAGAAAACCAAAGTTGTACTGGTAGTCGATCTGACCCTGTCCATCTTATTACTCTCAAGATTTACTTAATTTATTCTACATTTGAACTACATGCACATATATCTCAAATTTCTTCAACCGGTGACACTTAAACTCTTGACTTATAATGGGGTTTTCTTGCAGCAAGTACCGAACTGGTGGATTTGGATGTACCATGCAACTCCGTCTTCGTGGACTCTGAATGGGTTGTTTACATCACAGTTTGGAGACGTGCAGCAGGAGGTTCTGATCTTCGGTGAAACCAAATCCATTGCTTCTTTTATTAAAGACTACTATGGGTTCCGACATGATCTTCTTGGCGTTGTTGCTGCTGTGCTTTTAATATATCCCCTTGTGTTTGGGTCCGTTTTCGCTTATTGTATAGGAAAACTGAACTTCCAGAGGAGATAAATATAATATATATATATATATATATATATATATATATATATATATATATATATATATATGCGCCCACTGTTTCTTTTCAAGCCAAAAATAGTCTCAGATATTAGGGGAAGCATGACACAGTTCCGACTGAGAGTACGTGTCTCTATGCCAAGTAGAACGGGACGGAAACAACAAATACCTTTCTGTGGCAATATATGTGGACCCTTTTTTCAACAGCAAAAAGCGTGTATTCCCTTTTTTTATGCTCCTTACGCTTCTTATTATGTCTAAAGTTTACGTCGAATTCCTGAAAAGTTGGGGCGATACTACATACAAAAAAATTACTCACTAGATATTATTTCGTCCATTCTATAATCTAGTCTATACGTGTGCATTCCAAGGCACCTATAAAGGGGCAGAGTTTGTCGCTAACTTGATCACAAGGGCAAAAGTTTCAGTCCTGAGGCCTCTCTTTGGGGAACGACATCTTGTTATGTAACCATGACAATTTTTTCTGCATGGTCCAGATCTGCGTGAGGGTATGTGTGAAAACAGACCAATAGAGCACAACTTAATAACGGCAACACACCCAGACGGTGATGTGACAGTTGTAATTCACCCGTGTTGTGTTGTTGTATATGTAAATATATTATTTATATTTACTTTTTATACTACAGTAGGGTTGTTGTGATAGAAGAGTGGTTAAAGGGTTGCTCTCAAGTATTGGAGGTCTAAGGCATAAATCCATATTAATTAAATTTTCGTTTTGTTTACCAAAACCTAAAATGTGTGGTGTACTAGAATTCAAATGTAAGGTAGGATTTGACATATGTATTCAACATGGATTGTAGCACAAGATTTAGAAATAGCATGTGCATTAGTATTCAAATACGAGGACAGAAGAATTAGAATAGTATGAGCTAATCTTTAAATTTTGTTGAAATTGGTAAAATTGTACCAATTATTTTGATGTTGATAGTTATGCGATATAGGAATGACCAGACATGTATTTGTGCAAGGGATTTGCGTAAAAAAAATCAATGGTTGTTTTTTACAAATTTTGCTAAAGTAGGGAGTTCACTACGGAATGGCCATTTTGGGCCTTATTTAGTCTAAACAGCCTCAACAAGGGTACTATTTTTGTAAATTACCTAATCACAATTGTTGAGCTTTGTTGCGGCGATTTTCTTATCACAGAGAAGATATTTGAAGAATCCAGTGTATGTTTATTCTAATCCTTCATTTAATATAAACTCTATCTATTAATCTACCACTTCTCTCTCTAGTCCTAGCCTAATTTTTACCACTATTGTTGTAACGATCTCACTTTTCAGCATCCTCCAATTAAGGAGGACCTTAAAGATGAGTCATTACCGAAAATTCTCAAAGATCCAGATTTCACTAAAAAATAAATAATAACAAATCATTCCCATTAATTCAAATATCATTTACAAGATGCTCCCATAAGGAGTTACATAAATTCCTAACTACGAAATTGATACATATGCATGAATTCTTTTTATTTCTTTAGCTTGTGCCACAAGAACCTATTTGCAAGGAAAATAGTTTCATGAGCCTCGATTGGGTCATGGATTGTGCCCATGCCACAAAGAATAACATTGCTATTCCATCAATAATAAAATTAGAGTATTTGTTTATCAAATTGAGTCTTATATTTATATATATCAAATGCACCAAAATTTTAGGATATTACATTTAGGAGACATTTGTTCTTCATTTGAGGATATTACATGTGTTTATCAGATTCGATTTTTCCTATCTCTAAATTACTTGAGCGCCTACAAACTCTGATACCAAATGTAACGACTTCACTTTTTAGCATCTCTCATTAACGAAAGACCTTAAAGTTGAGAGTCATTACCTAAATTTTCCAAAGATCCAGATTTTACCAAATAACAAATAATAGAAAATAATTTATATAAACTCAAATATCGTTTATAAGATATTCCTATAAGGAGTTACATGAATTTCTATCATCGGAACCGTACATATGAAAAGAAGTATCTAACTAATCCTCTTTTACTTTAATGTCTTCAGGTAATTTCGTTTGGTACATCATATATGAATATCTTCATGTATAGCATTTACCTAAAATAACGTGAAATTAAATGTGGATCAATACATTGCTACATTTTGTGCGTGGGGTGCCTGCAAAAATGTGCAAGTACATAAAAATAAATAATCTTTCAATTACTTACATATAAGAATTGTCGATTTCGTTGCAGATTCTAACCCATAACTAACGTGTAACCTAGGGCGTGATCACTGTCCGGTCTTGACTCATGTGCATCACCCCTTGATACATGTCATCCTAGGGTTCAGAATATGCTATCTTACTTTATGTGATACTCATAGTGGCATTATAATTTAAACAGAATGTAAATAAACAACCAACAAGTTATTTTAACATCTCTGAGAAACACTTAGCAAACCTTGACAATTGATATTGCAAGTAGTTATAGTCGTAACCACGTACTTTTTGTAGAACTATGCAGATATCGTGTAGTATGTACTTCAAATATGTTCAAGCAATCCAATCAACAGATCTAGCAATCAATATTTAATTTACACGCAACCTAAAGTGTCACCATCACATTATTCAGATTAATCCCTACTTAGGTCCTAATCTAAGGTTTAGGATTGTCTCGTGTTTGGATAAGGAATAAGGGTACAAACCCTAATCCCATTGCATATTAAATATTAGGTGAAATCCTAATTGTTATATCCTTCATATCATTTCATTATCAACACTCAGATCAGATTAAGTTCATTAAGATGAGCTTTGGTTTCAAAACCCTAATTATACAAATGTATGTTTATCCGCTTAAGAATCCAAATTATTCATCATCATCATCATTACCTTAGAGTCGCTTTATATATACCAACCTCAGATTATACAATAGAGTAATCGATTTTAATGTACTCAACATGTTAATCATATGTTCTAGGATTTGCATGTTTTCACCACTTATTAATCAAGTTTCACTATAATTTTTGAACTGCAATCAAAATTAGGCAGTGAAACCATTTATTTGTGTTCCTGTCATTTTTCTAATCATTTTAATATATAGTTTTTCTATATTTGAATTAGCCAATTATTTAGTATCAATTTTACTAGATAACACTTAATCTAATCATACTTTGAGAAAATCACCTTCACTTTTTTTGACGTGGCAAAAATTGATTGGTATGCGCCTTTTCCACACCATCCACAGTTCCACTCTACTTTACCCCTTAGAATGGCGGTTCCCCAGGGCCGGGTTAGGATCAAACCACTAGAAAGAGTGAGAATGTGGTCAGTTTCTTACACGGTCGGGTCATAATTGTAGGGCATCACCTCCAGAGGCAGCAGTCCCTTGTGGCAGCACACCTCGTTGGAGAAAGACGGGAACCGCATAAGGGGTCAAATTGAGGGATAGAAGGCTATTGGCATCTCCCTCTTTTCCTCACGAGTTCACAGCGGTCAAGGATGAGACAAGGTGGCTCAGGGAGAAGTCTTTCCTACGACAGAGCTAGGGAAAATCCTAGGAGGAATATGGATGTTTCGGGGGACTATGGTATTCTACAGTGGACACAGAGGGCATGATCAAGTTTGGGATCCATTGTGGAGTTCCTGGGGGTGGGGGGTTATAGTGGTTGAGGTATCTGGCTTAGGGCTTTGATCCCTGGTTTGCACCAGTGGAGGACCATGGCGGCGGCGTGTTTGTGTTTTGGTGCCCAAGCCACCAATTCTTTTTAAATAACCCACCATTGAGTTTGACTCTACATGATGAACATTATCGACATTTTTTGAGTGAAAAGATGACTAGAGAGAGAGAAAGAGAGAGCAAGGGTTGGGTAGTGAGAGAGGGAAGGTGGCGCCTATTTTCTTTTTGGTCAGAGGTAGGAGACAACCTCTGGACTACATATTTTGAATCGAAGGGTCCTACGTGTCTTGACACTTATAGGGGGCATGATTTATCTCCCTAAAGTCCCAGTCACCAAGATTATTTATCAAAGGGATGCTTTTTAATGTCCTTTTCTCTCTCTTCCAATAAGGGAACAACATTTGCTTATTACAAGTAGGTCCCTCCACCTTCACAATTTTCCCTAGGCTTCTAAGAACATCTTTTTATTATGAAACTTGAAGGGGAACTCATTAATAACTTTCCCAACCTATATTCAATTTGTGGGATATATTGGGATAACTTTTGTAGTTGAAACTTGCTCTTGTAGTGTATCCTTCAATTAATTACGCACATCACACAGATAGTCCTTTTTCTCTCTAATTCTAGAATTCTCTTCTTTTTGTTATTACCTTCAAGTATACCAAAAGTAAGATCGAGATATTGATGTTTGATGACTCAAAAATTATGTCGCCAATATGGGTTAGATAATTACTCTATTAATTATCTAAATTACACATTCCCTTGTTTTCTTATAGAAACTTTACAATTATCTCATATTTTAGTTATCTACCATTTCAAAATCCATTGACCTTTATTTATGCACGAATTGCTTTTATTTCTTTAAGTTGTGTCACAAGGACCTATTTTCAAGGTAAATAGTCTCATGGACTTTGCTTGGGCCATGGGTTTCACCCATACCATAACGGATAACATTATTATTCCATCAATAATAAAAATAGGAAATTTGTTTGTCAAACATCTTATGTCTATATATATCAAATTCTTCAAAATTTGGGGATATTACATTCACCCCTCCTTAAAAGGAATTTTGTCCCAAAAATTCAAACCTAGTAAGGTTAAGGTGAATGATAACTCATTTTAATCTCAACCTTAGCGTTAGAATCCCTGATTAGATTGTCTTTAACAACTTTTATGATGCGCAATTTCCTCAAATTATTACTCAGATTGGTACCTAGATTCCAATGAAGAAATATCCACATCCTTAATAATTAAATGATATCATCTCTTGGTGATTACATTTTCACTTGTGATTTTAATTCTGACTTGGTACCTACCCCTTTTACCTAAGCCTCCAAACTTTTATTAATTTGTTTCCATGTAAAGGAGAGGTAACACCTCAAACCCTAGATTATATCATTAACTCAACTTAGCGTATTCCTTCTCATATGTCAATTTTAACCATAAAATGTGTCTACCCAATCTCTCTCACTCATAAGAAGATGAAATAAGCATTTGGTTTCAGCCCAAATACAAAGTTGATCCTATTTAGGAGCAGAGATGATGTATCGACACATTATCTCAAAATCTCACATTTTGGGTTGAATCACTCTCAATAATGACTCCAAACCATAATTACATTGAATCCTATGATATTCTTATTTTTCATGAAGTCAAGCAACTTTCTCACTCCTGAGTTTGTGCACAACCTTTTAAGATTTCATTATTACATGACTTCTTGTATCTTTATATTTACACCTCACGTCTTTTTAGCCTTAGTCATTTCCTCAAGGTCTCTAGGGCTTACAGGTACCTTTGGAGTGATATCCTCTTGGCCTCTTGGGCCTTATGCATTAAGGGAGTGCCTCTCACATTTACCCCTTGGACCTCATGAATTCATGAAGGTGGACAATCTCCCCATGGGCCTTGGGCGAACATGGATGGCTATCTTCTGACCCCATGGTCTTATGCATTTAGAACATGATCACTTTCAAATTGCATATGCCTTATGTACCTTTAAACATCCCTACTTTACCTTAGGATTGACTTGGGCTCTACCCTACCTAGGGTTTGTTGAGATATCACAACTTTAACCATTTTTAGAACGTTATATTCTTATGTAATTCTTTAACCCAAATTTTCTTCATCTATTGGGGTACACATCTTTCAATTTATGTCACTGCATTGGGCTCATGCGACCTTCCCTCATGGGCTTGATCTTTCATAGTGACCTTCCTTTCCTAGATTAACCTATTAGTGACCTTCCTTTCCCAGCTTGGTCATAGTCACTGTAATGACTTCCTCTCATATCGGCCTTCCTTTCCTGACTTGTCCTTTTGGTGACCTTCCATCCCGACTTGATCATCAGTCATTGCAACGACTTCCTTTTCTATCGACATTCCTTTCTCAGCTTGGCCTATTGGTGACTTTCCTATCCCAACTTGATCACTAGTCATTGTAATGACTCCATATTATACCATCCTTCCTTTCCCATCTTTTTACGTTGGTGACCTTCCTATCTTAGCTTGATCAACAGTCATTACAATGACTTTTCTTTTTATATCAGTCTTCCTATCCCAGCTTGGCCTAGTAGTGATCTTCCTTTCCCGGCTTGATTACATACTTTCAGCCACTTCCTCAATGGCTTTTTCTTACGTCCCTCAGAGATGACATACTTGGGTTCAGAGAACGTATGTGATTTCATGTTTTATGTACTTAATTCTTTACGTTTTAGGAGACATATAAGTAATCTAAATTCTTAGGATGATTGATCAACTCACCCTTCTAGGGAAGGTCCTAACCTAGAGTGTCTTCTTGACTCATAGGAGGAGGTTAGTCTCTCTAGACACAACTTGATCCATTAGGTTTAGGGTTATGCCTCTCCCATAGGTCCTTTTCCCCAACTTGGGTTGACCCACCTAGGTCGGGACACCAACCCTAAAATTTGAATTAAGGGTTTCATATTTTCATTTTTATGTAACCATTGGTTTCTTATGTTTTTTAAAACCCTTTACATGAATGCCTTGCTTTGCATGCATGGGATATTGGATCACCTAAACTCATCTGGATCTTTTCTTATTCCCTTTACCCTAATTAGTGTTCATATGGGTAGGATTACTATATCACCCACACTACTTCCCATTTCCCATGATTAGGGTTTAGAGTTCGGGTTAGGGACTACCCCTACACCTTAGGGTTTTATGATACCCTTGACCCGCCAAGGGTTTTCCTAAACCAATTGTAGCCCCATCTAGGGTTTACCCTTGCAAGGAAAAACCTAGAAACCATGTTTCCTTTACTTTTTCATTATTTCCACATTGCATGTACATTAATTGGTTGAGGATGCCTTAATCCTACTTCTTCTCAAAGCCCTAACTTGAGATGAGGATGAAAGTATATTTTAGGTTTTATTATGCAAGGAGATGAGAAGTGGATGAAATTAGAGATGAGAAGAATTAGAGGAAACATTACTTCTGAAAACCCCTAGGTTTTTTCCAGGCCAGTATCACATTGGCTATAAGGGAGTCCTCGTATACCAACTTCATAGATGGAGGAAAATATTGCCAGCCCCAAAACCATGATCCATTCTATATATGATTACCATAGGTCATGCCTATATATTTTCCTTACATTTATATAGATTACTTGAAATTATAAACTATTAAATATTGTTTCAAATATTTGGGGTTGTGATACCAAATATAATGACCTCACCTTTTCATATTCCCCTAAATAAGGAAGGACCTTAAGTTTAGAGACATTAACTAACATTTCCAAGGATCTGAATTTTACCAAATAACAAATAATAGCAAATAATCCCCATTAATTCAAATATCATTTACAAGATGCTCCTCTAATAAGTTACATGCATTTTTATCATTAGAACTGTACATATGAGAAGAAGTATCTAATTCATCCTCCTTTACTTAGCTTTAATGTCTTCAGGTAATTTCGTCTGGTTCATCATATTTGGATATCTTCATGTATAATATTTACCTAAACTGGCATGAAAAAATGCGGGTCAATATATTTCTACATTGTGTTTGTTGGGTGCATGTAAAAGTGTGCAAGTATATAACAACATATAATCAGTCAATTACTTGAAAATAAGAACTAGAAATTTCATTGCATATTCTAATCCATAAATGATGTGTTATCTTGGGTGTGATCACTGTCCGGTCACAGCTCATGTGCATCACCCCTTGATACATGTCATCCTATTGTTGGAATATGTTATCTTACTTTGTGTGATACTCATAGTGGCATTATAATCTCAATAAAATGTAAATAAACAACCAACAGTTTATTTCAACAATCTTTAAGAAACACTCGGCAAACCTCGACAATCAATATTATAAGTAGTCATAATCATATCCTCTTACCTCTTATAGAACTATGCAAATATCATATAGTACATACTTCATTTATGTTAAAGGAATCCAATCAACATATCCAGAAAATTAACATTTAATATGTATGTATGTACATCCTAAAGTGTTACCATCACATTATTCAGATTAAACCCTACTCAGATCTTGATCTAAGGTTTAGGATCGTCTCAAGCTTGGAAAAGGAACCAGGGTAGAAACCCTAATCTCGAATAAGATGATCTTAAAGCGCATAGTTAAAGCTCGGATACCATTTGTAATGTTGGGACCCACTACCCAATGCTCTAGTATATTTTAGGAATAATGGTTGGCCTACTACTAGCCTTAACTATGCATTTTGTCCTCACGCAAGTGTAAGATAGGATAAACTTCCCGACTGGTCACCCATCCTAGTACTACTCTGGGTTGAGCACACTTAACCATATAGTTCTTTAGTGATGGGCTCCCTAAAAAGGAGGTGAAACGTAGTGATATGGGTAGTCCAATCATTCCTTTAGGGTCAATTTATCTGAGTCCTCAAAACTATAGGGGTTATCCCTCTAATACCATTGTAACACATGGGCCCACTGCCCACTTGGAACGGGCGGCCACAAAGTGCACAACCGACCTACCATGTAGAATTCAGCCCACGACATCCCAACTACTTTTATGCCCATGCTTAACTGATAAGCCCGCATGACCAATTTGGATAAGCTATGATACCAATTTGTAACACTCGAGCCCGCTGCCCAAGGCTCTAGTAAGGTTTGAGGAATCACGACTGGCCCCACAGACCACTACTAGCTTAACTGTTTGCTTTGTCCTCACACGTAACCAGGATAAACTTCCTGAGTGATCACTCATCTTAGTACTACTCTGGGCTAAGCATGCTTAACCACATAGTTCTTTAGTGATGGACTCCCTAAAAAGGGGGATGCACCTTGGTGATATGGGTAGTCCACTCATTCCTTTTGAGATCATTCTATCAGAGGCCTCAAATCATGGGATGTTACAATCTCCCACAGTTGGAATCTTGATGTCCTCATCAAGGCTCGACTATAAAGCCTCATAATATTTCTCTATATTAGTGCAGGACCATAATGGCCCACAGACAACCAGTTCACGATCACATAATATCAATGTGAGGATGGCTATACCACCATAGATAGCTCTTTCCAACATGCCTAGACTGCACGGCTTAAGACTAACATGCCATGGCCATGTGGGCCCCGTCTACTTGAGGGTAATTGGCTCTAATACTTATTTGTAACACTCCAGCCCACATCCCAAGGCTCTAGTAAGGTTTTGGGAATGATGATTGACCCCACATACCACCACTATTCTTAATTGTACGCTTTGTCCTCACTCACACGCAAGTCAGGATAAACTTCCTGACTACTCACCCATCCTAGTACTACTCTGGCCGAAGCATGCTTACCATAGAGTTCTTTATTGATGGGCTCCCTAAAAAAGAGGTGCACTTGGTGATATGAGTAGTCCAATCATTCCTTTTAAGATCATTCTATTTGAGGCCTAAAATCTTGGAACGTTACAACCCCCCCCCCCACTTAAAATAGCGATGTCCTCGTCAAGGCTCAACTATAAGGCCTCATAATATTTCCCCATTTGAGTGCAGAACTAAAATGGCCCATGGACAACCAACTCCCGATCACAGAATACCAACACAAGGGTGGATACATCACCATGGATAGCTCTTTCCAACATGCCTGGACCGCATGACTTAAAATTGGCATGCGAGGCCCATGTGGGCCCCACCTAATAGATGGGAATTGGCTCTAATACCATTTGCAGGTGCATCAGTTTCAATTGCTAGCATTATTATCTGAATATGTTAAGATTCATGTCCCACATGCTTATTCTCCGTGTTTCATGCCCTTCACATAGATATGGACTCTCTTATTCAATGGAGTAATCAATGACATGCCCTTCAAAATTAGACGTGTTTGTCATCATAACCCTCAATGAACTAGCTAGTTAATGGATTATCATGACATGATTAATACAACCATCTTCAATGGTATAATATTTAATAATATTAAATTCAATTCTAGAACCATAATATCCACCTTATCTACTTTCAAGAATCCCATAACCTCCCAAAGTACTTGAGACTCGTGAGTGTGAAGATTTAACCTGCTAGAAGATTCATATCTCCTCTTTGTAAATACATCTTCATCACCTACGTTGATGTCACCATATATTTTCTTATGTCCATTTCCTCGAGTCTTCAATTTATCCCCACACTAACCAATTTTGTGTTCAGTGTTCTTAAACACAATTCCTTCTATTATAGACTCCAAGATCACAACACTTACCCCCTTACATATTAAAAACATATTTCATCTCCTATCAGAAAACAACATAATAAGGGACAATATATTTTCATTTTATATACACCACCTACATGGTTATGATATTGTATTAAGGTTAACAGTATATTATAAATGATAATAACATTGAGGCATATGTTTATCTCAATTATGGAAATTACTCTTGTTACATAACCTTCTTAACTCATGTGTTAGTGTCAAAGATATATCTTCATCATTACCATCAACTAATAATTGCCATCATTATAAAGCAATATGGAACTCATAAACACAATAAAAAATCAACTTGCATAACAAAATAAATAATCACAAATCTAATCATTATCTTAAATATCACAACATCTAGGGTTTTAAAAAATTGAGTGCTAACTATTTGATTTAAAATGCCACATCATAAATCCCATGAAATATCGTATGAAAAAAACTATTATTATATTACTAACATGAACTGAAATCATCAATAAAAATAAATCAATAGTATCATTTATCATAAGCAAAGAATTTTTGCTTAAGAAGGGCTCAACACAATCAAACAAGTAATATTTTAGTTCAAGCGCATTACTTTGACATTATGTAATAAGGCATGATTCATATTATGTATTTACTAAAAGAAAATACCAATGCACCAATAAATTTAGTTGGTATTTGTAGTTTGGTTTTACTTATCATAATACAGCCTCTAAGAAGTTAATTACGCACTTAAAGTGAAAAAAAGTATGGTAGTTCCAAAACTAGCTCCTAATAATTGTCATTAACAGACTATGAGGATTAAATCACGAGAAAAATATACTTAAACCAAATGAAAACTTTGAACAACCATTATATTTTCAGAAGAAGAAAGAATGTTTTATTAATTGTATTGGAGAACACTAGTAAATCTATTCAACATTAATAGAATTAATAGACGAACACATCTATACTGCTAAAAATAAATATTATTACATATCACTTCCAAATACACTAGAAAGTATTTTCTTCGTTAACAAGAAGTTCATTGTCTCTCTCCCAAAACTCTCAGTACACATAGTTGGGATAATAATTAATCATCTAGGAATAAATAATAAGATGAAATATAAAATAAGGCATACATATACCCAAATCTATTCTTATTGGTCCAAGAATGCCTTCAGAATCATCTTCCACCGTTCTTCACCATCTTCCATGAAATGTTGGAGGCAGATTTCATGTTAATTGGAGGTATTTAAAATTAGAAGCAACTGTAGAACCTTACAAGGCTAGAATCACATGTTTTCATTTATCTTTTGCTTATTACTTTTTGTCTTTCCAAACAGTTATTTTAAACCAGGAGCGAGTGCATTGGATATTTTAAGAATAATTATTGTGGAACACACCTAAATTGCAGAAATAATGATATAAATTGTAGGAATATTTCTTGGAATGAATAAAATAGAATACATTCAATTATGATACAAATTTACTTGGTATTCTATTTATATGTTAGAATAAGATGTTAAATCTTGGAATTTACATATTATTGCTTTGGAACAAAATATGGAATACGAAGGAGAAATCCAACAAGTATAATCATCTAATCATGTATATAATTGGATATATGATATTGAATAACTAAATAACATTGAGGAAAGCTGGAAATAACATGAAAATATTTTTGTGATGACACAACGAATTATACATATAGTAAGGATGTTGAATATATACGAAGTACTTTTGATCCATATGATAGAAACTATATGTGAGATCGACAATTGTTAACTTGGGATGGTATGAAATTCTTAAGAAATATGGTGTTATAGATACATAATTCCCTATAATGGGCAAGATTATAAAAAAAAGGACTATGAATTGAATGACTGAGTAATGAAATCATATGTTATGTTGTGTACGGTAAAGTATGGAGTTGGTATGTTGCTATGAGAGATAGTTTTTCATATCAAATGTGATTGGTTATACTACAATGGTTGTATTATAGTTTTGATGGGGAACGCATACTCAATATCTTAAGTTATGCCAAATGGGACTTAAGACCGTAAAGATAATTGAATTAGCTAAGTATGAAAGTTATAACTTATTATACAGAGTTAGACTCCTTGAACAATGTAATATTTCCTTGATGCACGTGTTGGAATGTCAAAAAAGGATCTTTCTTGTAATGGATAGAGATTAATGAGAAGCAATCATGAGGGGACAATAGATTGTGAGTACTAAAATGAAAGGATATTAGAGGGCCCAAGAAGGTGAGATGGAGGATCCAATTTCTAAGAAACCAATATGAAAGGGATTAGGGAGTACTAAGGTAGTATAAGGCCCTAATCATGTGATGCATGAATTGTGAAATGAGAATATATTAAAGTAATGTGGTATGGCCCATCCTTGTACCTAGGATTGGGAATGTAAGGCTAGAATTCTATAGTAACACACTAAGCCTTATGAAGGGCCTAGGTTGTTGTGGTGAGGTGAGTTTTGTTTTATTTTTCTCAATTTACTCTTCTCAAAAATATATACAATTTCACATAATATTATCTCACTTTTTCACTTTAATATTACCCTCTGGCCATGTAGCCTCATAACAGAAGGAATTATAGCTCTAAAATCTTACATGGTGACTCATTTTACATGAAATGTTTTTTTTCTTACTTAGTAAAGCCTTTTGAAAACTATATGTAAAAACATAATTGTAAGATCCCCAAACATTATATACAATAAGAGAATGTTACATAAAATCTTTGCTCAAAATTTCACTAAGGAAGTTATAGAAAATAGTTATGAATTTCCAAAGAAATACCCCAAAAAACTCACTAATTTTTTTCTCTTTATTTTTTCATTTTTGTTTACATGGCCTTTAACTATAGGCCTTGGATCCTTACTAGGATGGTTTCTTGAGTTAGACAGTCAATACTAGAATCTATATATCTGTTTCTAAGGGTAAGTGATCAATGACCACCTAATCAAGGCACCCACAGATCAAGGCCTTGATCTAGAGGCCTTCCATCATCGTCTACCTCTGAACAATCCAAGTAAGAGTTGTTGAGGATAATGAGTTTCACCTAACTTATCTTCTAGTTAAGGACCATTTTTGAGAGAGCCAATCATCTTAACTCATCCTAGAGATCATTCTTGTAGTTCATTTGATCGTCCTTGTTGTCTGGAGTGTGGAATCTAACATTAACTTCCCTCTCTTCTCCTCAAACAAAGGCCAAATCCCCATACCAAAACCTAATCTCTTCACTCACTGTAAATCCATATTCTATTATGCCTCTATGTCCCTTGCCACTATATCATTTTTCTAAAAATGTTACATATGAAACTACGCCTCCTCAATCTTACCTACCACCTTAGGTGCTCTATCAAGGAAACCTTTTGGATATTTTCCTTCCTTGATTCCTCCAACTAATTTGTTTCCACCATCACTCTTATCAATCCCTACAAGACTTGAACAGATCCTCACAACTCACAGATCCAAATCCACCTTCTTATAATAAGCTATCTACATGAACAAAATTGACTCATTTGGCAGCCTAAGTGGAGATGAATCATGAGAGAAACTCGATCACTAATCCAATCATTTGGACTATTCTGTCCCTAATTTACCATTGGCCCAAGTTCACAACATGTGTCCCAAACTTAGCACTATAATAGTTTTCCCTATAATTTCTTTATTATGCAAGTCATTTCCACCTCTATGTTAAAAAATAGGAAATGGTTTAAGAGGTGGAGAAATTTGTAGGACACTTAGAAGTATACCAAAAAGAGATTTTTGATTAGAAAATGTGAGGATTGTGTTAAAATTATCTATAGTATTTAAATCCAACTCTATCTTACAGTTCTACTTGAAATACATGAATAACATATACTTTGATTATTTAAGTGACACAATTTATGTCCAAAATGTTCATACTTTGAATCTATTATTGGGTTATGATGACTTAAAATTACTTATGTGATGTTCCATTGCTATGTTTGAAAATATGATGAGACATGTTCATCAAAATGTTGTTTATTATGGTGAGTATGTAATTGTTTCCACATAATATTACATAGAATTCATCCATGTCCTAATGGGACCTAATGATTGTCTCTATGATGATTACTACTAATGATCAAACAGATCCCAATAGTACATGATCTTGTATTTTGATATTCATAGTATATCTACTTGTTACTTATACTTCCAAAAAAGTACATTTTTACCTACTATTGGCCATAGCATTGATATTGATGACAATGATTTTTACATAAACTTTAGTGCGATGATTAGCCTGTGCACTTGTTCTTTTTTACTACTAATTTCATTTTTTGTATTTTTATGTTGCCAACCCAAACATACATGGTATCTTTTGTTATATAGTGCATCTTCTTGTAAGAGTAAGGCCACGTTAACCATTCACCTTATTGTATAAGTAAGGATGCACATGATGTGAATATCACTTAGCCTTTGGGATTTTAATTCATTAAAAAGAGTTAATAGTCCTTTGGGCCTTGGTTCTGCTAAAATTTTACAATCATGATTGTTTGGCCCTTCCCCTCCCTAGTGGGTTTTTGGAAAGAATTCAAGTATTAACCCTTGTGGAGATCTCTTGATTCTGGTATTATGGATGTTGGACATGAACATGCTTTTTATTCATAAAAATCACTTTTCACAATTGATTTGCATCATTTTATTAGAATATTTTCAAACACATTATGTTTTCTCTAAACAAGTGAATTTAAATATGTTTATGGAGTACCAATGCAATCAAATTAGTGTTTCCTCATTTTCATGATTTCAGGTTATGTTTCTAGAAAAATGATGGTTGATCTATATTGTTTAATGAAGAACATTTTACACCATATAAGACCTCCATGAGGGCCTATTTATGATTGGGGTTTAGTTTCTAATCCTTATATTCTGAAATTTCTTTTCCTTTCAAAACTTGTATATTCTTTTCATGGTTCCTTAGGGATGTTAGGTGAACACTTAGGTTTACTTATGGAATTAGATTTTTGTTTCAACATTGTGTATATTGGTGTGTGGTCAAGCCCATTAGAAATGGGTATACATATCCCCTTCTGATTGATTCCCTATTTGGGTCTAGTAGTGAGAATGTGAACCAGTGTGTTAGCACATGACATATGGTACCAGAGACAAATATATGAATCTTTGTGTATTGTATGTATAAACTTTAGTATTGTATTTAAAATTGAGGTGACGAATTCACAACACAAAAATATAGTTGTCTAGAATTGGTATGTCGTGTGATTGATTCAGATGCAATCCTCACTTATATTCTTACATTACAATGTTGATGTTCCCCGGTGAAATCTACTTGGCCAAAGTTAGATATCTATCAATTCAAGGTCACCCTAACCCTAGAGAGTCCCCATATTCTTATATATTTTAAATATGGACCTATATAAAATCCACCTATGTAGGTAAATTTACAGTAGCTCTCACGTCCCTATTTCTCCCATGAGTGACATTATTCTCACTCTTTTCTGGGTAGAACCAGTTAGGGGCTATTAAAATACGTCAAAAATGAAAATTCAAATAAAATAAGAATGATACTTCAATCTATTGTAATTGAATCGGACATAATGTCAATGAACTTGTACCCAAAAACTCTGGTAGATTCCTCCCAAAAATCATGCTAACATGGAAGGATCCAATTCCTTCAGGACCAAGGATAATGAGAAGGAAAAAGGAAAGAAGCCTAGAGAGGAAACTTGGGATGTGGAAAATTCTCATTCTAAGTCCATGGTTGTGGGGATTGATAAGACAAAAGGTGTGTCCTCATGGTTTTTATGCAGATCCTAGAACTATGTACATTATCACTAGTAACTACACACATTGCACCTAGAAACCATATCATAAAATCCATAACCATATTTGACTTCCTAAAACTCAACCCAAAAACCTTATAAGGGGAGGATGTAGAAATATCCTTGTCAAAGTCAATACTTGCTTGATATCCATGGAAAATAGATTTAAGGCCTTAAAAATCCTAAAGAAGACAAGGTCCCTTTAATTACCTACCAAATCAAGAAAGTGGAAAATATGTGGTGGGAGAAATATCTTCAACTATATAAAATTATTACTCTAAATTAGAAAGATTTGGAACATACTTTTGCTACCCATTCCATGACCTTTTCTTGTAAGAAAATAAAAATAGTAACATAGTTGAATATGTTAGGACTTTCAAGATTGGAAATCATTAAAACATATTGTCACTAGTGGCATGTATTTATTTTTATTTTTTGAACTTAATCAACCTATCCTAAGGGAACCTATCCATAGTTTATTATGGTAGGACCTTTCACCTCCTCAAATGCCATGCCACTTGTCTCACTAAGAAGATATATTTGACTAATTTGATAATAGAATACTTGCCAACATCCATGTTCTTTTACCCTTCCAACCCCATTAAATTCATTGTATCCTACAAAATTACCCTCAAGATAGAAGTAATCCTAGAGTTGGTGTTGGGAGAACACCAAGATTTGCCTATCTGGTCTTACTGGTGTGATACATATTAAGAAAGAATAGAAATGCAAATCTCAAAACCATGAGAATGAAAACAAGGGTGAAACTTTGACCCTATAAAACCTCATGTTAATAATGAAGATCATTCACAAGGTAAGAACTAAGGTCCAAAAATAGGGAATATCCCCAGTTCTGATACTCTAAGGATGTCAACACAGAGAACATATCATCTTGAATTGTGTCAATTGGGATATCATTGTGGCAATTTTTCAAGGAGGAATTTCATTTTAGATGAAATTGTCCCTACCCTCCTCCATTATGGCATACCAAAGCATGAGATATTAATCTTCGCCAAGCCGATGTCCTTAGTATCAATGCCAGAGAGGAACGTGCCAATGGAAATTGTTTGATATAATGTATTTTTAGTTTTTTTTTTATTATAACAAAATTACCATGTTGAAAACTTGTATAAACCTTATACCATGTGCATATACACATATATTATGGTATATATTTACAAACAATCAGGGTTTCCTTGTTCAAATATGGATCTATCCACACCTTCAAGTCTATAAGTTTGACCTCTACACTTAAATTCAAACAAAGGACACTAGGTTTGTTCATAAATGTGTCTATCCTAAGACCAATTGTCCCATTTATTAATCTTTTATGACAATCATTAGTTATAGTCTAACTTCATACTCCTAGACATGGAAGATAACTTGTATAGAATCATGATGTGCTCGACTATCAAGACATAAAAATTAACAAATCTGTTCCCACCTCACCCACTATTGTAATTTATGAACGTAAGAAGATGCATTATATTATTCCTATATCATCAGTTAAATCTCAGACTATGATGGATAAAGGTTATAGAGAATATCCAGATAATGTGACAATTGTGAATCCCAATACAACTTCCCTAGTGAACATAGATTAAGTTTACTTTCTCAGGAGGATACAGCTCCACCTTTGGATTTGGATGCAGAATTATTGATAGAGTTGGCATCAGGCCTCACCATATCTCAGACACCATATACAATCGTGTCTTTCAAGCAGATAAGACAAATAAACAATTCAACAGTTTCTTGATAGGGGTTTTCTTCTCTAATACTTCCCATTGGGGATGAATTGCCCCATTTGCGAAAAATAAACATGTATGCTTAAGAATGTATATTGGTTATCCAATGATTGATAAGTCACCATCAAAACATGTATATGATGTTGCCTTAATTTATGTTTATTTCCATCAACTCTACTCTATTGATGTCTTTTGAGATTGACCTTGAATCAAGGTACCACCAACTAAAAATAAATGATAGTGACATACCTAATATGTAATTTGGGTATGGGTATTATGAATTTGTATGCCCTATGGGTTCACTACTACACCATGAGTATTTATGAACCTCGTGAATGGAGTGTTCTAATCATTCCTTCATGAGTTTTTGGTAGTATATCCTTGGTGAGTTTGTGGTAGTCTATCCTTCACGACATCCTTATCTATTACAACAATGTTGAATCACACCAAGTACATCTTGGTAAAGTTCTAGATATCCTCCAAACTAAACATTTTTATGATTTTTTAAAGTGTAAATTTTTAGTTGATCAAGTTTTGTTCTTGGGTCATATCATTTCAGGAGGGAAAATGTTTGTCAGTCCTATTAAAGTTGTTGTTTTTCTTGATTGGAAAGAACCATATAATACATATAAAAATTTATCCTTATCATTCTATCTGGTTATTATTGAAGGTGCATCCCTAATTATAGAAAAGAAAAATTTTCCTTCCACAAACTCACTCAAAACGGCAAAATGCTTTATCTAATATGATGTATGTGAATCTAGTTTTGGAGAACTTAAAAGTAAATTACCTTGGCCCATGTCCTCATTTTTTCTTTAGGGAATGGTGTGTGATATCTTGAGATTTGGATTGGGATGTGCCCAAATGTAGGAAGACAAGGTTGTTGCATGTGTTTCTCTATAGTTGAAGCCAAACAAAGTCAACTATCCAACCCATGACCTTAAGATAGATGATATTATTTATTAGATAAAATTTTGACATAACTATTTGATATTGGGATTATTTTGATATCTTCACCAACCAAAGAAAGTCTAAAATAAATTTTGACCCAGAAGGACTTAAACCTCAGAAAGAGAAGATTCCTAGAATGCCATAACAATTGTGATTTCGCCATTTCCTACCACATGGGTAAGGAAAACGTTTTAGTAGATTCTCTTAGTAGAAAGTATGAAAATTGTGATTCCATACTTACCGCTAAATGAAGGAAAATGAAGGTTGTATTCATTGTCCACAAAATTCATGGGTGACAATATTACTCTGGCCACTCTCTGTGTGATACATGGTTTTGTAGCCTAAATCATGACTGTCCAAAAAAACTTATAGTCAGGGTGAAATTATGGGCCTATAAGAAAATACTAAAACTTACTTTTTTTGTAATAAATGGATAAGAAATGTATATAGGATCCAAAACATTCTAAGTTGAATGATAAGGTGTTACAAAATCTCACCAGTCTAAGAATGCAGTGTGTCCATGGTGACTAAGTTATATATGCATCTAAAAAGAATTTTTGATGAAGAAATATTACGACTTGTACAAACACCTTCATTTATAAGTGCATGGACAAGTATCATATAAAGGTCAAACATAAAAGGTTATAAGGTCTCCAACCACCCCTAAATATCCTTGAATGGAAATGGTTGAGTAACATGATGGATTTATTGGTGGATTTACCTAAGAGCGAAAAAGTGTGTTATGTAATTTGGGTTGTGATTGACCAGCGATCCAAATCTTCCCACTTCATATGAATAATGACTCACTATGAATAGACAAACTAAATGAACATTCCAAGTGTTGGAAGATTTTCCAAGGTTGTGTATTCTTGACTTGGGATCCACATGGGATCATTACATTGTCGTGATGGAATTCACCTATAATAACAGCTACCAGTCTAGCATTGACATGCCTCTCTATGAAGCATTTTTTGGGATGCCATGTAAATCCCTACTATATAGAATGAAGTAAGTGAAACATGCAATCTAAAATCTAAAGAGTTTTTGTTGCAATCTAAAATAAGGAAAATTACTTTTAGAAATCTTATCCAGATGCTCATAGGATAGATGAATATTTATGGTTGGTGGTCATGTTTTCTAGAAGATAGGGCCAATCAGGTAAATTTCTAAGAACAATAAGAAGTATAATCCCAGATATGGTGTTCCATTTGAGAATATGGATGCATTCAGAATGTGCATATTGTCTAACATATCCTTTTCTTTCATGTATATCATATAAAATGGTATGTCATAGACACGAATCATATTCTCAACTATGAGCCTGTGAAATTGAAGGACACACTCATTTATTAGGAATTTGTGGTTAAATATTAGATAGTAGAGTGAATAATATCAAGAATAAGAAGCTAGATATGGTGAAGGTACTCTCAAAACACCATACAATGATGATGCAACATGAGAAATCAATCAAATACAGAGGAAATATTTCCAAAACTCTTCAAGTATGCTTGAATTTTGAGGGAAAATCTTTCTAAAGGAGGAGTATGTGATGAGTTAGTTTTTTTATAGTTTTCCCAACTTACATTACTCGATGTGATGAGTGAGTTATTCTATATTTTTTCCAATTTACATTACTCAATTCAATCTCTAGTTTCATGAATTGTTGTCTCAATTTATTGCTTTGATATTACCCTCAACCAATAGCCTCATAATAGAAGGAATTTGAGTTTTGGAATCTTATGTGGTGACTCATTTACATGAAAATCTAATTCCACTTACTCACTAAGCACCTTTGTTTCCCAAACATTGTGTACTTCAACATAATCTTATTGTAAAGTTATGGTAAACAATTCATTCAATTTGGATCTTGTATGAATATGAATTTAACACTCCTAAAAACCTCAATGTAATAATTGTCCCCTTTATTCTAACTTTATAATTTTGCCCAGCTTTCAAGTTTAGGTATTGGGTACTTGATCCAACATCTACATGGTCCATGTGGTCCATCATAGACTTAAATCTTTGTTACTAAGGATAGGAAATCAAGGTCCACCCGTCTACACACCCAGGTATCGGGCCCTGATCTAGAAGCCTTATGTTTTCATCTACCGATAGATAATCCCTGAGACAGATTCATGAGGACCTGGACTCGTCTCCACCATATTTTTTGGTGAATTACCATTTCAAAGCAATCCAACAAACTCAACTCACCCAATAATCACTACTATATTTTAGTTGATCAGCCTCAACATGATGTTGCAATGAAGTAATCATCATTTGGTGCATCATCAGCTGGTGCAGCTGTAGTTCTACAACATTTGGTGTTCCTCCTTAAATAAAATTACCATTTATCATTGTTAAGTGAAATGGACTTTCTAACCTATAAAAAAGATGATGATTCAATGAACTGATGAATCTAATCTAATAATAGAAAAACCAAGATAACAATTGGGTTTCCTCCTGATAAGTGTCATTGTTTTATTATGATAGATGGACACATGTAACTCAACTAATTTTGGGAATTCTAGGAAGACCTAGAACATGACCAATAGAAATGTGGTGTGACTCTTGATATTTACAGTTGTACAAGTACTTGAAGCATATGTTCTACATACTTTGGAGTTAATGGTGAGTCGTTAAATTGAAGAGTTGTGTATTGTGTTGGGCCATCTCTTAAACATATGGTGTCTTGGGATTACTTTGGATATGTTAGCCTTCATTAAAGAGATCATGTTGTATCTCTATATAAGTAGGATTCATCTCTATCTCTTTAATGATACGTGTGTATTCTTCAATGTTGGCTATCTCAATGATAACTGAATCAGTTTCTTCTCCTTCATTACATGTGAAGAATGCCTCACTATCCACAATTTCACTATCTATTGATTCAATATCCATTTTTCATCTTTAGTCTCATATGTTTAGTGATCCTTCATCAATGAATTTGACGGCTCACTTATGGGATGGATGAGATGTTTTATCTGGGTGAATTTCTTAAAAAATCATAGTAGTTACTTTAACTTTTTGTTAAGGTTTCTTCAAACCGTCAAAAACTTTTAAGTCAAGCAGATTCATTCCTATTTGAGGGACAATGCCTCAAATTCAATATCGATGATTTCTTTGGCAGTAGCAAGGAATGGACAATTCAAAATGAGATATAGCAAAGATCATATTTGATGTCCATCACCATAATGTCACAGGGGACATTGAAATTTCCCACATTCATATAATAATCTTCCACATTACATATCAGGTTTTCCATTGATGAGTCAGCCAACAAAATCACCATACATGAAAGTAACATATCAAAAAATTACAAGACTCTTGCAAAGGCTATAGGTAATGCTAGAATTTATTTCCCCTAGATTGGTCAACCTTCTTTGGAAGCTTGAGTCCCCAATGAAAAAGAGATGTTGAAGGATCCTAAATACTTGAGTTTGTGTGGTATTTTGTTTTCAATGATGTAGTGAAGTTGTCCTTGCTAACTTCATAGTCTCATTTTATTCTTTGATGTATTTTTAGTTAGAAGTTGCTTGAAGATTTTAACCATGAGGGAATCTCATCCAATGCATCAAGGAAGGGAATATCAACATACAAATTTTTCATAGCTTCCTTGAATTTCTTGAACCTTGTGTCTAGATGAGTTTGTGCCAACCGTCTCTAGAATGGTGGATGTGGATTATACACAAGTATTTTTAGTTGGGTTTTAGTAATTGTAGAGTCTTCCCTGCATGTGGATTCCTTTGAAATATCTTCTATTGTATCATGAGTCAGTGCACTTCTGATTGCATGGTATGTTCTATAAAAAAAATTAACCAAATTGTGTAGTCACAATGTTCAACTACTCTTGGTGCTTAAGGTTGTTCCCTAGTTGATCTATAAATGCTCTAGTTCCGGGGGATGTTGATGTGATGTGTGATATATGGGCTTCATATCCTTATTGTAAACCATTTGACTCATAAGCATCTTCTCAATGCAATCGAGAAAGACATGTTCATGTGAATTGGAAATATTTTATAGGTTTCCTTGTCCATGATTTATATGATGGGATCCTTTACCTTAATTATAAACTGATGATACTATCCTAGTTTGTAATTTTTTTCATGATTTTTTTTGAACTGGAACCCCATTCTTACATTAATCATGTCCATGTCTGAATTGTTTTACATTCTCCTCTCCATATGGATTCCCATATTGGAACCCAAGGTGATTCCTTGTCTTGTTTGATTTGTAGTATCCCTACTTAGATATACATTTTATTGCATTGAATCCTTCTACATTATAATTGTCAAATTGTGGTTGGTGCATGTTCATTATGGCTTGGTAGATGTGGTTTCACTTCATGTTTGTGTGTCAATCTAAACTACAAAATTGACAAATTTGCTAGGCTACCTTTTCTTGATGTAGGGACAAAATCCTCTATCTTTATTATGCAACTGAGGACTTGAGTATGTCTTTCTTAAAATACAAACTACAATAAGGACTCTATAGTCATATTTGGTCGATATATTTCCTTTACTATGGAAACCATTAGAACGCCTACCTTTCTTTACTTTCTCAAGTTTGCTTGATTCTCTCGCCAACATCTACTATCTATGGGTTTTGTGCCGCATGAAATTTCCATATGAAGAAGCATCTACAAATTTTTGGCTGTCATGATAGACTCGCATGTAAATAATTTCAATCAACATTAAAGAAAGGATGCTACAGTGAGGGGACTTCCAAAGGATCTCCATGTATCTCTCCCAGACCTTGTATAAGGATTCACCTAGATATTGGGTGAATTGGTTTATCTTCCTTTATATTTATACATGAAAAAAGGTGGATAAATTTCTCTAAGAATATTCTTAGTCATATGAAGAAATTAATCAAACACTTGATTTATCAGTGAGTGAAGTATGATAGCCATAGCTTGATAGCATTGTGTTCCATTCCTTCCTATTTTGTCATGGCACAAAATTTTTATAAATTGTTGTATATTGTGCATGTCATTCCCTATCATTCCAGTAAAGTTTTTGTTCTACATCATTTGCTCCCATTTTGTCTTGACTTTAATTATTGATGTTGTTATGCCATGATAGATGATTAGATGGTGGTTAAATGTGGATTTAGGTATTGATAACTTTATAAGATACCTCTATAGTTCCACTTTGTCCATCGCATGTATTTCTTCTTTAATTGTATGTTTGATGTATTCCTTGAGAGACGTCATGTGGTGATTTCAATAATGATACATTTTATACTATTTGACTATTAATATTATACTTATTATTATTTTTAGTATTGAGATAAAAAATAAATGTAATAATGTCCTATAGATGTTTTGACTCTATGACATATGGTTTGACTTGAGCACCTGGACATGAGATCATATGTATAATCAATGGTATCCATTCTTGTTGTGTCCCTTGTCAGTTATTATTGTGGGTAGTAGGACAAAAATAACACTTTGGAGTAGTATGTATGTTGACTGATGACTGTGCCTCTTTAATCATGATATTCAATATCACTTCAAATACACTGATATTTATTAGAGAACAAGTTGTACTAGACATACCCACTTTTAGAATGAAAGATGGAAGTTATGCCATGGTAGTCACAGTCATATCTCAATGTGATAGTAGTGATTGTGATCCTCAGACCTGAGGTTGTGACAATGATCACATGTTGTTAGGTGTACTTTAACACTACATGACACGACTTTGAACATGAGTTTCCATACATGTAGTGATTAAATGAACTGTGACACTTGTAAATTATTGTGAGTGATAAAGATGGAAATTTTCATCTATTGGAGTGATATCATGGCTACATGATAAGAGATACTATGAAATATATGCACATTATCATATGAGTTAGTTTAAGATATTGAGCTCACATAGTCTCATTATTCTATGCTGGCTTCAAGAAATATGGATTGATTGTTAACAGGATGATAACTTTGTTCCTCAATTGCAATCTAGATATCTTTGACAAAGGGGTTTTATGGTCAAGGTAACATTGATCACTTACAGGTTAAAGTTGTTCTCAATTTAATTCAATTACTTGGGTAGAAATAAGGTTTTACTAGATATAGATATTTGCTTGTGAAGTTTCAAACATCACTTGCAACGTCATGTGGAACCTATGGTGTCACACATAAGGATACATATGAGAATTGAAGTTCACATTCAGAATATGGTTAGAATGGTTCTGAATCATGTACATGTAGATTTGTGCCCAGTCCGTCGACTGGGGAAGCCATTTATTTGATTAGATTGTTTGGATCATCTAAACACTAGAGTTTCACTAACTAACTGATCATCGTCTAGGTAGGTGACCAATCATCAACTAGGCTATTAGTCAACTAGATCAAACTAGGGTTGATATAGAATTGGATGGCTTGGTCGATTAGGAATCAAATTGTCTGATTTCAATCAGATAAGGAATTTCTTTGTACATGACAATCAACTGATTGGATACCCAGTTGGTCAACTGGTTGTCTTTTCAAGGCAATCCTATTTTTTTTTTAAACATGAATTGTGATTTGGAATGGGATTGGATTTTTTGGAAGTCCAAGCCTATGACTCTCCCATATAAAATATGGACGTATAAAGGGAGACACACACATTAAGGCACAAGTTTTGTAAGAGTTCTTCTCTTAGAGAGATAAAGCTCATCCCAAGAAGGCAACTCGTAATAGAAGGAGAACAAGAGTGAGTGACACTAGCACTTCGACAAATCTAAGTTATACTTCCCCTTGGAGACCAAGCTAGTGCACCAAGAGTTTTTTCATATGCATGGACGACGTAGAGGATGAGTCCCTTGGGTAAAGGCTTGAGGAAAGCGACTTATCTAAGGATAAGACAATGTCTTATTGTGACGATAAGGTGGAAAAAACAACAAAGACTTTGGATCCATATCCTAAAGTGAAAGTTCTAGAGTGACATAATATGTGTCTAGTTGTTGGATAACAAGTGTGTGTTGAGGTATATCCAATATCCATCCTATACATGTAATATACCTACATGTTATGGCTATGACAGATCCATTGTCTAAGAGTTTTTCCAAGAAAAAGTGTGTATTTTCATTGCAATCCCTTCACTCAAAACCTTACGGTAGTATTAGAGATGATGTCATATGCTTTAACACCATTTTGGGTTTTGAGCCACATATCATTGATGAAGGATAATTTGGTAATGTATATTCACAGTAATCACCAACTATAATATATGATATGATATATCTATAGTATACAAAGTAATGAGGTACGTTTGAGATTATTTTGTTTGGTGGATTTAGACATGGCAACTAGATTGGTGTGGTTCTTGTGATCTGAAACATGTAAGTTTTTAGTTTTCGATTGTGATCAAAATATGTAACATGTACATGTCCAGCATGCCATTACCCCACTCTCTATATTCTCCATGTAAAATTCAATGCTTACAATTAGTTTAGGATGATGTAATAACATCAACAATGGACCATAGTGGAGATAAGGGCGTGATCAGAAACCCATACCAACAAGAAAGGTCCTTGGAGGGTTCGTGTTTAATATAAAGGAACAACTCCATCAACAATCAAAGAACTTTCTAAATAGAGATTGGTCGAGTAGTTTTCTAGTTGGTCAACTAGAAATCCTTGTAAAGAGAGATGTAAGGTTACATGCTACAAGAATTTTTTGGTTGTTTGTTTTATCACATGTGGTGATTGTTATAGTATATGATACAAAAATGAAGCATATGTAATGGTGATTATAAATTATGGATATAATATCAACCCCTTCAATTACATTTTTAGTTTAGATGCCTTCAAATGTGGAATACACATGAAAATCTCAATCAACTATGTGCGGGCATGCCAAAGTGTGGTGCGTAGTCTATCTTGGGGAAATGTGATAGTAAGTATGTCGGCCTAACAAAGAAAGGTGCATATATTTTTTGTATTGGCCTTTGAGATTTTCTAAACTAAAGTAATCTTAACTAGATTACAAGCCTACAAGCATAAAGATGCATATACTTCATAATATGATTTATAATAAGGAGTTGTGAAAACATCTATTCAAGAATTGCACTGGATGCATTGGAAATAATTACATATCTAAACAATTAATTTGTGAGTGATTATTGTAATGACCCGTTTTCAAATTAGTCATCTAATTAGGGTTTACTTGGATGATTGTATGCTTAACTAAGTTGATCATTGTTTAAAGCTTGATTAATGATGGTACTTACTTTTTTACAATTTAAATATAATGATAAAGTTTAATCATACTTTGATTCACATAATTAGGGTTAAGGTTTGGAAACCCTAATCGGCCCAAAGTAGGGTTTTGATGACATATGAATACAGAATTTGATAAATATAGTGTCTCACTAAATGCTTTTTAGTATTTTATGTGTAACTTTTATTTAATTCAAATTTATATATGATTTTTATATATAAAATGTGAACACTATCGAAAAATATCATAATTTTTGAAGAATGTTCTGACATGTTTGTCGGTCAAGTTTCAAACTCGACCGATCATATTTTCATATTGATATAGTAGTGTGGAAATTGAATTTTATCATTTTATTGGTATATCCATTTGATCTCAAATTTTATATGTAGTTGTTAAACTCCATTATAGACACCTTATCAAATTGGTGTAATTTTTGGATGATTTTTTATCCCTACAGAGAGGAGTGTCGATCGAGTTATGTGAAGGACAAACTCGACCGACCATGCTGCTGACTGCAATATAGCAGTGTAGTATTTGATTTTTAATTATTTATTGGTAAGACCAAATGATCTACAATTCTTACTGTTTCTTATAAACTCAATTTCAGACTTTTTGTTAATGTTTAAAAATTTTTGGATGAGGTTTGAGTTCTGACAAGTGTGGTTTCGGTGGAGTTTATAACTCATCCGACCAACCAGTCTGAGCAAAATAAAAATGCATTGAGGGGCTTATTTGCAAATGTTCTAAGCACCTCAATTCATCTATATCACTAACCTAACACACAAGGAACTCTCATAACTCGTCCTTCCTATCAAAGAAATGAAATTCTTGAGAGAGAGAGAGGAGAGCTAGGGTTTTGAGAAGAGAAAGGGGTGGAGATGTTGACCTAGGGTTTCTCTATCCAAGATATGATGAAATCAAGTAAGTTTAGCTTCTTTGCATAGCATTTCATGGTGAATCTTATCTCACATGTCAAGATTCCGTCCCTCCCCTGATTTGATTCGAAATCACATCAAATCTCCCCCTTTTCTCGCTCTTTCTCTTCTAATCCCCATTTCTAGGGTTTCCGAGTTGAGAGGAGAAAGAATTGGATTCTTTTGTGAGAGTTTGATTGGGTTTCCAAAAATTCAGAGGCTGGCCTACATTTTTAAGATGCTTGGCACCTGAGGTGAGTTTTTTCTTCCCTCCTAAGCTTTGTATTCATGTTTAAATCCAAATTTCATCCGGCTAAAACAATCAGAAACCCTACTTGTATATGTATGTGACTTGATTTGATTTGGGAAAGATATATGGGGATCAACTTCTACTGATTTTGATTATTTCTCATTGATTAAAACTTTATTAGTTCCTGATATATTGATTGAGGATCCATGTAGAATCCTACGGATAGATGAAAATTCTATTTCATGCAAATTTTGCCTAAATGTCAGCCTAATGGCTGATATGCTTGGAATTGAATTAACATGGATAGATTCATATTTGAATTGTATTACATCGTATTATACAAGTGTATTGTTGAATGTTAATGGATTTGAATGACCACATATCCTTATTAGGATTTGTGTTGAGGGAGTGAATCAAATGAGTCAATTGATCAATGTATACTTATGATTGATGAATGAAATGTGTGAAAATGGAAACTAGGGTTTCCATGTTTGTGAATAACCCTAATGAACCCTTGAGTCATGATTGGATTACTGAATGATATGATTATTATGATATTTTGAACTAAGGAATGACTTCTTGAAAACCCTAAAAGTTTATTATTAAGAATATTATGAGTGATAAAGCTAGAACTTGTATATGATGTTGTAAATGTGATCCAATGCTGAAGTTGAAAGTATTAATACTTCAATTGAATGTGATGAGTCTTATTAATATCGTCTAAGTGTAATGCATTTGTTTTAGTGTAATAAAGAATGATCATTTTTTATTATGGGAATGACATTAGAAGTCAATGACATGGTACACTTATATAAATATAAGAAATGATAAGAAGAAGAAAAAAATGTATTGATGGTGATGGCAAGTTAAAGATGAAACTAATGAAGTTATTATGATGAAGTCTTTAATCCTTTATTTTAATTACATGTGGCTTAATCCAAATTGAACGAAACATACTAAAACTAGACTTTGATGGATATAAATGAAAATAGAAGTATTGTATGTCAAGTGAGTTAAAAATGATTGGTTCGAGTAACTTAATGAACATGACATGAGAGAAGTTGAGATTAATGAATATGAAATTGAAGGAAAAAGATGAGAATTAGTAGACGAATTTAAGAAACAAACTCTAACCCTAAAATGCTGAGCTAGATGGTGCTAATGAATATAAATCTCAAATGAGGGATTAAGGAATGTACATAATTGTAGTTTAATTCAACTAAAAGATGAAACTCAAGTATTCGAATTGATTTACAAGAATGTGTTCTTGTATTGTGATTGTTTGATAGAATACTTGTACTACGAGAATGAACTATTTTGATGGAATTCAAATGATAATCAACATGTGTTGATTAGTAACCCATATGAAGAATGTGAAATAAAAGAAGAAGAGAACTAAGTTTGTTATGCATGTATATGTATGAAATTTATTTGCATCTATTGAGATTGGACGGAACAATCATACGTTGTATGATAAATCTATTTTGAATATGATGAATGATACATGATGTCTATATGCTTTTACTCTTGCTAGTTCTAATTCCTCTACTAATATTTGTTCAAAATTGTGATATATAATGAACTGATAAGATTTATGTTGAAATTGAATTTAATATGCACTCCTCACATTGAGAAACCCTGATAAGGGTAAATGTTGCATAATGAGATTATGTCTAGGACTGAAAGCCCACTGATGATGATAAAACCCTGATGGGGTAAATGATGGACAATAAGATTATGTCTTAGGCTGAAGGCCTATAGTTGATGATTGCTATGAGATGAAGTAGAAGATAGAAATAATCATGTGTTGCAATATACATATTTATTGTGCTTCTTGCTTTGATAATTGTCCTTATTGATAGAATTGATCTATTTCATGTTATTCTAGTTATGTGAGAATGAGTTGGATTGCTTGCTATTTGATAGTATTGTTTGGTAGATATGTATTATGTGTACTTCAGCTTCAGGACTGTAGGATGTGTTCCTAGTCCCGCTGGTGGAGTGTCAAAAAGTTAATGTTATTGTTATGTATTGATTCAAAATGCTTTGAACTTGACTTATTACTCATGTATTAGGATTCTTAATCTAAACTAAGAAGTATTTGTTGATTTGTTCATAGACATGCTTTAAAAGATGTTTCAAAGTTATAATTGGTTTAAGTGATTGCTATCTGTTAGATCAGATTATCATTGCAAGTTAGAAATGACTTATGATAGATCTATCTACTAGACTTTTCAATATCTACATGATTCTGTTAAGTTTATTATACTTAATCTAATGTTGATGCATGTACCTAGCTTGAGTGGGAGGTATCCACTCATTGAAGCTCTATATGAGTCTCATGAGGTTGTTTCAAATGTTTTTAGGTATAATGCTATCCAGCCGAGAGGTCACGACAAGGAAGATATAAATAGCATAATCTAGATAGATTAGAATGTCCATGTACTCTCTCTTTCCCGAGATGGGTTGTAGATTAAGTTTGTTCATCAATGTACATGTATCTGATGTAAACTGAACTACGTATGAGAATAAGATTTGATTATAGATTTAATGGAGTTTAATATGATTTGTGATATCTGAATGTGATGTCCTTGATGTGACATTGATTTATGAGTTTGTGAAGAAAGAAAAAGGAAAAATTTATCTGTCTTTTCCTTATATTGTTTAATCACCTTTGTCGAGAATTCATTGTTTTATTTCATAATCTGGGTTTAGGTTTGAGATTATCTCTAATGGTTGGTATTTATGCTGATCAAAATAGTGGGTCCCGACAAGCGTGGTATCATAGCCTAGTTTAGATGAGTCTATAGGAACAATAGGATCTAGGAGTAATTGATAATGACAATGTTGAATATAACCTGAATGATGTGCATACTGACTGAACTCAGTATCCAGATACTCTGATCAAGTATTTGGGTATTGTGCTAAGCTAGTATGGAACTGCCGACTATACTTCTTTTGGATGCCTTGACCAAGTATCCAGATGAACATAGTTTGGTAGTATAATAAGATACATGATGAAAAAGAGAAGAATGGAGATAAAATGGTGAAAGAGAAAAGGATTTTATAATTCCATATGGAACCTATGGAAAACATGAAATGTCATATAAGAAAGATGAAAGCTTAATGGATTATGAACATAATCTCTAATGAGTTTGAGTCTGAGTATGAAATATCAAATTGTGAGAAAAAGCTATGAACTAAGATGCACACTAGATGATCTTCTTTATAAAGGAAATTGATGAATGCAGATGATAATATGTGAATGAGTCATAATCTTAATCCATGAGATACACAATCAAATTAAAAAAAAGGATGGGAAGGGTGATGCGAATCAGATCTGATAAATGATGTATTACTAATATTAGTGATTCAAATGTTTATAATACTCAAGGAGAGATATGATGATGACATAGGATGAAATATCCATCTAATACAAAAAAAAGATGTCATATGAAAGAAAGATAAAATGGAAGACTTTCTAACTGGATTTCAAGATAGATGAATGTTTAGATGATATGATATTCTTCCATATCTTTTCTTGGATTTCGGGATGAAATCTTAAAAGGAGGGAAGAATTTGTAATGACCCATTTTCAAATTAGTCATCTTATTTGGGTTTATTTGGATGATTGTATGCTTAACTAAGTTGATCATTGTTTAAAGCTTGATTAGTGACGGTACTTAATTTTTTGTATTTTAAATATAATGACAAGGTTTAATCATACTTTGATTCACATAATTAGGGTTAAGGTTTGGAAACCCTAATCAGCCCAAATTAGGGTTTTGATGACATATGAATACAGAATTTGATAAATATAGTGTCTCACTAAATGATTTTTAGTATTTTATGTGTAAATCTTATTTAATTCAAATTTTTATATGATTTGGATATATAAAATGTGAACAATATAGAAAAATATCAGAATTTTTTAAGAATCTTCTGATTTGTTTATCGGTTAAGTTTCAAACTCGACCAATCATATTTTCAAATTGATATAGTAGTGTGGAAATTGAATTTTATCTT
This sequence comes from Alisma plantago-aquatica, assembly GCA_963693085.1. NCBI lineage: Eukaryota > Viridiplantae > Streptophyta > Magnoliopsida > Alismatales > Alismataceae > Alisma > Alisma plantago-aquatica. The sequence continues at coordinate 1,354,953,469 of OY856409.1, forward strand.
TTCATTGGTATATCCAATTGATCTCAAATTTTAACTATAGTTGTTAAACTCCATTATAGACACACTATTAAATTATTATAATTTTGTTTATGATTTTTGATCCCTACAGAGAGGGGTGTTGGTCGAGTTATGTGAAGGACAAACTCGACCGACATTGTTGCTGACTGCAATATAGCAGTGTAGTATTTGATTTTTAGTTACTTATTGGTAACTCTAAATGATTTAAAAAACTTACTGTTTATTATAAACCCTATTTCTGACATGTAGTTAAAGTTTCATAATTTTTTATGAGGTTTGGGTTCTAAAAAGTGTGGTTTCGGTCGATTTAATAACGCATCCGACCAACCAGTCTGAGAAAAATAAAAATACATTGAGGGGCTTGTTTGCAAATGTTCTAAGCACCTCAATTCATCTATATCACTAACCTAACACACAAGAAGCTCTCATAACTCGTCCTTCCTGTCAAAGAAATGAAATTCTTGAGAGAGAGAGGAGAGCTAGGGTTTTGACAATAGAAAGTGGTGAAGATGTTGACCTAGGGTTTCTCTATCCAAGATATGATGAAATCAAGTAAGTTTAGCTTCTTTGCATAACATTTCATGGTGAATCTTTTCTCACATGTCAATATTCCGTCCCTCCCCTAATTTGATTCTAAATCACATCAAATCTTCCCCTTTTCTCACTCTTTCTCTTCAAATCCCCATTTCTAAGGTTTCCGAGTTGAGAGGAGAAAGAATTGGATTCTTTTGCGAGAGTTTGATTGGGTTTCCAAAAATTCAGAGGTTGAACTACATTTTTCAGGTACTTCGCACCTAAGGTGAGTGTTTTTCTCCCTCCTAAGCTTTGTATTCATGTTGAAAACCTAATTCCATCCGGCTAAAACAATCAGAAACCCTACTTGTATATGTACGAGACTGGATTTGATTTGGGAAAGATATTAGGGGATCAACTTCTACTGATTTTGATTATTTCTCATTGATTAAAACTTGATTAGTTCCTGATATATTGATTGAGGATCCATGTAGAATCCTGCAGATAGATGAAAATTCTATTTCATGCGAATTTTGCCTAAATGTCAGCCTAATGGTTGATATGCTTGGAATTGAATTAACATGGATAGATTCATATTTGAATTGTATCATATTGTATTATACAAGTGTATTGTTGAATGTTAATGGATTTGAATGACCACATATCCTTATTAGGATTTGTGTTGAGGGAGTGAATCAAATGAGTCAATTGATCAATGTATACTTATGATTGATGAATGAAATGTGTGAAAATGGAAACTAGGGTTTCCATGTTTGTGAATAACCCTAATGAACCCTTGAGTCATGATTGGATTACTGAATGATATGATTATTATGATATTTTGAACTAAGGAATGACTTCTTGAAAACCCTAAAAGTTTATTATTAAGAATATTATGAGTGATAAAGCTAGAACTTGTATATGATGTTGTAAATGTGATCCAATGCTGAAGTTGAAAGTATTAATACTTCAATTGAATGTGATGAGTCTTATTAATATCGTCTAAGTGTAATGCATTTGTTTTAGTGTAATAAAGAATGATCATTTTTTATTATGGGAATGACATTAGAAGTCAATGACATGGTACACTTATATAAATATAAGAAATGATAAGAAGAAGAAAAAAATGTATTGATGGTGATGGCAAGTTAAAGATGAAACTAATGAAGTTATTATGATGAAGTCTTTAATCCTTTGTTTTAATTACATGTGGCTTAACCCAAATTAAATGAAACATACTAAAACTAGACTTTGATGGATATCTATGAAAATAGAAGTATTGTATGTCAAGTGAGTTAAAAATGATTGGTTCCAGTAACTTAATGTACATGACATGAGAGAAGTTGAGATTAATGAATATGAAATAGAAGGAAAAAGATGAGAATTAGTAGACAAATTGAAGAAACAAACTCTAACCCTAAAATGATGAGCTAGATGGTGCTAATGAATAACAATCTCAAATGAGGGATTAAGGAATGTACATAATTGTAGTTTAATTCAACTAAAAGATGAAACTCAAGTATTTGAATTGTTTTACAAGAATGTGTTCTTGTATTGTGATTGTTTGATAGAATACTTATACTACGAGAATGAACTATTTTGATGGAATTCAAATGATAATCAACATGTGTTGATTAGTAACTCGTATGAAGAATGTGAAATAAAACAAGAAGAGAACTAAGTTTGTTATGCATGTATATGCATGAAATTTATTTGCATCTATTGAGATTGGATGGAACAAGCATATGTCGTATGATAAATCTATTCTGAATATGATGAATGATACATGATGTCTATATGCTTTTACTCTTGCTAGTTCTAATTCCTCTACTAATATTTGTTCAAAACTGTGATATATAATGAACTGATAAGATTTATGTTGAAATTGAATTTAATATGCACTCCTTACATTGAGAAACCCTGATAAGGGTAAATGCTGCATAATGAGATTATGTCTAGGACTGAAAGCCCATTGATGATGATAAAACCCTGATGGGGTAAATGACGGACAATAAGATTATGTCTTGGGCTGAAGACCTACTATTGATGATTTCTATGAGATGAAGTAGAAGATAGAAATAGTCATATGTGTTGCAATATACATATTTAATGTGCTTCTTGCTTTGATCATTGTCCTTATTGGTAAACTTGATCTATTTCATGTTATTCTAGTTATGTGAAAATACACATATATGATGTATGATGTTTTGAATTCTTTTAAGATGAGTAAAAGAGACTAATAACAAGTGAAATGATGGAACATCTAGTTAGGTGCCCTGAACACTGTGAGTTCCCCCGAGGACCACACTGGGGAAACAAAACAGATCTCCTTGTAGTAATCGATGAATTATGAGAATGATTTCCGGAGTGTGGATCGAGACCTTAAAGGTTAGACCACCAGGATTTAGGAGTGAGTCATCTGGAGTGGCTTTGGCCCTAAATCCTTGCTGTGAAAGTCTATGTCCAGATGGAATAGACTATGTTGAAATGAAATATGTGAAATGTGAAATGAAAAATATGTGAAATTTTGTGATATGTGATATACTATTTTGATGGTTCCTATCTCGTGTACCCGAGATGAGGACGTGAGCCTCTTTAGGCAACCCGGGCAATTATTATTTTTAGATCTAATTGCAAACACACATAAAATTCATCATTATGATCAGTCCTTGAGAAAGAAAAGTTGAATGGGAATATGTTCCATCATTGGTATAGAATGTTGAGAATTTGTAATGTTTGGGATTTAAGGCCTCAGATAAAATGATCTCAAAATGAATGATTGGACTACCCATATAACCAAAGTGCGCCTCCATTTCAGGGAGCCTATTACTAAGAACTCCATAGTTAAGTGTGCTCAGCTTGGAGTAGTACTAGGATGGGTGACTAGTCAAGAAGTTGACCCAGGCTTGTGTGTGAGTGAGGAAAATTTGTAGTTAAGGCCAGTGGTGACCTGTGGGTCCAGTATTCATTCCCAAAACTATTGTAGAGCCTTGGCAAGGGGCTTGAGCATTACAAATGGTATTAGAGCCATAAACCCTCCAAAAAGTGGGGCCCACATGGACATGTGGCATTCCAGTAATGAGTCGTGTGGTCTGGGCGTGTTGGAAAAGGTTGTCCATGGTGATGTATCCACCCTTGTGTTATATATGGTATATGAGACCATATAGTTGGGACTTGATGAGGACATCAAGTATCTAGGTGAGGGAGATTGTAACGTCCCATGATTTGAAGCCTTGGATAAAATGATCTTAAAAGCAATGATTGGATAAAATGATCACCATAGTGTACCTCATTTTTACGAAACCCATCACTAAGAACTCCATAGTTAATCATACATAGGGTGGAGAAGTACTAGGATTGGTATCCAACAGGAAGTGATCCCGACTTGTGTGTGTCTGTGTGTGAGGAAAAAGCACGTAGTTTAGGCCGGTGGTGATCTGTGGTGCTAGTCATCATTCCTCAAACTCTGCTAGAGCCTTGGGCAATGGGCATGGGCATTATAGAATTGCTCTTACTCCTTGTAAGCTCTATATCCTGAAAACACCACCCAAAGTACCAAACCAAATGTTCCTAGAGAATAAAGGGAAGCTTATCTAAAGCATACTAACAATTCTATTGGCATCTGGTGTTGCATGCTATGCTCCATGAATCTTTAGCTTTAGCATCAACATGAGAACATCAAAGTTCTAGATATGGCCACACATCTCAAGTATATGTTTCAAGAACATGCATTTCCAGAGAGGTATGATGTCACAATGCCATGTTTAAATTCAACATGACTAAGGCGATCTTGTTGGGGGACATGTAGTCAAATTAATTGGGTATGTGGGAATCATAGAGAGTCTAGGATTTCTAGTAGGCCAATAGTTGCCTCTAGTGTAATCTTGCAATTGTTGTCAAAACTTACAGTCAACTTGTCATGAACTACATCATGAAAAACTTTATTTGACCATTGTCAGAGTTGCTTGGCATGTTGAGAAATATTGTTACTCAAATGAAAAAAGATAAGACAAAATCTATGTTTGTGTTTGACAGAGGAAAAGGAAAGTCAAAGGAAAGGGCAAAGCTAGTAATAGTTCTAAAGTTAGCCAAAATCTTATGTCTTCAACACTTCAAGATAAAGGATGAGTATGCAAGGAAGGAAATTGTTACTAGCATGGACATCACAAAAGAAATAACCCTTTACCTTTAGTAACTAAATAAAAAGCAGGAGGGATAGTGATATCAATTTTTGGTATATATTTTATAGAGATACACTTATGTACTTTCACCTCTTGGATATTTAATATTGGATGTGATCTACTCTAATATGCAAGATCTGAGAATAAGTAAACTCTTATTGAAGGTAGAGGTGGATATACATGTCTCTAATGGAGCATGAATTGTTTGTTTATCTCTACAAGTGGGGTTGTAATGGGGTTACATAATTTTTATTATGTGCCTACCATAAATGTGAAAATTATTTGTTTACCTTGTTTGGGCAAGAACAGTTTTGAATTTCTAATAAAGAATGGTCTTATTCTATTTCAAGATATGAGACATTTTATAGAATGCTATATATGTATAATTGTCTTTATTTATTGGATCTTGAGATAAGTGCATATAACATATATACTAAGAAGCTAAAACTTAATGACTTAGACAATATTTACCTTTGGCACTTTCTTCTAAGTCACAAAAATGAGAAACACATTTTAGACTCCACAAAGATGGTTATATAAACTCATTTTATTTTGAATCAATAGAGACATTTGAATATTTTTATTGGGAAAGATGACAAAAGCATCCTTCACTAATAATAGTGAGAGGTAAGTGACATATTAGGACTCATACATATGATGTGTGTAGACCTTTTAGCACAAGTGCTACATGTGGATATCAGAAGTTCAACTCAAAATATCATTGCAAAAGTCCATAACCTCCCTAGCCACATAACCCTCAATAATACTCCCTTCGGGACGATGACGGTTCCGAACATCACCTTAAAAAACACTCATGTATCGTTCAAAAGGATACATCCTATATAAGAAAATTAGACTCAATATTTTCACTTCCCTAGTCTAATGGTCAACAAGATGTACCATGATATCAAACAATGGAGGAGGAAAATACATCTCAAGATGGCACAGAGTAACTACCACTTCTCTTTGCATCTTATCAAGATCCTTAGTATCAATAACTTTGATGCATAAAGTGTTGAATAAGAAATAAGGATTGGTGATTGGAAACCTCACATGCTTGATAGTATAGATCCAATAGCCACAGGAAATATTTGGGGTATTCAAGTGTGACAATCATGATATTTAAGACCTATCAGATCCAAATGCTTCATTGATGCTTATCTATAGATATTTGAAGAGTATCCTTGTGGTATCTTAACATTAAGCAAGCACTCCCAAAAATATCTCTTCTCTTACCTAGATGAAGCAGGAGGTAAATATGTATGGTGATCGTTGCTAAATTATGTTGTTAATTCTTTCATTATATCCATCACGTAGATCCATAATGGATTTGATGCCATCTTTAGTCTCACATGATATATTCAATAGAGTAACAATGACACTATTGTAGATATTTTTCTCAACATGCATGAGATCGATATAATGTCTAACTATCAGAGAATTCCAATAAGGAATATCCTAGAATATTGACCTTTTCTTGAATACAGATTTGTCACATGTTGGAATAGTACATTGTCATATCTTGACAAATGCATTGACAATGTCTTTTACTCTTTCATTAACATCCTCCCCTGATATGGGTTTTTTAAGGACCCTGACCCACGTTTTGAGATAACCATGTTTTTTTGCTGAAGTGTGTTTCTTAGCACCTTGCTCTAATCATCTGAGATGTAATTAGGGCATGTTGGAAGCTTAAGTTTCTTATTTGAGTTTCTTTGGTTGATGCTTGTGTTTTGTTGTGAGGTTTTGGTGCAATTTGCAAATAACCCAGAATAGGGGTGGATGTGCAAGTTTACCACCTCTAGAGTGTTCCTTCTCTCTTTTAGCTTCATCTAGAGGAGAGAGAAATGGGCACCTTGTTTGGGCCTTGGTTGTGTGGTGACATCCTGGGTGATGTTTTGAACACATGTGTGAGGTGTGTCTTGCTCCTAGACGTGTTGTTTCGGGATAGAGAGACTTTGAGAGGTTGTGTACTAGTTTGTGATTGTGTTGGGTTGCACCCTATTGGTTTGTGAGTGTGTAGGGTTGCACCCTATCGGTTTGTGGGTGTGTAGGGTTGCACCCTATCAGTTTGTGGGTGTGTAGAGTTGCGCCCTATCGGTTTATGGGTGTGTGGAGATATGGTATCGGTCATGACCTTGGTAGGAGACCTAAGGGATGAGACCTAGATCTTATCACCACGTCTTGCATGGTGTTGCATGTGGCCCTTCTTTGTGGACAAGTATCACCTAAGGTGATGATGCCTTTCTCTTGATATCTCTCTCATCCCTCTTGTATATATACTCCTTTCTCTCCATGCAAGAGGGTCCTTTTGGCCATCTCTGCTTTTCCTATTCCTTGGTGGACTACCTTGAGAAGTTTAAGGAGCTAAAAAGTCTCTCTTGGAGCTTGGTGGATGAGTTTCAAGTTGTGGTGCTCCTTGATCTTCCTTCATCTTCTACCTTGGTAAGCCATGTTTTCTAGATTCTTCTTCTTTTCCTTCTAGGCCATGGATCTTGGATACCTTCCTTCCATCTTGAACCATCTTAACCTTGGTATCATCTTCTTCCTTGAAGCTATGGTGGTGACTGAGTTTGGTGGATCATCTTCTATCTTGAGCTTGTGAGCTTGGAGTTTGGATCTTGGTGATGATCTTTGAGGCGGGTTATATAATTCTTAACCTCCTTTGTTATTATCACTCTTTATATATTTATGTTGTTCTTCATCTCTAGATTGTTTATATATTTGATGTTAGTAGTTCTTTAGGTGGTTTCAAGATCTATTTTGAAGTAGGAAGTTTCCTTAGCCGCTGCCCATGTCTTGCACCTTCTTGCCATGATAGTAGGTGGATGAGTAGACGAGTTCCTAAGGTTGAAGATGACTAGGTCGAAACATGGTGGTGTGTGTGGTCGCCATGACTTGTAAGCGCAACAAGTGAACACACCATGGGACAGGTCATCATGACTTGGGCATGTCTAGGCCGACATGACTTGTGGATATTTAGGTCAACATCTGTTGAGAAGGGTTAGCTTGTCATGGCATTTGGTTGAAAGACTTTGAGGAAGTTAGTTGTCATGTCCTAGAGAACCTAAACTAATATATGTGTTGACTAAACTATTATGCTTGGTTAATGTTACTCGTCACACTCTTGAAGTACCTAAAGAGATAAGGTGTCACTTAACTGATATGCCTTGGAGGTGTTAGCCCATCATGGCTAAGAGAGTGCTTGTGGAGTTGGTATGCTTGAGGGTTAACCGTGATGCCCTGGTTGAGTGTTTCTTGATACACCTTGACCTTGATGCCTATATAAACCCTAACCCTAACAGTCGATATATTTAGGGTTGCCCGACATGTCTTGGTTGCCCAACATCCTTATATGGTGCTGGCCGTCACACCATAGGATGGTGTTGGCTGTCACACCATGGGGTGGTTCTAACTAATACACCATGAGGTAGTGTTGCCCATCACACCTTGGGAGGTGTTAACTGTCACACTCTCCATAGGTGGTAATTGATTTTCCTCTTGTGACATTATCCCGACATCATGAGTGTTCAATCGATATATCAAGTTGATCTAAACCGATACATCCTTTGTGTGGTTGCCCAACACACTTGCAGTTGCCCGTCATACCTTGTGAGTGGTTAACCCGACATACTTGGGTATGATAGCCTCAATTGATACCTTGTGGTGGGGCTATGTTACACCATGTTGATGATAGGGTTACATGTTATGATGAGATACCCTATGGGATGGTTGTGTGAATATTAAGGAGTGTTTTTTGCTATAATCTTTATTTCATAACATATGTTATGATGATAAAAGTAATGATCTAAGGGTGGTTGTTGATCCAATCTTGTAAACCCTAATTGATTAGTAGAAACCCTAATACTAATGATGTAATGTTAATGGCATGAATCTATTGAGATGGCAATGTTGATGATGTATTATTCTCCTTGTTTCAAGCCTCTAACCATGTAGGTAACACCAATTGATAAGCATGGCCAGGTATGAGCTATGTTGCTTATGATATGTTTGAATGGGCTTTGTGAGGCATATGTGATATTAGAATCATTGAAAGGGGAGGTAAATGGTCTTATGACCTAATGATGGCTTATTTCCTTATATGAGATGATGATTTCCTCAATAATGAGATGAGGGGTTGCTGCCCCAAAAGTATGTGATCCTTGTGATGGATGCTATGGTGAATGACAAGAATCAAGTGATAATGTGATAAGATCACACCCCATATGCTCGAAAATATTCTGGTGGTATGTTATGCCCTTATTTATGTAGAATTTGTAGAGAGGTTGTATGTTGTAACTTGATTGATGCTAAAAAAACTTAAGTGACCTAAATAATCAAGTGGAACCTAATCATGTAGCTTGCCATGTGCCATAAACCCATTCAGTGTTAGTACTTGTTGCATGGTGAAACAAGTTTAACTCAGAGCGCATATTTTTTAATATGTGGGGGTGAGGACGAATATCCCCTTATGTCCAGGAATATGGGACACAAGATTGACTACGGACATACCTGAAAGAGTGGACTTGGATTGTAACTCAGTGATATGTGATACAGGATTGGCTGCAGGCCATACCCTGGAAGAGTGTGGTTGAGGGTCGTAGCTCAATTTCACTAGTGTTGTGACATGTACCAAAGCGAGCTAGGTTTGCACAGCTGGACTATATGTCACTGGAAGTAGTTTGACTAGTGATGTTAGTGCATGTTTCACTTGTGAACTGACCATGAGGTAGTGAAGATGTGGATTCTGGTTCTTCCACTAAACTTGGTATGGTTCTAATTTTGACTTAGCATTGGTCGGTTAGATTTGGGTGGTATGACTCAAATCCTCAAGGCATAATAAAATACATAAACAGTCGTATAGTATGATTGTACAAGATCAAATATAGAAACATTGGACGAGGCCTTGCTTGATATTTATACAATTTTGTTGATAGGAAATATACATATTCTTCATATTCCTTTTAAATTGTTAAGATGTTTCATAAATCAATAGTATTTGTTCAACATGTTAATAATAACTACTTGCTTCTTATAATTTCACTTTACTACTGCTTTAATTATCTCATCTATGATGACAATAGAGTTGGTGGAGGGTTATATCTCCCACTGAGATCTGGAATCTCACCTCGTGGGTTTCCCACATCCTTTTAAGGTGGACGTGCATCAGGAGGTAGAGATCGTGCAGCAGAGGATGAGGAACAGAAATAGAGACAGTAGATGACAAGGTTGGAAGTGTTGTTGGATGTCTTTTGTTGATAGAGTCCTAGAGTCATCCCTATACACTCAGGTCCTTGGGGATGTTTTGTAGACATTCTGTGGACGTGATTTTGATATGTGGTTGGCTTTTCTGCCCTTTTGTATATAGATGTAGTGGATATATGTATATATGTTTTGGAACATGTTTTTGGTAACAGGTGGATGGAACACACAATAAGTGCTTTGAGGCATGAAAGGACTCATATGTAAAGGTCCTTGCTATTTGATAGATTTATGAAAATGGTTTTAACTTTCAGTATTTTCCTAATAATCAGCTTGTTAATCTCTCTTTTGTGGGTTTTTTTTGAGTAATTTCACTTTGTGTGGCACGGAGAGTCACATGTTTAGGGGCACTTTGTTCCTTAATTGAGCAAACAACCTTTAGTATGGATGCAATTTTGGAAGAATCCTTCAATGACAAAGATATACAGTCTTGCCACATGTTTTAGTTGTACTGAATCAATATTCTCCTCACATATATGCCATGCCTTGGATCCTTTTATGCTATGTCTAGAAAAATATTCACATATGCTAGAAGTCATTAATAGTGCAAAACAACATAGCATGCAAACAAAATGTTTCTCTACTCGAAGCATCATAGGTCATCACACCTTCTCTTTAGAGTTTCTTTAAGTCATCAATCAATGGTTCAAGAGAAACATCAATATCATTATCAGGTTGTTTGGGCCAATATCAACAAGAACATCATGGTGTACATATTTTTCATACACAATCAAGGAATAAGATTGTATATAACAATCATAACATGCCAAATTTTATGTTTATTACTTAGTGTTTTGTATGCATTCATCCATTGGTAAAAAGTCCAATTCTTAAATTCCTGACTTCTTCACCAAATTCAAGATACAATAAATCAATTTTCTTCCATAGTGGGGAATCAGATGAATGTTGTAGGATGCATTGTTGTTTTTCTTTACCTCTACATGACAAGATAAATTCTGCTCATCTATGGTATTTACAAACAAGCATTGAAACCATAGACTATAGGTTGATAACACATCGCCTTGACAGGAGAGATAGTTTGTATCTTACCCAAAGTTGTCATTTTTGTACTTTGACACCTCACATTTTGGATAATATTTCAAAATGATACAGTCCTTTAGATATAACACACATTCATTCGAGCATGCAAGTATCTCCTTAGCCTCCATTCCCATAGAGAACAACATTTTCTTAGTTTTTTATGTTGAGATTGGAAACTCGTTGCCTTTAGGAAGACTTTCTTTCAACAAAGACAATAGAGACATGAAGCTTTTGTCACTCCATTTATTGTGAGCCTTCAAAGTATACAATCTCAACACAATGCTCAGCTTCATAAACTTAGTACAACCTAAGTATAATGGTCTCTCAGCATCATGCACATTTTTTTTAAATAAGGGAGGTGGATCAATAAGATCTACCCCAAAACTATATAGCATTGCATCATCAACCATGTCTATCAGAATCGATTTGTTCACATCAACATTGTTGACAATTTATTCTTCAACACAAGGACTTCTATCAACATTTGTTGAACTCATAGTAGGAATCTCAACATGCCAATACCATTTTTTGTAGCTCTATACAATCTCATTTCACATGACAGGACTTTTGATTTCCTTAAAACTATCAACTTTCAAATTGTTATTGCAATTCCTACATGGAAAATAGAAACTATCTCTAGGTTGTTTCCTATGTTCATCTGTAAATCTTATAAACTGACCGAGACTAGTAACTAAATCTGGAGTGCAATGATTTGGGATGGACATCCATGATCAATCCATTCAATTATCATAGGGAAAATGAGTATTGAATCATGTGTTAGCTATGTCAATTTAAGTAGGGTTAAAGGTTAGATTTTAGACATTAGGGTTAGGGATTATAGCTTAGGGTTTAGAATTTAAAGTTTAAGGTTTAGGGTTTAAAGTTTAGTAATGAAAGTGTACCACCTATTCCATTCTTGAACACCTAATCCCACTAGTAAGTGTGCGTATATAGTTTTCAAGAATATTTTTATAGCTTTTCCCTTTGTTCTCCAAGTATATCGATGTAGATGGGCAAATACTCACCTACATATGTAATTAGCGAACAAACAAAGAAGTGGTGATGAAACATCTTGAAAACCTAATACACTTTATACACATACATCCTGAGTGAGATCAAGTGTTCAAGAATAGTCCCAAACCGGGGACTATCAAAGATTTACACCTAATGAGTAAATCTTGGATGAGTTTCTAGGCCAATAGAATGCATGTTTGTTATTATTTATATACCTATGATCATAGTGTCATCATAGATATCCTAGATGCAAAAAAAATTATATATGAAGTTACAAAACATAACTTTTAGGGCTTAGATAAATGAGATCTAATAGTCTTCATATTATATTCACAAAAACTAGACGATATCTGTCATAAAAATCCTAGAATTCATTTCAACGTCTTGGAATATTTTTTTAGTTAAATAGATACATGTTGTGATAAAGTACTTTTTTTAAACCTTTAATCTCCAATAACATATGGGAATTCATGGATGTTGTGTTGTTTTGAGAGTCCCAAGTGTTTTCCCAAATTTTGGATGTCAAATGATATTTATATCATGATTAAGATCCCTATATTTAATGTCCTTTGAAGAATTTAGTTAACAAGTCAAATAGCTGAGTTTTGTCACCACATTTGAGTATAATGTAGCTTGAGTGATGATCGAGCTATGGTTAAAATTTGGTGGCAATTGGAGTATCCTAGAGGGAGTTATTTAGGTTTGAAATGTGTGAAATAATGTGTTTTTTTATGGTTGAATGACCTAAGCGGTGGTCATAATCATTGTCACGCGCCCTTTAGTTGCTAATTTGAGGGTGCCATGAATCTAGTACTGTAAGATGCAATCTTAGTCTTTGGATGATATCAGACGGCTAAAACCATCATCACCCACCTTGCGGTTAGAGAACAGGTGCAAAGGTGGCCAGTCACGATGCCATGATCAGCCTAGTCATGGGGCGATGGGGGGGAGTAACTGAGGAGTTGGACTCATCTCCTCATTATGGACCATATGATACCAATAGTGGGTAAAATAACCAACTGGATACAGAGAACCAAGTCCCAGTTTCTTAGACTTATCCACTGTTGTTCGTAGGCAGTTTGGGGAGGAATGAAATTGAGAGGTAGAGGTGAGATTCAAGGAAGATGAGGAAGGAAAAAGGAAGAGGGGACCAGGAGAGTTGATTGCACAAAACCTTATGCACGTTGGTGGCCATTTCCATAGTCGACCAATTCAATTTTATGGCAGGATGAGGCAGAGGTTGGACCAGGCATCCAGGGCTTCTCCGTGTACTTGGATGACATCAAGACATCTAGGAGGACACATGGATGTTCGTGAATGACTAGATCATCACGAGAATGAGAAGAGATTGTTTTCCTCTTCTTCACAGCTGCAACCTTCATTGGTGATAGAGAGCACAGGGTAGAGGAAGGAGGAGCCTCCACCAGCTAAGCAAGGTGCCCGACGACGTTGAGGGAGAGAGGCTGAAGCTCAGGGAAGTCGAAGCCTTTCATGAGGAGCATTGTAGGATGGTTGATCACATGCTAGAGAGAAGCCAAGAGGCGGTGGATCTGTGTGGAAGAACAGAGTCCCACTTGGGACTGATCATGTGAAAAAGAAAGATGGACGACCTGGGTCTAGTGGCCAAAAACCAACCAAACCCAGCTTCCAGCCAGCCGAATCGAAGACTGACCGATTCAGCATGGGTCAGGAGTTGGAGGCCTCACCCTAAAGTGCCACGTGGTGGCCAGAGATTGGCCAAAGAAGGTGATTATCTTCTAATATATGGAGAACTTCAATCATTCATATTAATAGCCCATTTGTCAGAAAAATACACATAATATATCAAAATTCTCTGAAAAGTGTGCAAAACACAATGAAATAGAAATATCGGGCTTTTTATGCACTAATCTTAGTGATATCATATAAGTTGTGAAATACTTATAATAGGGATACTAAATAACAAATGATGGCCTAAAATTATGATAATATTTCAATAAATCTGTATTTATGTTTATAATCCATATAAAGTCAGTGATTATGATGTTGATGCACAAAATCATGTAATTTGTTCCATATGGCTAATTAGGGCTAATAACCATAATTAATATGCAATAATTACTAAGATACTCAAGAAATCTCAGAAATTGTTGAGTAAGCTTATATCAGTAAATGGAAGCTAATATATAATTATGAGATCATAATTATGCATATAAATAAGGTTACATGTTTAATGTTCCTTTAATGATGAGAAAACCCTAATTGGAGTATGTATATAATCTAGGGTTAATACATGCAAACAATGATATGGAAACTAATGTCCTAAAATGATTATAATTTGGAATACAACATCAATAACATCAATCCCAGATAATAAAAAGAGTAAGATAAGAAATAATGATGGGAATAGCTTAATGAACTAAGCAAAAACCTAAAATGGACATATTAGAGTTAAGATGAGAATCTAATGATAGTACATGATCTTGTCTTAATCAGGGTTTGACAAAGGTAGAGTGGAATCATGAATGTGGTTTATATTATCTCTTGATCAAGGTATGCCATTACCTCTTACTTGTCTTATTATACATTATGCTTGTATTATACGTGTAGCAAAATACTTGGCATATGGTATTGGATGAAATGATTGTTCTTGAATGATATGTTTCTTGAAGTTTTTCATACTTATATGTCTATGAACACATGAAACATAAGATATATGATCCATCATATGATAGAACTAAACTCTTTGGTAGTGCAGTGCATTGAAGTGATCTAACTTTTTGGTAGGAGATCACATTGTATACACGATCTAACTCTTTGCAGGAGATCATAAGGACTAAAAGAATATATCCCTTTGGTGGCAGATGTATGAGATATATGATGGAAATTGTGCTTAAAATATGTGTTCTCTTTTGTTAATAAACATCTTTGTTCAAGTATATGCTTTTTCTTATATTTTTTATTACTGCCAAGTACTAGTTTTATCTTTTTGCCAAGCTTAGCAATGAGAGGTATATAAAAAGACACGTAGGCGTACTCAGTATAATATTCTTGAATATTGTGCTGATGTGTACCACATGTAATCTTTTATTTAGGTGATGTGGACATATGATCTTAAAGGACCAGTATAGTTGAGAGTTGTGTGGCAAGATGATGTATAGGTGGACTTGTTGTCTTAAGATCCTGTTGTTTAGTGGTAGTACATGTATATGTTAAAGTTTGTTGTTCAATATGTAATATCAAATGTTGTAACAATTCATTATGTAATTATATGTTGAATGGTGAACATGTGTTGTATGGTTTTATTATTGTTCATGTGCATGCGCTATTGTTGTTTCCTTCTGACTTCCTCTGATTTTCTTCTTCTTAGCCTAGTGTGGGGTGTTTAAATTGGGATTCTCGCTGAGGTGAGGGTTTCAAGTTGGATGTCACACATCAGATTAAGTTTTAGAAAATCCAGGGACATCACAGGTGGTATCAGAGCATGAACAATAGCAAAGCCTGACATTTTCTCATTATGCAACTCAAACTAAAGAAAACCTAAAACTTTAAAAATCATTAGGGTTAGATTAGTCATATTTTGGAGAGTAGATCTGACCTAGACTCTAGGTTAGCACCTAGATGTCTGAGAACTAGGTCTAGAATGGTGCTTGTTGTATAGCAAGTCCTTAGATGTCATTATTTCCTTATAGTACAGCATTATGGGGTGTTGCATTATTTGGAAATGATGTGCATCAAGGGAAGAGAACCCTAGACTTATGGCGCTCATTGTATAGAGTAGCTACACTAGTCTACACCTTGTTCTCACCCTTTTCACTAGTTTTCATGGCACTGTACTATCTACTATGTGTAAGACACTCATTTTCTGGATTTGGTTTTTTATTCCAATCAAATCGAACCTCGATAGTTTTATCTGACATATGTTTTATCGAATAAAAACTATATAATTTTTTATTATATATGTAAGTAATACAAAAATGTGTCCCAACACATGTATGAGTAGGAGGTGGTCATGCAACCTACGTGAAAGTGAATGACATCAGTCTAGAAGAGAGAGTAGTTCTAGATTAGATGTCTAAAGTCTTGTTAGAATATATGATAGATGGAATAGATGAAATAAGTTTTGCTGATATGATGAAATTCTTAAATAGATGATATAAGATGGTTTATGATGATCAATGTTTTCTTTAAGGATTAAGGTTCATATTTGAGGTTTTGAGATAAGCTTTGATAATCAAAGTATGTTTTCCTTTGTATGATAAGATAAGATTAGTTAAGACAAGGTTGTGAATCAGCATGATCCTCAAGCTCTTTTACAAAGGAGGACCTCTAGTGTTAGGGCCAATTTTAGGGTTAACTCTAGAGAGAGTGAGACCCACAGGGAGAAGGCCAGAGAACCTAAACTCCAAGATATGAGAATGATGAGAAATATGTGATATGATGTCCAAATATACAATATTATGGGTGATTGAGTTGAGATGCATTATGCATGATTCCTATAGTCTTGTTGAACCCTTGATGTCCTTGGGAGGACCAAACCCTAGAGACAAAGAGAGGTTGGTTATATGTGCATATGTGTATATGAATATAAGGACCTACCATCTGGGTGAGGGAGAGAGAGTTCGAAGACCCTAGAGGAGGTAATTGTGTAAGTTTGTGTAAAGCCTCATGCTCGGGTTGGTGGGTCCTTGTAGGAATCTAGTGGTTGCATATAGAAGAGAGTTTTGGGTAAGCATGATTCATGGGTATAGAACCTATGAAGAGAATGTCATAGCATGTTTTGGTTTATGCTTATGTGGCTCGATCTTGTGAAGTTAATCACTAGTACCAATGAGGTAGACCTAAGAACGAAGATAAAGTATATGCATATGAGATACTCATAGAGTTGTGTGATCTTAGATACATTGGACACACAGTTACCCTCATGATATGGGTCAGGAGAACCTCAATTGGACTAGATGAAGTTTTGATATATGTTTGATTAGCCACTCATATAAGTTTGTTTAGTACAACTTTGATATAACATAGATAAGAATGTGATCTAATATTGATATTTGACATATGGACATGACATGAAGGAAATCTAGAAATGGTTTAATAGATATCAAATTATAAATGGTTAACCATATACATGAATAATGATGCTAATATGAATAGTTGGCTAATCTCATGATGAATATATAATAGAGTTTACAACTCAATATGAGAAAGTGCAATGAGATGACACTAGTAATATGTGTTACATGAATAGTGATGACATAATATGGTTGGTGAATCCAGTGATGAATCCACTAATAAACTTGTAACTTAACATCAAAGTGAAATGAGATCATCTTAATGCTATATGCCAAACAGTGATAATGTTAGTGCTTAATAAATATGTTGAATACAGTCTGAAAGTTTAGCACAATTTAAATGATGTTGGCATCTTGATATGACATAGGTGAAAGAGAAAAATGGGTTAGCTATAAATAACTCATTTTGGAAGAAAAAAAAACAAAGTAATGTTGGAATCTTAATGCTTGGATAAATGAGGATCGAAATCCTAAATGTGAAATATGTCATTAAATAATCAGAGTTTCTAAACCCTAGTTTTAACCTTATATGAGGTGGGTGGTTCACCCTAAATGCTTAAAAAAATCCCAGTGGCTTGGATATAGTTCTGGAGCTTTTGCTTTTAGATATGTTGCACCTAGAATAGTGACATATATGTAGATTAAGACATGTTAGTTTTTCCTTGGAGTAGGAGTATAGCTTAATTTCGAGGACGAAAATTTCTTTTAAGATGTATATGATGTGATAGAGTGGATTTTGGCTTTAATTTTGAAGATGAAATTTCTTTTAAGGTGTGTAGGATGTGATAGAGTTCTCTTTTGAAACCTTTAATCTCCAATAACATATTAGAATTCATGCATGTTGAGTTGTTTTGAGAGTCCCAAGTGTTTTCCCAAAGTTTGAATGCCAAATGATATTTATAACATGATTAAGATCCCTATATTTAATGTCATTTGAGGAATTTAGTTAACAAGTCAAATAGTTGAGTTATGTCACTAAATTTGAGTATAATGTAGCTTGAGTAATGATAGATCTATGGTTAAATTTTAGTGGCAATCGGAGTAACCTAGAGGGAGTTATTTAGGTTTGAAATGTGTGAAATAATGTACTTTTTGATAGTTGATAGACCTAAGTGGTGGTCTTAATCACTGTCACACGCCCTTTAGTTGCTAATTTGAGGGTGCTACGGATCCAGTACCGTAAGATGCAATATCAGCCTTTGGATGATATCAGATAGCTACAACCATCATCACCCACGTTGTAGTTAGAGCACAGGTGCAAAGGTGGCCAGCCATGATCAGCGTAGTCATGGGGTGATCGGGGAAAGTAACTAAGCCCCTGTTTGGTTCGGGACTGAGATTCTGTAGTCTGGATTGGACTGGGCGGGGTTAGTCAGTAGATCTGGATTGGTGTAGTCTGGATCCAGTCTGATTCTGTTTAGTAACCCAGTCTGATTTTGGTCAGCTGATCTGGTTGAGTCTGGTTTCAGTCTGATTCTGTTTGGTTATCAGTTTGACTATAGTCTGATTCTGTTTGGCAACCTAGTCAGGATCTGTCTATTCTATCCTCTTCTAACAGAAATGACTTAACAATTACACAATATGTGAAGCTGTGATGGAACTACAATACAAGTAAAAAATTTGGAAAAAAAATTGTCCATACACAATGTGGATGATATTATTTGTTGTTTAGTGGTATGGATATAAGATGAGTATGCTCTTTTTATATGTTTATTTTAAATATATAATATACATCTGTGTTGTCTTGTGTGGCATCTTGTATTTATGTATATAGTTATGCATATTCGATCCAATAATTTGTAACGGACAAGATAATTGAAATTGTCATGATAGAACATAAAATTACACACATGTAGCATAACCATTTGAATATAAACATGTCCATACCACAGTTACACATAATTCTTACATAATAATAAAATAAATGACAATGAAGTTTTCATTTGAACTTAAATAACGCCCAAAATAAGGGATAATAGCATACTTTGGTCCTGGACAAATGCATCATGAACGAAGGAAGAGCGGAAAAAACATGAGCGGCATTGCCTAGGCCTACTTGTACACATCCATACAGACATGTTAAGATGGTGGTGTGAACGATGATTTATGTTGATCCCAGGTTGGACCATCCAAGTTGGCCCACTTCAGGGCCTCATCATATTCGTCCCATGAAACGGGACATTCTTCCTGCACAGGCTGAATGGGTTGTTTGACATCGTCTTTTGGCCAGTCAAACAACAATGGCAGATGACAAACAGGGTGATTGACCCCTTCCTTTCCTTGTTCTTGTCTCCCAGATTTGCCCCCATTAAGTGAAGTCTCACAACATTTTTTTTTCATACAAGGTTTTCTTGAACATATTTTTTTATCTTTGATGGAGACATCAATATCTTTTCGTACTTTGCCAGTGACTTTGATCTCAATGGTGGCATCTATATTTAATAAAAAATTTAAAAATATGAGCACACAATGATACTAGAAAAGTAATACTTATAGTAATGTATAGAAATATAAGTTGTCAAGCAAACATACACAAATGCAAGTTTAAACGCAATGTAAGTCTTGTAATCAAAAGCGTAAAGTAGATGTTTTATCAAACGATGGAAAAAAAACTGATTGTGCCCATAAGTTGTACAACATAAAGAAATAGAAATTAGAGACAGCCAAACATAAACAAATACAAATTTGAGCTACTATGTTACAACTTCATGCGTTATTGTTGTTTTCGTCATTCGTAAGGTACTCAGCAAGTGCTGGTGGATAGGTGCGACGAGTAGTCACAAAGTTGCGTTGAACGCCGTGTTGCACGGTCAATGGCGGGGGAGGCACTAAATCTCCTAAAATGAAAAGATTATCTGTTATGAACTCTCTCATGATGTGTTGCCACCGCAGTTGCAGCTCGCTCAAAGAAATGTAAGACCCCCCTGTTATGTGCAGAAATTGACGCCACACCTCCCTCCAAGCCTGAGCAGTATATACTCCATTCACACATCTCCCCATGTGATATTGGGTTCTCATCAAACCTCTGAGAACCATATCAAGCTCTCTACACCATATAACATACGTCGTAGTTTGTTGTGTAGCCATATTACAAAATTCTGTATGTATATAATATTGCAATTAATATCCATAAGAATTGAACAGAATTAAGAAAATAACATAATTGCGGATATAATTCGAATGTTACGATTTCGTGATCAAATAATATATGGCATAAAATGTGATACATCCATAAGAATCGAACAGAATTAAGAAAAATACAAAGTTTGTGATGTAAGTGTAACAACAACTTTATGGAGTCATCGGAGGTGAAGGAGTATCCAAAAGTAGAGTACAACTGTCCTCCAACCTCCGAACGGAGGCTTGTAAAACTTCATACTCGTAATGTTTAGAGGTGTAAACATGTTGGAAGTCGTGATGGATTTCAACAAAGTCCTTCATGTTCATCGCCTGCCCCCATACCGACTTGCACTCGTAAGTTAGTAACGTAATTTCAGCCTTCATCGAATCAGTTGTTGGGGGGAGATCGACTGCCCAATGAAAGTATTTGCATCGGTATTTTCCCTAAAAATATTTCCCAAATTCGAGTTAAAAACAACAAATTCACCATTTACTTAGCTAGTGCAACTGAGTATTTGTGGTTGTACTAGCGCACCTCTCTAGAAGGACATATATAATACATTTCTCCCGGCCTTTGACTCGGAATGCCAAAATCATATAACCCTGCATCCTCTGTGTTAACTCGCAATGCTACAATCAGACCACAATCACACCTCAGAACTTCAGATAGATTGATCGACATCTAAAACACGATTAATGATTAGTAACATAAACTTGGCTTCAAAACATATGTCTCTGTATGAGACTTAGGTTTGAAACTAGTTCGTTAGTCACATTTGAATGTTGTAACATGTAGTGAAGCCACACTTAATTACATATAATTATATTACATCTATGATGTATTGTATCCCTCTTCCTCTGTTGAAGAGTCATTATCACTCGGGAGGTCGAGTCGTTCGCGTGGATATAGACGCCTCCCCCGCAACACTTCAATTTCTTCTCTTAGCCGGTCTGTGTCTGCTCTAGTGGAACTTACAAAGTCACATTGTTCAGACCATGTCTTGCGTTCATTGTGTGCATATGCAAGTTGTGTTACCAGCGCATCCCTAACTGTAGTTAATGTGGCAAGTGTATGATGTACGCGGTGCGCGGGCAACATCATGTGACATCTGTTTGGAACAACTCCCCTACCACATGTAAAATATGTCCTGGGGGGTTGTTGTCTTCAAACCGGCCATTTGCCACATCTGTGCCATCCATGTACACTCGTACGGTGCACTGGAGCCCACATGTACACTGCGGCATTCCATTCTCCATTTCAAGACTGACAACCTAATCAAACAAAATGTGATATTTTTTATTATGGGGCATATAAAATGTTGAGGGGCTAGAATAATTAGAGAACACATGTGAAACATACATCAGTAGTCAAACGCTAACATTGTTATTAAACAAAGAGGGGCACAATGAGGATAACTACAAAGTCAGTTCAATGAGTATCCCAAATAAAAGTGGAAATAATTTCACGTTGTACATCACCCTCCCTTGCATCTGTCACATTTGTTCGGTGTAGCGAACTTAGATCGACGCCATTGGGTGGGACGGCAGATGTTGTACTGTTGTCTGGTATTTCTTCCATAATAGTGTCACCATCATTTTGGCAACGTATGAAATTGTGGAGGATACATCAAGCCATTACGAGGCAACACTGCGAATGAATAGGATATATCGCCCCCTTTTTAAGGTAGGCAAACCGCCTCTTAAGCACTCTGAATGCTCTTTCGACGACATTACACAACTGAGTGTGGCGGTGGTTGAACATTTCCTTCTTGTTGTTGTAGGAATGTCTGTTACCCCGATACTCAGATATATGGTAAGTTGTGTTACGATACGGTGCAAGAAATTGCCGAGTGTTTGTGTATCCTGCATCCACTAGGTAATACTTTCCTGGAGGGACTTTAAAACCGCATGTAGTCGTTGCTGCTTGTAGGACCCTTTGGTCAGCGGCCGAGCCCTCCCAGCCAGTGAGTACATATATAAACTCCATTGAGAAGTCTACAGCAGCCATGACATTTAGGGAGACATTCCCTTTTCTATCTCGGTAACGATTTTGCTTGTCACGTCTTACCAAGACTGGGATGTGTGTCCCGTCAATAGCACCGATGGCATTCTACAATACCATAATCAAGTTTCAACATACAAAAAACAAGCGACGGTAATAAATACTACAGGGGATGACTATTACTACCTTGAAGTAAGGGTAAAACCTTGGGTTCTCCGATATACGACGATGTGTGTTTGTGTTTGTGGTTTGCATGACAATATAGTCATTGCACAACGCACAAACCGCATCCAATACTTCATTGAACTTTCTGCTGATGGTTTCACTAGAGTGGATGTAGTCCTCCGCCAAAGCACGATTGGTATGGCCATGGCCAACCATCTGAAGGAAGTAGCATACAGCCTCAACTGATGAGACTCCTCTACTACTCTTTAACAAGCCACGATCCTCAAGCTTGTCTACAAGGGTATTTATAGTTTGTGGATGCATTCGGAATAGGTCATAAGCCCTCTGTTCATGACCAAACATTATTTCTAGCACCTTTTGGTGCCCACTCCTAATACTAACTGATCTAGGTATTGAAGGAGGTACGTCATCATCATCAGAAATATCATCCATGACGGAGTTAGCTATTGACTCAGCTATTGCATCAGCAACACGATTTGTTGTACTAGTCACGATATCTATAATCTGTGGTAGGAGGTCTATTGGTTCTGTATTCCCACTACCAGACATGATGTCTACAACCAAAACGATTTCAAACTTTCATGATTCGTACATTAAAAAGAGTAGCAACATGATCATAATATGATATATGTGAATGAAATTGAACAACATGAGCATTAAATATGAATAAAATTGATGGGCTACAAATGTACTGATGCATCGTATTTATTACAACAATGAAATGGTTTTCCTGTTCGTAAACAAATAAACCATCATCACAAACTAAAATCTTGAAGTTCATTGATAAGCGATACTAGTTCATTGATAAACGATACTGGAAAGCAAACCACAACCCGAACCCTCCTATAAGTTATGATGTTGAAGGACATGTGTTATTCCCACTAGTGCCACCAGCATTGCTACAAGTATACCACGTAGATGGTATACTTATCGTGCCATTGAAGTTTGATGATGGCGACTGCGAAGCATATCCCTGCTGAGATGGCACATAATCGGATGCCATTAAAGGTCGGGTTGGTGCACTGCCTATGTGGGACCTTTCCCAAAGATCATGCAACCATATAGTTAGTTTCTGTGGGGTGTCAGTGAGGCTGAGGTAGATCGTACGGTTTGTCGAATCCTTGATGGCGTTCACAAGAGTTGTAAACACTTGTGTAGGGGCTTTGGGAAAATTGTCATTGAAATGTTGTAAAATTGTTGCAAACTCCTCTTTTTCAATGGCTCTACTGGCGACACATGTGCCCAACTCGTGTACCTTTGTGTACACTTGTGTGAATTCAGATAACACTTCATTAGAAAGGGCGCATCGTTCGTGTGGCAAGGATGTACGCTTCTTGCGTCTGTGGCTATGAGGAGTCCTTCCCCCAACACCCTGGGAATATGTGCCACCTCCCCCAGTGTCGGCCTCACTCTGCATCCCGGGTGTGCCTAAGTCTGGTTCCGCAATGGGCGTTTCTGAGGGCATTGATGTATTAGATGAATCTAGGTCGGCAGCAACTTCTTCCTCCGAGGCGACGTCGGATGGTATTTGTCTATCCATAGAAGATATTGAATGATGTCCTCTAGCAATGTTCCTCCCCGCCATCAGCTCGATTTCGTAGTAGTGGGGAAAGGGCCGATTAACCAACCTAGCAAGATCTTTCTTTACCTAAATTTGAAAAATATGAGTTTATTACGATAGCAAAATTTAAATGTGGCAAGGACTAGTTTTGGGTCAATGTAAGGTTATTGTATGTACCGCAAGGGTTTCCTTCCACTCAGGGGTGTCGGGCAGCCTTGGCTTGTTCCTAACTTCATCCCATCCGACGCCACTCTTGTTTATTACAAGCTTAAGTTTGACATAGTCCCTTTTGAGGTTCTTCCACCTAGTTTTCACCTGGTCCATCATTAAGTCTGGCCTCGACATCCTATTTTGCATCTCACGGACCGTCTCCCTCCATGCATCCCTAGTAAATTGTCCATCGATACACCTACCCATATTATACTGCCTCCTCAGTGTTGAAACTAAACCGTCGTCACTGTCTCTCGACCATATAAAACGCAACTTCGGGTCAGTGGAAGACATACTCTGGTATGTGCTGCAATATATAAATAATGTGAGCGGTGTTTATAGCATGTATAAATATACAATAAGCAATATATAAATATTCCATACACATCCAAGCATGATTTTCTACCATCAA
Source organism: Alisma plantago-aquatica (assembly GCA_963693085.1). NCBI lineage: Eukaryota > Viridiplantae > Streptophyta > Magnoliopsida > Alismatales > Alismataceae > Alisma > Alisma plantago-aquatica. The sequence goes on from OY856409.1 coordinate 1,354,978,043, forward strand.
TGTTAACTTATACATTTACCTATTTACATTTGGTCAATTATGTCTAGACATTCTGTAAATGGAATAAAAAAATGTCTGAAATTCAGGTTTCAGACTTGGGGAATGTCCTAATTGCAACAACACGGGCCTATGCAAATATAGCTTCATTAAATTATCGGCTTAATTAAGATGCATTTTATATAGCATGCATCCTACTATGAAAAAAATCTGACAGCCCACATAAAGATTACAAAGCATACATGTACCACATTCTGATCACTAAATTGAGTTAGCATTTATTAGCATCATCTACCTTATCATTTCAGTGTTACAATTAGGTTCTTATATTCATCTACTCATTATCACCTTTTCCCTAATCATAGAATGTAACCACCTCATATTAATCGTTATGTATATATCATACTCAATAGTACAATACAGATGTCTAACTCATTGTACAATTCAAATATTATTCTACACATGTCAATTCAATTCCCAAGCTTACTGAATAGCTAATTAAACTATTTCAGTTGTATATTATCTTACTTACCTATAAGGCACGAGACCATATTCTTTTAATATATTGTGGCTATTGATTATATATTAACAATCGACAAGCATTGAAGGTAGTCAAGTGATAATTCAATTGAGTTTTTAGCAAGTTGCATGTAAATTTTGTAGTACTTCTACTTATACATACACATCAACAAATACATGTGTAGAATAAGAAACATATGTAATTTGAATAATCATGTGCTACAATTATTATACAAATCATTTGCTATTTTTCCTTTCCTTGATTTCTCTTGTTTACCCCCAAATTATTATACCAATCCCAACCGAATCAAGACTCAAGTACCCAAATTAAACCCTAGTTTTCTCCCACAACAAAAATTAGTCACTCTTGTTCTTCCTTAGAACACATAGCAGACATGGATCATAAGGCCCTCTCAAGGAGGCCCTGTCAAGGACAAGTAACGGTCCTTGTAGACTTTAGTCTTTGTCGAAAATGATGATGATGATATCATTTAAGCATATTTGTATAAAAACAAAATGCATGAATACTATTGTGAGTAGTAATTATATATTCACATTCAATGAGCTCATATTCAAACCGGGGAACACACATAAATTTTTCAACTACATATCAATGACAGTCGACTGATACATACACCGAAATAGTTATCCAACAAATATGATAAAGTAAAAAATGAATATATGTCAACTGACTGCCCAAGCTAGGAAGATACTATTTTGACTCAAACATGGTGTTCCTTTGTATTTGCTTTTCCAATCTTGTTACATTTACATTTTACATGGAATTCATTTCAGATAAACACTATTGCACGGATCCAAAATAGTATATATGATTAAACAGAAACCAATGGACAATCAAATTATCAAGGTTGAATTGTATTTCAGTTTGAACAAAGCTCACAACAATGAAAAAAAGCACCGTTCAAACTAAGGTGGAATGGGCTAGGATCAAAAAGAGACGAAGGAAGGGATGTTGTGCCCCTCAAACAGACACCACATCAGCAAAAAGTGGCAATGATCATGGTGTGAGAGGGTCAGAGAGCGAGAGCATACCTGAACACCGGAAGTGTCGTCGCCGTCCATGCACACCACAGTGGCGTCACCGTCCACGCACACCACAGCAGCAAAAAAACAGAAACACAAACCAAACACACTGGTTAATAACTAGAACAACATCGGAAGAACACAACTACAAACGAATAACAACGGAAGAACAACGGAAGAACACAATGCACTTACCGTGGAAGGACTGGTGTTGGATCCGAGCAGGTTGTCGAGCAGCTACAAAAATCGCCGGAACCGAAGGCGTATGCGAGGAGGTTGACAACACTCACAAGGTGAAACGGGAGGAGTTGGACGACCACTGCCCCAAATTTATAGTAGATCTGCCTTTTCGACTGCTGCCTTTTCGACTGGGGCTGCTCGACGATTGCAGTAGAGGGAAGAAGAGATTGGACAACACAATGCCCTTACCTGCTTTCAATTCGCCGTCTGCTACGCCCTCCTCCCCGTGAACCGCCTCCCAACAGCACTGCCCTGGCGACACCCTACCGGCTGCATTCTCAAAACACATGCTACCACCACACGTCGGTGTCGGGACAGAGCCGAGTGGACGGGGAACAGGTAAAGCTGACCTACACCTACTCCTAGACCCAGTTATCGTCTTCCTCGAGCAGTAATGCTCAGATGGAGTAAAGGGGGTATCGGGTGGCACGGGAGTGGGGGAGTGTTGGGACGGGAAAGACGGGAGCGAGATTGAAACCGGGTTGCAAATGAAATCTCGCTCATATCGGGACTGAGTTGGTCCGGGTTTTGGGATTACGGAACCCTAAAACGGACTGTTTCGGGATCCGGGATGTTGAACCAAACGCTGATCTGTGTCAATCCGGATCGAAAAATGCTGACCTGTCCCTACGCGACAGCCGCCGAACCTCTCCTCATTACGGACCATAAGCCCCTGTTTGGGAACGGACTGGGATTTCGTAGTCTGGACTGGATTAGACTGGGTTAGTCAGGATTCAGTCTGATTCTGTTTGGCAAACCAGTCTGATTCTGTTTGGCAACCCAGTCTGATTCTGGTCAGCTGGTCTGATTTGAATCTGATTGCAGTCTGGTTCTGTTTGGCTACTAGACTGGATTCAGTCTGATTTTGTTTGGCAACGTATTCAGTATCTGCTGATTCTGTCCTGCTGTTGTAGAACTGTTTTAAAAAGAATAAGGTATGTGTAGTTGTGCTGCCGCTTAAGCAGAATTTGGCCGAAGTGTATTATATACAAAATAACAAATACATAATATAATTTGTGGGGCATCATTAAAAAATACTAAATTAAAAAATTCAAGATTTAACAAGTCAAACATGAACATCATTTTTAAAGTAAAACAGATTCAGCTACATTCGATAGATATAAATTGTCTTAGTGGGCAGGCACCCATAACAAGCCTGTAATGTTATATAAACAAAATAAAGACAATACACAAAATAAAAAACTAATAATTGTTTATTGATGCAACAGATTCAACATTACTTGATGAAGAAGAGTCCCCAATAGGGACATTCACATCAGTTTCTTCATCACTAGACGAGATTAAGATTGGTGGTTGGTGGCAGTCTCTGACAAACAGGGCATCAGCCGAGTCTGAAGTAGATGATATATAACCCTCTGGTCTCGGGTAAATATACCTAAGCAATTCAGAGTTGTCCCCATCACCATGAATCCACAAATAAAAGCTTGTAGGGCGAGTGTCGTCCTTGGGTTTTGGTTGTAGGGTCACGGTCCATTCTGGTTTGGCTTTTAGTTTGTCCAACATTTCAGCCCAACCTTCATCCATGATTAAATATTTACCTTTCTTATTCTACATTCTTTCTTCAGGTGTAGACCACCTGATCTGTACATCAAAGTTGATTCTGCCTACCCCCACCATAGCATAGCCAGGAGTTATCTTAAATGGCTCGCACATCCATGTTAGGGGAAGGGAGACGCGTCTCATAAACTCCCTGTTTGAGAGATCATACTCCTTTATAGGGAAATGAGATCCCATGTTACCTATAATAAACAATAAGAACAAGAATAACAAGAAGATAAGAAGAAGAACAGAAGACGAAAAATAACAAGAAGATAAGAAGAACAAAAATAACAAGAAGATAAGAAGAACAAAAATAACAAGAAGATAAGAAGAACAAAAATAACAAGAAGATAAGAAGAACAAAAATAACAAGAAGAACAATAATAACTCTTATGTTCACCTAAGTTAAAAATAGCTAATGCTGGACAATGTAAATCGACACACCAAACTAAATGTAGTTCTCTGCCATTAAACTTTATGGCGTCACCGTGGGTGAAGGAATGTCTAAAAGAAGACTACATTCTTCCTCCAGACTGGCAACGTAGCGTTCTACAGCGTCATGCTCATACTTTTTTTGGGTGTATATATCATCATAGTTGTGATGAATTTCAACACAGTCCTTCATGTTCATTGCTTGGCCCCACACTGACTTGCACTCGACAGTTAGTAACATAATCTCAGCTTTTAAAGAATCAATTGTTGGGGGGAGATCGACTGCCCAACGGAAGTATCTGCACCGATCTTTTCCCTACAATGTATAATAAAATTTAATGAATGACAAAGAATGTGCAGCATACACAACGGCAACCTATTATGTATGTATTTACTAGTGCACCTCACGAGAAGGACATATGTAATACATTTCGCCCGGCCTTTCACTAAGAATGCCAAAATCATACAACCCTGCATCCTCTGTGTTAAGCCGTAAGGCTGCATCTAACCCACAATCACACCTCGGAACTCCAGATGGATCCATTGACATCTAAAACATAATTGAGGATTAGTAAAAACATTGTCGGATTCTGAACATAGATTTCAAATACAACTTTCCGAACATAATATAGGCCTAAAAGTGCTTGTTCTACATCTATGATGTATTGTACTCGTCCTCGTTTGAAGAGTCGTTACTGCTCGTGATGTGAAGTAGTTGTCGAAGATGTTGGCACCTCTCACGTAGAGTGGTAATACCTTGTTCAAGCCTATCGATGTCTGCTCTTGTCGAACTGACAAAGTCACATTGTTCAGACCATAGCTTGCGTTCGTTGCGGGCATATGCAAGTTGTGTTAGCATAGCATCCCTAACTGCAGTAAGTGTGGCAACTGTGGGTGGTACATGCTGCGCAGGCAATCTCATCTGACATCTGTTCGAAACAAGCCCCCTACCACATGTAAAATACGGTCTGTGGGGGTTGTTGTTTTCAAAACGTCCATTTGTCACATCCGCTTCATCCATATACACACGTACAGTGCATTGAAGGCCGCATGTATAGCAAGGCATTCCATTCTCCATTTCAAGACAACCTACCGATTCATTATGTCATGTATATTATTAGGATCCGGAAAAAAGTTTGAAAAAAATACAACTAAAGCCTACAAAGTTATGTCGTGGACAATTTTTCAAATAATGTCGAAGACTATTACAGATACAATTGTAAGTCAACGGGGATCCCATAGAAAATTAGAAATGGATTCACGTAAACGCTCGCCCTCCCTTGAATCGGCCTGAGTTGTTTGTTGGAGGGAACTCAGGTCAACCCCAGCAGGGGGAACGGCAGATGTTGAAATGTCATCTGGGAGTTCGTCCATTATACTATCGCCATCATGTTGGCGGCGTATGAAATTGTGGAGGATACAACAAGCCATTACGAGGCGACACTGCGAATGTATGGGAAATGTCGCCCCCTTTTTAAGGTAGGCAAACCGCCGCTTCAGCACCCCAAATTCTCTTTCTACAACATTACGTAATTGTGTGTGGCGGTGGTTGAACATCTCCTTCTTGCTGGTGTAGGCATGTCTGTTTCCTCGATACTCAGAAATATGGTAAGCTGTGTTGCGATACGGTGCAAGGAATTGCCGAGTGTTGGCATACCCTGCATCTACTAGGTAAAACTTTTCCGGCGGAACTTTAAACCCGCATGTGGTCGTCGCTGACTGTAGGACCCGTTGGTCAGCAGCCGATCCCTCCCACCCAGTTAGGACATATGTAAACTCCATGGAGAAGTCAACTACAGCCAAGACATTAAGAGAGACATTCCCTTTTCTGTCTCGGTAGCGATTTTGCTTGTCTCGTTTAACCAAGACGGGGATGTGTGTTCCGTCAATTGCCCCGATGGCATTCTATAACAGCAAAATAGGTTGTCAACATACAAAATATTTGCAAATGATTAAAGATTGTAGGGGCTAACTATTACCTTGAAGTAAGGGTAGAACCTTGGGGTCTCCAATATACGAGAATGTGTTGTCGTGCATGTCGCTGCAGTTTGCATAACAATGTACTCATTGGACAATGAACACACAGCGTCCAAGACTTCGTTGAACTTCCTACTTATGGTCTCACCAGAGTGAATGTAGTCCTCAGCCAAAGCACGATTTGTATGTCCATGGCCAACCATTTGTAGGAAGTAGCACACAGCCTCAACCGAACTGACGCCTCTAGTGCTTCGTAACAAGGCCCGAGTCTCAAGCTTGTCCACAAGGGCCAATATAGAATGTAGTCTCATTCGATATAGGTCATAAGCCCTTTGTTCATGACCGTTTAAAATTTCTAAGACCTTCTGGTGGCCACTCCTAATGCTAACTGACCTAGGTATTGTAGGTGGTATGTCAGAAATGTTGTCAATGATGGAGTTTGCTATGGACTCAGCTATTGTAGCAGCAATGTGATTAGCTGGACCGGACAATGTATGTAGAATGTGCGTGAGGAGGCCAGGTGTTTCTGTTTCGTCAGTGGTTGACATTATGCCTACAAGTGGAAGCATAGCAACGTTGTAATGGCAAGGACAAGGAAAATAACTAGGCTACAATCATATGTAATTGTGGATACATAAAATAATGCCTTCCAGGATACAAAGCGAAATACATTGATAGCAAAATAAAATCATGGCAGTGAAATAAAATATTACAACAGTTAATCAATAATGTCTGGACGGGAATAAAAATATTACAACAATTCGGCAAATAAGATAAAGCCCAAAGAAAATGTTTGGATGGGAAATAGATTATTACAACAACGACAAAACTTTCTACTGATTTGATGAGTTAAATGCCTGGCTGGTAAAGTTTGGTGATCCAGAAGGGCCAGCATCATTGGACGAAGGAATGAATGGACGGTGAGATGACGCAAAGTTTGTTGGTCCGGAAGGGCCAGCATCATTGGACGAAGGAAATAATGGCCGGTGAGATGACGCAAACGACGATGCCATACTTGGTATGTTGCTGAAGTTGGGTGTTGGGGATTGCGGGAAAAATGCATGGTGAGATGGCATAAACAAGGATGGCATTGAAGGTGTTGGTGTTGCATTGGCAGCTTGGAACGAGGAAGGCATTGAAGGTGTTGATGTTGCATTGGCAGCTTGGGACCTTTCCCAAAGGTCTTGCAACTATATGGTTATCTTTTGAGGTGTGTCTATAAGGCTTAGGTAGATGGAGCGGTTTGTTGAGTCCTTGATGGCGTTCACAAGTGTTGTAAATACAGGAGTGGGGGCATCTGGGTAAGTGTCCTGGAAATGTTGTAAGATGGTTGTAAATTCTTTCTTTTCAAAGGATCTAGTTGCCACACCACTGCCTAACTCGTGAACCTTTGCATAAACCTGTGTGAAATCAGATAACACTTCATTTGATAAACCACATCGGTCTTGAGGCATTGATGACCGCTTCTTGCGCCTAACGGAAGGAGGCCTCCCGCCACCACTCGGTGTATCTGTTCCGCCTCCCCCGGTTTCTCCCTCGCTTTGCATCCCAAATGCGCCCATATTAGGTTCCCCAGCTTGGCTTCCAGTGGTCATGGGTGTGTCTGGGGCATCAAAGTCGACAGCGATTTCATCCTCGGAGGCAACGTCAGAAGGGATATGTGTGTCCGTCGAAGACATTGCATGATGTCCTCTAGAAATGTTCCTCCCCACCATCATCTCGATGTCATAGTAGTGGGGAAACTGCTTGTTAAGCAACCTAGCAAGGTCCTTGTTTGCCTAAGTATAAAAAAATGTTTATTATGAAATTAAAATGTTAATAGATGACTTTTTTTTAAATTAATGGACTGGTTACTGGATATACCGCAAGGCTCTCCCTCCATTCAGGGCTATCGGGCAGCGTTGGCTTATGCCTTGTGTCATCCCATCCAACGCCGCTCTTATTCGTCACAAGCTTCAAAGCGGCATAGTCCCTCCTCAAGTTCTTCCACCGAGTTTTCAGTTGGTCTGTATTGCAGGTCGTCTTCCCCATCCTATTTTGCATTTCCACAGTTGCCTCCCTCCAAGCCTCCCTAGTGAAATGACCATCGACACACTTGCCTAGGTCATATTGTCTGCGCAATGCAGATACTAGAGCGGCATCAGAGTCTCTTTGCCAAACAATACGAATCTTGGGGTCGGCGGAAGACATACCCCCGTAGGTGCTGCAATATATTATGATACACAAATCGTTATATCGTTTATCTTTTCAGATAAAGTATTTACTTAGATAGTGTCGTCTAAGCTGTAATGACACTACGAAATTACGTTGTTCATCAGTTGCATTTAATTTCTGTATATTAGTTACAATAAAATAAAAAACGATCTGAAGCCGTGTTATATAAATTTTAGGTTAAACATCCATAAAAAAGAATTCAAAACTTTTCAGTAACAAATTTTAAGGTCTTCAGATCTAATATTGGCACTCCAGCAACCACAAAAAATAATTCAAAACAAAGCAAGCTGGAACAGTGTATTAATGAGAGCATTACGACTTCCCCACTTATTTAATAATCCCATGAATATTGATTAACAAATTTCAACAAACCAATGTCCTGTTTCTGCAAAAGAGGCAGTTTAGATTTTGCAGTTTAGAGCATTGGTAAATATAAAATATCTGCAAAAGAGGCAATTTATAAGACAATGAAGACCTGTAATCAGTTAGTACAGTTATTTTTCGACAATAATATCAACCAAAAAAGGAGAGAAAGAAGGAACTTTGGGTAGATATCAACCAAAAAGGTTGTATTATAGCAATACAAACATATTTGTTATATGAGTTGAAACAGAGGAAGTTGGTTTGTTGGGCTATACAATAATTGAAAATACAGACCTGTAATACAGACCTAGGTACTTCCTAACCTGTAATACAGACCTGTAATACAATAATTGAAAATACAGACCTGTAATACAGACCTAGGTACTTCCTAACCTGTAATACAGACCTGTAATACAATAATTGAAAATACAGACCTGTAATACAGACCTGTAATACAGACCTGTAATACAGACCTGTAATACAGACCTGTAATACAGACCTGTAATACAGACCTATAATACAGCACAAATTCAGACATCATAGTAGGGCTCAAAGCACACTTAGGATCAGATATATGTTAAAGTTTGGTCCATCATAATAGACCTAATTGTAGGGCATTGAAATGCAACCAAGTAAACTGTTGGACATTAAATGCAACAAAAAGTATTCAGTACACAATTGTAAAATCATTCTGATTTATTTGGTATGATTGTATAATGGTTCAATAATGAGAATTTGTTTGGGTTCTAAATGAAGCTCAAGCACGAATTCAGACCTCAATGTAAGGCTTAGAGCACACTTAAGGGGATGTTCCAACTTAAATAAAAACAATACATAAAAGGTTTTAAATTGAACAAATGATAACCTATCAAATTGATTGGTACTGAATCAAGCTCAAGCATGAAATTAGACCTCAATGTAGGGCTTAGAGCACACTTAAGGGGATCAAATAGTTATTCCAACTTAAATAAAAACAATACAGAATAGATTTTAAACTGAACATATAATGACCTATTAAATTGATTGGTACTGAATCAAGCTAAAGCACAAATTCAGACCTCATTGTAGGGCTCAAAGCACACTTAAGGGGATCCGATATATGTTAAATTTTGGTCCATCATAATACACCTAATTGTAGGGCATTGAAATGCAACCAAGTAAACTATTGGACATGAAATGCAACAGAAATTATTCAATACACAGTTGTAAAATCATTCTGATTTATTTGGTATGATTGTATAATGGTTCAGTAATGAGATAATTTTTTTTGGGTTCTAAATGAAGCTCAAGAACGAATTCATACCTCAATGCAGGGCTCAGAGCACACTTAAGGGGATCAGATAGTTGTTCCAACTTAAATAAAAACAATACATAATAGATTTGAAACTGAACAAATAATGACCTATTAAATTGATTGCAACTGAATAAAGCTCAAGCACGAATTCAAACCTCAATGTTGGGCTTAGAGCACACTTAAGGGGATTAGATATATGTTCCAAATTAAATAAAAATAATACATAATAGGTGGATTCCAATTTTAGACCATCATAGTAGACCTAGGTCAAGGGGTCATACCCCAGTCAAGGGTTGTAGACAAGGTGCCAAATTAAATTCAACATAAAACAAAGTAGGCTGACTAGGGAAATATGCCACTATTTATGAACACATTAAATATTCAGTACAAAATAGTAATGCACATCAGGCTCTGTCAGACAGAAAATAGTCAACCGACCATTGAGGGAAAATCAATCAGATTGATTCTGAATTATGTGGTATATGGGCTTTTAGTGGTTAAATAGTAGACATGTTAAACTGATTGTCACTGAATGAAGCTCAAACACAAATTCAGACCTCATTCTAGGGCTCAGGGCACATCAAACTAAATAATAATAGGTATTGTGATCAATCAGTACAGTTGATGAGGCTATGTTTATGAGAATAGAGAATGTACACTACACAATAATAGGTTCCAAATTAAATTAAAATAATACATAATAGGTGGATTCCAATTTTGGACCATCATAGTAGACCTAGGTCAAGGGGTCAGACCTCAGTTAAGGGTTGTGGACAAGGTACCAAATTAAATTCAACATAAAACAAAGTAGGTGGATGAACACATAAAATATTCAGCACACAATAGTAATGCACATCAGGCACTCTTGGACAGAAAATAGTCAAACAACAATTGAGGGTAAATCATTCATATTTATTCTGAATTATGTGGCATGAGGGTTTAGTTTTTAAATAGTAGACCTATTAAACTGATTGATACTAAATGAAGCTCAAGCAAGAATTTAGACCTCATTCTAGGGCTTAGAGCACATTAAACTGAACAATAATAGGTACTGTGGTCAATCAGTACAGTTTATTTGGCTATATTTATGAGCATAGAGAATGTACATTACACAATAATAGGTTCCAACTCAAATAAAAAAAATATATAATAGGTGGATTCCAATTTTGGACCAACTATCTAGACCTAGGTGAAGGGGTCAGACATCAGTCAAGGGTTGTGGACAAGGTGCCAAATTAAATTCAACATAAAACAAAGTAGGTGGACTAGGGAAATATGCCCCTATCTATGAACACATAAAATATCATGTAAACAATAGTAATGCACATCAGGCTCTGTTGGACAGAAAATAGTCAACAAACCATTGAGGGTAAATCATTCAGATTTATTCTTAATTATGTGGTATGTGGGTTTTAGTGGTTAAATAGTAGACCTATTAAACTGATTGTCACTAAATGAATCTCAAGCAAGAATTCAGACCTCATTCTAGGGCCCAGGGCACATTAAACTGAACAGTAATAGGTATCGTGGGCAATCAATACAATTGATCGAGCTATGTTTATGATCACAGAGAATGTACACTACACAATAATAGGTTCCAAATTAAAAAATAATAATACATAATAGGTGGATTCAAATTTTGGACCATCATAGTAGACCTAGGTCAAGGGGTCTGACCTCAGTCAAGGGTTGTGGACAAGGTGCCAAATTAAATTCAACATAAAACAAATTAGGTGGACTAGGGAAATATGCCCCGTTTATGAACACATAAAATATTCAGTACACAATAGTAATGCACATCAGGCTCTGTTGGACCGAAAATATTTGTTATATGAGTTGAAACAGAGGAAGTTGGGTCAAGAAAATCATTTATTTTACAGACCTACGTATTCTATACAGAATACAGACCATTTTTTACAGACCTAGGTATTCTTAGCTTCATGATAAGATGGGAATGTGACCAAATGTGGAAAGGCATCCAATAGTTGACTAAAGATGTGTTTGTCCACTGAAGCATACATTTTAAATGAAATAGTCGTAGAAGAAATGACAGTGTTGAGAATTTCTTTCAACCAGGGTAAAGCTCATTATTAGAAAGAAGGAACTTTGGGGTAGATATCAACCAAAATAGTTGTATTATTCCCTGGCCGTATTCAAACACAACGATTAACAATAATACTACAGATTCTGACTGTCATACACAACGATTAACAATAATACTACAGAGATGGATATATTGTTGGAAAAAGCATAACAACGACAAACATTGATTAACCTATGCCATCGACTGAAAAAATGTGACTGTCATACACAAAGATAACTTGTTTGGAACCAATGTCGGGTGAATAAATACACAAATTGATGAGCAATCCACCTCAGAAAAGTCTGCCCTAATCGACATCACAAACAAAGCGTCGGCTACCCTATTTCATAACCAACCTTAGCAGCAAGGGGCGAGAAAGAAGAAGCACTGCGGAATCCTGGCTGTGTGTAGCGCCGCCGGAGGACCAGGGAGGAGAACCGCCGAATTTCAGCCACGGACGATCAGCTTCCGCGAACAGCTGCTCCAACAGGCGTAAGTGGAAGTGAATAACCTCGCAGCACAAGGCGAATATGAAGGCAGACGGGGGCTTCGGCTTGGAGCTAGGGTTTCTACTTCTCCTGTGCATCGACAAGATGGGACAATGTCAGATTGAGATAGGCGAAGACCAGGCCAGGGTATGGGTTACCTTGATTTTGAGGGATGTAGCCGCCCCAGTAGACCGGCGGTTGCAGACGGCTGAATAAATTCTCCACGCGGGCGCTTCGCCCGACGATGACCTACCTCCATCCGCGATTTCGTCGAGGTCGCAGACATCGCTTTTACTCCTCTCACACACGGACCAACAGTATTGCCCGCAGAGAAGCGTCGGGAGGCAGACCGCCGAGAGGGAGAAGGCTAGGGCGAGAGGGAGGGGCGACAGGGAGGGGGCGCGAGGGATTGGGGTCGGGGGGTTGTAAACCGGATTGAGATTCGCAATCCTGCCTCGACCGGGACTGGGATTATGCGGATTATGGGATTCCGTTATCCCAAAACGGGGACCGAACTGGGTTGGCTTCCAAACACATTTTTCGCCCAAACCGGACCGGATCGGACCCTCGTGGCGCTAAACGACGGGCGCTAATCCCGGTCCAGTCCGTTCCCAAATAGGGGCTAAGATACCCGGAGGGCTGGATACAAAGAACCAAGCCCCAATTTCCTGGACTTCTCCACTGTTGTTAGCAGGCAGTTCGGGGAGGAATGAAATCGAGAGGTAGAGGTGAGATTCGAGGAAGATGAGGAAGGATAAAGGAAGAGGGAGACCAAGGGAGTTGATTGCACAAAAGCTTATGCACGCTGGTGGCTGTTTCCATAGTCGACCAACTCCATTTTATGGCAGGATGTGACAGAGGTTGGAGCAGGCGTCCAGGGCTTCCTCCCTGCACTTGGATGACATTGAGACATCTAGGAGGACACCACAGATGTTTGTGAATGACTAGATCATCACAAATATTAGAAAAGAACTTTTGCCTCTTCTGCACAGCCGCAACCATCATCGGTGACGGCGAGCACAGGGCGGAGGAAGGTGGAGCCTCCACTAGCTAAGCAAGGCACCCGGCGGCATAGAGGGAGAGAGGCCGAAGCTCAGGGAAGTCAAAACCTTTCACGAGGAGCATTGTAGGATGCCCGATTGCCCGCCAGAGAGAAGCCAAGCGGCGGCGGATCTGTGCGGAAGAACAGAGTCCCGCTTGGGACTGATCACGTGAAAAAGAAAGAGGGACGAACCGGGTCCAGTGGCCAAGAACCAACCAAACCCAGCTTCCAGCCAGCCGAACCGCGGGTCGGCCGATTCAGCACGGGCCAGGAGCTGGAGGTCGCACCCTAAAGTGGCACATGGCGGCCAGAGATTGGCCATAGAAGGTGATTATCTTCTAATACTAGTGAACTCACACGTGTACATGCACGTGACATATAAAATTTGTTCGAAATGTGTGGGGAGAGGATTCGTCCGTGAAAGGGTCTCTGCGTTAAAAAAATATTTATGTTGGTTGTTTGAAAGGAGAGAATCAAGGAACTGTTTCTGTGGGATGGACAGAGAAATATATAATTAAAGATAATAAAAGTTAATAGGAGAGCGTGAGAATAAATATTTGTAGGAGCAAAATTCCTCGAAAAAATGAGAGAGTGTATCAAGGAGAGCACATCATCAAACTCGCTCTTTTATAGTAGTATAGATATGCAAAACTTCAATAATTCATATTAATTAGCTCGTTTGTTAGAAAAATACACAAAATATATAAAAATTCTCAGAAAAATGTGAAGAACACAATAAAATAGAAATATCAGGATTTTTATTCACTTATCTTAGTGATATCATATAAGTTGTGAAATACTTATTTTAGGGATAATAAATATCAAATGATGGCCTAAAATTATGATAATATTTTAGTAAATCCATATTCATATTTATTATTCATATAAAGTCAGTGATTATGATGTTGATGCACGAAATCATGTAATTTGTTCCATATGGCTAATTAGGGCTAATAACCCTAATTAATATGCAATAATTACTAAGAAGCTCAAGAAATCTTGGAAATTACAGAATAATCTTATATGAGTAATAGGAAGCTAATATATAATTATGAGATCATAATTATGCATATAAATAAGGTTACATGTTTAAGGATCATTTAGTGATGAGAAAACCCTAATGGGAGTAATGCATATAATCTAGGGTTAATACATGCAAACAATGATATGGAAACTGATGTCCATACAAATGATTATAATATGGAATACAACATCAGTAACATCAATCTCAGATAATGAAAAGAGTAAGATAAGAAATAATCATGGGAATGTCTTAATGAACTAAGCAAAACCCTAAAATGGACATATTAGGGTTAAGATGAGAATCTAATGATAGTACATGACCTTGTCTTAATCAAGGTTTGACTAAGGGTAGAATGGAATCATGGATATGGTTTATATTATCTCTTGATCAAGGTATGCCATTATCTCTTACTTGGATTATTATACATTATGCTTATATTATACGTGTAGCAAAATACTTGGCATATGGTATTAGATGAAATGATTGTTCTTGAATGATATGTTGCTTGATGTTTTTCATACTTATATGTCTATGAACATATGAAACTTAAGATATCTGATCCATCATATGATAGCACTAAACTCTTTGGTAGTATAGTGCATTGAAGTGATCTAACTCCTTCTGCTATAGTAGCCTGCTAGACTTAGAAAATTATGCACTTTTGTTAACATCTTCAGTTGTTCCCACCCTATCATAGACTCTGCCTTCTTAGGATCCAAGCATACTCCTTCTGTAGATATAACATGCCCCAAGAAATCTACCTCCCTCAATCAGAACTCACACTTGCTAAACTTAGCATAAAGCCGGTGTCGTCTTAGCATTATCAACGCCTGACGAAGGTGTTATTCATGTTGTTGACTATCATGACTATATATCAAGATTTTATCTATGAATACCACCACAAACTGATCAAGGAATGGTCAAAACACCATGTTCATCAAATCCATAAATGTTGTTAGTGCATTGGTTAGCCCAAACAGCATAACCACGAACTCATAGTGACCATACATCATCCTAAAAGCTGACTGTGGTATGTCATCCTCCTTGATACTCAATTGATGATATCCTCTCCTTAGATCTATCTTTGAGAACACTGTTGTGCCACACAATTGATCAAACAGATCATCTATCCTCAGCAAGGGATACTTATTCTTTATCGTGACCTTGTTCAACTGCCTGTAATCTATGCATAACCTCATAGACACATCCTTCTTCTTCATGAACAACATTGGAGCACCCCAAGGTGACGTACTCAGCCTGATGAAACCTTTGTCAAGCAATACTTGCAACTGTCTCTTCAATTCTTCCATTTATGTCGGTGCCATCCTATATGGTGTCTGAGCTATCAGTTGCATTCTGAGGACCAGATTGGTCTCAAAATCAATCTCACTGGGTGGGGGACACCTGGAAACTCCTTAGGAAACACATCTTCAAACTCCCTAACCATTGGCACCTCCTAAATACTAGGACTCCTTGCCTCAGTATCATCATGTGTGTCAAAAATGCCTTGCAACCTTACCTCAGAAGCTTCCTTGCTACTATAGTTGATACAATATATGTCGGAAGGATCTTCCAATCTCCTTGTAAGATCCATGTCTCATTACCATCCACAAGCGCCGCTTGCTTAGAATTACAATCCAAGAATACTCTATACTTCTTCAGGGTGTCCATTTTAAGGATCACCTTGAATCTATGCATATCAAGTGGTATGAGATCCACTTGAATGTTGTGTTTTGAAAAAGAGAGGATATAATAAGGACACACATCCTACAACACTGCAGAACCAATCAACGGGTTTTCTAAAAACAAACTATACTTCTTATGACTAATAGGCAAAGAACAACTACTAAGAACTTCACATGTGATAAAAGAGTGTGTAGTACCCAGATCAACTAAAATAGATATAAAGCAAGAAGAAGACAAATCAGAATGATATAACTCCATCTAACCTGTCACCACTCATGAGTTGACCACTGCCTTCGACTGACTCATAGTGTAGAATCTAGTCATTTCCTATTGTCACCCCCATCTTTGGCTCCCCTAAGAAGATGATCCACATTGTGATGCTTGGACACGTCCTTGTCCTCATGCACCACTGTTCTACTGTCTCTACAAGCCCTACTGACTCTACCTCGGTTGCTGGGTCACTTCATCCTCTTTCACTGGACAGATTGGCTTGGTATGTCCAACTTGTCGACACTCATAATACAACGTGTTCTCATACCAAGGCCTAGGTGGTCCTATCACTGATGCTGACGCGACACTCTGGGCTCCTACGGTTGGAAAACTACGGCATCTGCCCTTGCTCGATGACCACTGAGTCAAAGCACTAAACCTCTGTGATGTTGGCAGTGTAGAAAATGTTGGCTTCTTAAAGCCACCAGACGATTGTCCTTAAAATTATGTAGACCGCTTCTTAGAACTCGTCTCCCACTTATCCTTCATGGATCATTCTATCCTTCAAACAGACTCCACAAACGCAGCAAACCTCCCTCAATTCTCCAAAGCAATAGTTGGAGTAGGCAACTCAGCATTCAACCCCTTCTCAAAATGATGAATCCTCTCATCATTCATCACACCCATGTGAGGACATAACCTCAACAACTCTATAAACCTTGCTTCATACTCATTGATCATCATGGATACCTATCGAATCCTCTCAAACTGACTAATCGTCTCATTAAGATATGTCTAAGGAAAGTATCAACTAACGAACTCTTGTCAGAACTCTTCCCAACAAACCAAAATAATGGGTCTCTTCTCCTCCTCTATGGCCCACCAATGGCCATCGCTCCCTTTTAGAAGGTACACTGCATGCTTCACCTTATCCTCCTCAGGGATACTGAAGATCTTAAAGGCCTTCTCAAGCTCAGTCAGCCACAGATCCACATATGTCAGGTCAGATATTCTTACATACTCAACCACTCCAACACGGCGAAGCTGCTCAAAAGTCTTCCTAGTACCTAAAGATTCGGTATGGGGAACTGGAACCCTAGGCTGAGGTGCATACATTCTGTCTGCCATATGAGTCACCATTGCCATAAACTACCCAAAAAATGATTGAAATGTAGGGTTCTCTATCATGGCTGGGTCAAACTGGGGGACATCAATTACCCAATCTTCTCATGCCTGATTCCTTACACCACCATCTGGGGCAGCAACACTGCTCTCGGCAGTATGTTCTTCGTGTTCTCCAAACATCTTTTAGCTTTCTTCTCTTCTTCCTCATAAGTAGAAGTGACTATAAGATAGACTAGAGGACACTAGAATAGACACAAACCCTAGTCCTAGGTCCATGTAGACTCAGCGAACCTAAAGCTCTAATACCACCAAATGTGACAATCATTGACACACAAAGCGAGATTACTCAAAGCATAACTGCGGAAGAAAGATTAACAAACATGTTACTAAGAAACAATAAAAATTAAAACCATTTTCATAAAACTGCCAAGAAGCAAGAACCTTCACATATAAGTCTTTTCATGCCTCAAAGCATACACAAGGCATGTTGTCAACATGTAACCAAAGAAATGTTCCAGAACATATATATACATGATTCCACCACATCTATGTGTAATAGGTACACAAGCCAACCATATAAATAAAGCTCATTCACAAAACATCTACAAAACATTCCCTAAGACCAGAGTGTACAAGGACGACTCTAGGATTCTATCGACAAAGGACATCCAGCAGCACTTCCAACCTTATCAGCTACTGCTCCTCTGGCTACTGCTCAACCTCCTCTACATGATCACTACATCTTCATGTGTGTCCACCTAAAAAGGGTGTGGGAAACCCACAGGGTGAGATTCCAAATCTCAGCGGGAGATATAACCCACCACCAACTCTATTATTATCACAGATAAGATGAACTAAGCAGCAATTATAAATACAACTAAGATGAAGCATGTAATGATTATTTACAGGAATGGAAATTACTGTTGAATTATTAAACATCTTAATAATTTAAAAGGAATATAAAAAACATGTATATTTCCTATCAACATCATTGTATAAAGATCATGCAAGGCCTCAACAATTGTTTTTGTATTTAATCATATACAATCATACTATACGGGTGATTACATATTTCATATTCCCTGAGGATTTGATTCGTACCACCCAAATCCAACCGACCACTTTATAAGTTGAAATTGGTACCATACAAGGTCTACTAGAAGAGCCGAAATCCATGACCTCACCACAACTCTTGGTCAGCACACAAAAATATATTGTAGAGACACATCAGTCAGTTGCAATAATGACATATAGTCAAATCATGGATTGCTCATGCATGGCCATCCACACATATAATCATAACTAGCCCACCTTGGTACAGGTACAGTGCTAGAAGAATAGGCTCATGCATGGCCGTTCTAACTAAAGGAGTGACTCACACATGGCCATCCATACCACAATGAAATCGACTCATGCTTGGTCGTCTCACACATCCTGTATTTAAGGATACAAGGAATTACTCGACTTATACCCCGCATATTTAAAAATATGCACTCTGAGTTAAACTCGTTTCACCATTCAACAAATTGTTGACACGGAATGGATCCATGGTGCATGGCAAACTACACTATTAAATTCTACTTGATTAATTAGATCAATTTAAACATCTTTAAGCATCAATCAAGTTACAACGAACAACCTCTAAACAACTTCTACAAGATTAGGGTTTGAGGCTCTAGCACATATTGAAACATAAAAGGATCACATCATTACTTTATGCTTGTCATTCACTATATGTTCATCACAAAGGACCAATGTCCCTCATAGGGATCAATGTCCATCACAAGGATCAATGTCCATTACAAGGACCAGAAGCTTGGGGTAGCAACCCCTCTTCTCATCATTGAGTAAAAGCATCTCATGTAAGGCAATAAACCATCATTAGGTCATAATATCATTCATCTCCTCTTGATAGGATGTCTACAACACTTTATGCCTCACAAGGCCCATTCAAACAAATCATAACATCATAGCTTATACATGGCTATGCATAACATTATTTCACCTGCATGGTTAGATATTCACAACAAGAGAAGTAATACATTATTAACACTATCAACTCATAGGATCCATGTCAATCATTTTACATTATTACAACAAGGGTTTCCCTTTACCTGATTAGGGTTTACAAGGTTGGATCAACTACCACGTTAGACCATCATTTCCTTATCAATATGAAATGTGTTATGAGATGTGAAACATGATTTTCATTATCATTATAAGACATGTTATAATGTATAGAAGCATAACTCATCACCTTTCATACAACTATTCCATAGAGTATCACATCACCATGTGACTCTAGAATCAACATGGTATATCTCAAACACTACCACAAGGTGTCAACTAGGGTTCCAACATAGGGTATCGGATTGTCCTTAAGTGTGTTAGGCAACCACTCCAAGAAGAGTATCGGTTTAAGCATATACTTAAGAGAGAAATCAAGGTATTGACCTACCACTTGGGATGGTGTATCGGTTTGGGTACCACCATGGGTATGTGGGCCACAACACCTCAAAGAGAGGGTGTCAGCCACAGGGTGTATCGGGAAACACATTATAAGGGTGACGGGCGTCAAAGGGATAATGACATCGTTAGTGTGTCAGGAAACACTCAAGTTGTGACGGCTACTAGGGTTATCGGACTACAACGTGTTAAGCCATAACGACTAGAGCACTGACGGGAAACACACATCAAAACATGCTCCCCTGGCTTGCAACACCAAAGCATGACAACCACAGATGTATCGGGCAGCAATGCCCAAAGAAGGGTGTCGCAAGGTATCAGCAACGCCAAAGTGATGGTCCTCTTAGGGTTCAGCAATGCTTCAAGCAACACATCTATGGCCACAATGCCAAGTCATGATAACCCAGGGCATATCGGTCAGCACTCCCTATATCACAATCCAACACCACATCGGTTCAACAGCCACAAACAAACTATCATCCTCATCTAACATCGGCCCACTCATTCCTAATGGCATGACAATCTAACAACATCAGGAGTCGTCTTAGACCTAACCAAGGTCGTGTTGACATGCTATAAGGGTAACGGTCAGGGGCGTCATAGGTCGTGATGGCCACCGAAAGCCTAACAATCTAACCTATGTATCGGCCTCCACATACATATCGGCCTCCACAAGAGCATATCGGCCACAAGGCATACCGACCACAAGGCATATTGGCCACTACATCTTCAACCTCAAGATGGTGTTACTAACAAGGTAAAAGAAAGGTGCAACACAAAGGTAACAACTGAGCAAAGTTCATTTTCCAAAATAGAATGTTAAACTACCTAAGAGAGTTGCTAGTATGCAAGCAATAGCGAGCCATAGATCAAGAGCAAGATAACAAGTAAAAGGTGATAATAACAAAGAGGGTTTAGAGTTATATAACCCACCTCAAGTATCACCACCAACCTCTAAGATCCAAGGTAGAAGGAGATCCTCCAAGCTCGATCACCACAACACCTCCAAGAGAGAAGAGGGAACCATGGTTTAGAGAGCATGAGAGGGGAAGGGAAGCAACCAAAGTCCATGAATGAGAAGAAGAAAGAAGGAGAGAAAGGAAACTAAGGATCATGGCTTACCAAGGTAGAAGATGAAAAGAGCACACCACAAGCTTAGGCTCGTCCACCAAGCTCTAAGGGAGATCACTCCTAAAGATCAAGATCATCCACCAAGGAAGAGGAAAGAAAAGATGGTCAAAGGATTCTCTTGCATGGAGAGAAAGAAGTATATATACAAGACAGATGAAAGAGAGAGCAAAGGAAAGGTGTCACCACCAATTAAAGAACCTTAGATGAAACATGTCCACAAATAAAGGACATATACAACACCATGCAACAAGGTGATAAGAACCATGTCTTTCCCACTAAATCACCTTCCTAGGTCAAGGCTGATACACACACCCATTCCCTTCACAAACTGAAAGGGACAAAACCCTATAGCCACAAACCAATATGGTGTATCACTAGTCACCATAAAATAATAGGATGTCTCCTCAAGACATCCAAAAACCGATACAAGGCCCCCTAAGGATCTCAAGCCCAAGACAACACCTCTAGGTGCAAGGTACACCTCAAACATGAGTACAAAACATCACCAAAGATGTCACCACTCATCCAAGGCTCAAACAAGATGTCCATCTCTCTCACTCCTCTACATGATGCCAAGAGAGAGAAGGGACACACTAGAGGTGGTAAACTTGCACATCAACCCCCCCATCCTGGGTAAATTGCAATTTGCACCAAAACCTCTTCATAAAACACAAACATCAACCAAATAAAGCTCAAACAAGGAACTCAAGCCTCCAACATGCCCTAATTACATCTCAAATGATTATATCAAGGATATAAGAAACCTACTTAAGCAAAACAAATAGGGTTATCCTAAAATGTGGGTCAGGGTCCTTACACTAATGCCATATGATGTGTATGTTGAATTGTAAATGGGAAAATTGGGTTTGTCTAACTACACCTTGCAATTGGCTGACCATTCTGTGAAGACACCTAGAGGGAAACTTGATGATGT
Organism: Alisma plantago-aquatica; assembly: GCA_963693085.1. Lineage (NCBI taxonomy): Eukaryota > Viridiplantae > Streptophyta > Magnoliopsida > Alismatales > Alismataceae > Alisma > Alisma plantago-aquatica. Next base: position 1,354,999,872 of record OY856409.1, read on the forward strand.
GTTGGTGAGACTTGATGATGAAACCTCTGCATTCTTTCCATCTGATTTTATTGTGATGGACATGGAAAAGGACTCAAGGAAGGTACCTATTATCTTGGTAAGACCCTTCATAGATAAATCTAATGCAGTGATTCATGTGAGAACTGGCACCATGTATGTGATGTTCATTCACATGAAGATATGGTTGAACATATTCAAAGATTCTACTAAGGCCGAGGTAATAGGTGCCACAAAGGAAGATTGCTATCTTATTGAGTGTCTTGATGAGATTGTAGAGGAATGCCTACCTGCATGGATTCATACTGCCACTCAGGATAGAGGTCTAGACCCTATTGTGGAGTTTCCCGATGATGATGATGATGATGATGATGAGGATGAGGAAGATGAGCTAGCCTTAGTGGATAAAACTGAGGATCTCCCATCCATTTTTGAAAAAACCTTTGAAGAAATCCCTTGAAGAACCTTTGGTACTTGAGCTCAAGTCTCTTCATGAAGTCTTGAAGTAAGATTTTCTAGGTTCCAATGACACCCTCCCAGTGATCATTTCTTCTATCCCATCGCCTAAACAAGAATATGCTCTAATTTCTATGTTGATGAGCAACATTCAACCAGAGGATGCACTACAACAATATGGTGCTATACCAGCGGCCAATAAAGTGTTGGTACATGCCTATAAATGTCGATATAGGCTATACCAGCACCTACTGAATGTTGGCTAAACTGATGACAGAATAGGCCAATACCAACATTTTTTAGGCTATACCAGCACTTAGAGCTATTGGTATAGGTGTTTCGGGTTAGATTCAATCAATCATTGAGCCCTCTAATCTGTTGCTTCTGTGTTATCGATAAATATTATATGATTGCTGGAATATTTACTTTTTGCACCAAAAATAACCAACTTGTGACTATACACTAGCATTAAGAAAATTTTGGTATAGATTATATAACCACTAGTAATTTTTTTGGACACCAATTTTGGAAATATATCAAAATAGTCCAAGTTAAATAATACATCTAGGCTATACAAACTCTAGCATATTGTTTTTTTCTTGGTAGTATATATAAAATTCACTCTAAAATGTAAAAATCACATTCAATGTGTATACAAGTTAGGCACTAACACGAGAATTATTTATTTTTGGAGAATTCATAACATACAAATGATTCTAATAGAAAATCATAAATAAAATCTTTGTTTGATACAAAAGTTCATATATTTCATATTTCAAAAGGTTTTAATAGCACATGGACTCTTTCAAGTTGTTTCCTGTCACATGAACACAAGTCTAGTGATACAAACATGGGGACTTTGCCTTCAAAAATTATAACAAAACAACAATGAATAACTTTATTTGTCTGTGTGGTGAGTAATATCTTTTTCCTTCAACCTTCTTCATCATCTATGCATTGTCCTTGTATAATCAAAACCATGTCCTATTACCATCGATAGCCAGGTATTCAAACTAGATACAAAATTGGACTATATATAAGGATCTTCTCAAAGAAAATTGCACTAAACAATGTGTAGTATACAATAGTTTTTTAACCTTTTACTAATAGAATTGAACAACTTTCATAAAAGGTTTAATAGTCATGGCATGTTTGTGATGCATTGAGATAAAGTTTATAAATCTTGGGTTTATTCTGTGCAACAATATGTTAAAATATGCACACAAATGGGTAGGATTTAGAAAAAAGAAATAACTAAATTATTTCATATTAAAGTGAGTAAGTATTTAAATAATTTATTAATATGTTATTGACAATATTAATCTCCTTTTCAACAAGTATGAAAGGTCAATAATCTAGAATTCAAACTTCTCTTGAAATTATTGATTATGAACACATATTCTCTTGAAGTACATGTGATTCCTAGAATTATACTTCAGGCTCTCGTGTTATCGGCTCATCCATTCGAGTGTGGACAAATGTATATATTAGAGCTATAAATATGTATGAATATCAATCAACATAATATATATATATATATTAAACATAATATAGAATAATAAATCTTATGCGAGTTGGTTAACTTTTTGCGCATGATGAGGCTCATTTACATGCAAAATACTCTTTTATCTTGCTAAGAAGTTGAATACTTTGTGGTTGTTGATAAACATGAGATTGGTAGACTTCCCCATGTAGTGTGTAACTAACTACTTCTACATCACTAAAATATTGCATCTATATGTTCTACACCTAATTAAGCAGGTAACACACACTAGTACAAATAGAAAAAAGTATTAAAAAGTGTCCTAGTAGCACTGAGTGCCATAACTTAAATATATATTTCCCAAACTAGGCACTAGAAAGGGAATCCAAAAGGTATGCTTACATAGAATAATCAGAGGGAGATTTACCCTCATCTCTTGCAAGAACTAAACTTATCCTTATTTTCCACACAAATATATGGTTTACTTCCTATGCCCACTATCCCCTAGTATTGCATACAAGTTTCCCTATATATAAGTCACAAATAAGAGACTGAGCAAGTAATATATAGTAGAAGAAATCATATAGTAAGAGTAAATATAACAAAATTTGCAAGTATATGCATGATAAAAGAATCAAATCCACATGGAATGAAAGAAAGGTGATATACATGATGTTGAAGAGTACGTACAAAACTTTTTTTAATGGTTATTGAATTAATATCACAATCAATATTTTCAAGACCTGGCCCATACATTCATAAGAAAATAAAACAATGGTTTTTCAATTAAACAAAAAAGGTAAACAAGTTATAGATATCTTAATAAGTGAATATTTTATTTGATATAAAATTTCACATGATTTGAAAAGGACTAAAGCCAAGATCTTGTGTGAGCATGGTAATGTTAGAATCAAACATGAACAAGTACCAACACATGGTTTGTAAGCTCAACCTTCAAAAAAGAGCATGAACCACATGATATGCATAATAGAACTAGTTGCAAGTGTTTTGGTATTTCCGTATTATAAGAATGTCCCGATACAAAATTAAAAGACATGAAACCACTGTCAAGAAAATATTTTTCATTCTTTAAGATCTATTTAACATTTTTCTAGACACAAAGAATGGCATGTAAGGCAATCAAGAAAAAGAGGAACCAAAATTATGTTCGTTGGAAATAGAATGCAAAAAAATTAGCTAGCATGATTTTTCACAGGTCTATATAGTGCTCGATCATGGTTGTACTAATGCACTGAAAATGAACCACAATTGTACAAACCACAAGTTGTAAAAATGAACCATGTTAAGGATACTAACGCTCTGAAGCATCTTTAGGTAGTATGGATTCCATCTGTGTAACCAATTGATGGCTAGATGTTCAATGATTTATAGATAGTATTGAATACTAGGATGAGAAAAGTACGACACAACATTTATGTACATCGTTGGACTCAGCCTTAATTTTGTAAATGTAGGAGCCATCAGAGCCAAGGACCTCAATATATTCAAGATAGTAGACGAACCTCATCTTCTGACACGACATGGGCAGGTAACCAATCTTGGAAATCACAATCACTAAGATGATACAATATCCCTGTTGGAGTGGGCATCTATGATCTACACTGAGGAAGTCCAATGTCTTGTGAGTTGTGTTGTCATAAGCTTACGAAGTGACATCGCCAGCCAGTGGCTAAATTCTTCAGTCACTTCATTTGAACTACTTGTCTGCGGTAGAAAATTGCATGGCATATCACCAGTCAGCGTTCGTGTTAGTCGATATTTCCGCGTTCAGGAAGTTAGACCGGACTCTGATCAGAGAATAAGTTGTTTCCAACCACCGTCACGTAGAGCCAAAAGTTATGGCAATTGGAATAAGAATTCCATGTACACGAATCATGAAGTAGAAAGGATCCATGTATAATAATCGTAAAGTACAAAGGCCTATTCATGCAGGATCGATGCGGAGATCTGAATTGTAGGTGGAGAAGAAAGTATATGGCAAAGAAGAGAAATGTTTGTCAAGCATGTTTCACGGAGGAATAGGGTCGGCTGAGAAAATTGAGGCTACTGGGAGGAGGGTAGTTTGATACTATACAAAGTAATAAACAAATTGATAAATCATTGAATTGTGCAATGGGTCAGCGTGACAGATATGTCTACGCATGCGGCAACCCAGAGGAAGCGGGAAGGAAAATTAGAGTAAATTGGCAATAAGTTTGGCAAGATGTGTCTATTGATGATTTCTGGTACGCACATCGACTATATGAGTGTTGATCTGTGTACCTTATTTCAGAGGGAGTACGCTGCTCCTACAATCATCCATGTACGTTTATATCAGCACATTCAATGGTAGGGTCAGGATTAAATACACTTGACATGTGCTGTTATCTGCAAAAAGGTGCAAGATTTATCAGGACCAGCAGATCCTGGGGCCGACTATATATAGTCCCTAATCAAATATTTGACTTGGAGTAAGTGTCCAATCTTTATACCAGCAACAATTATATGTTGGTAAATGTTATGTATACCAGTGCAAACTTAGTGTGTTGTGGTAGGGTGTTGGTATTGACAAGTTTTCTTGTAGTGATGGTCTATTTCTAATTTGAGGGGTGTTTACTCCTTCATTTGCGTCCATAGGATCTATCTTGAGGATGATGTAAGACAAATCTGCCAAATGCAAAGAAGGTTGTATCCAAAGCTGAAAGAAGTTGTAACACAAGAGGTTGTGAAGTTACTTGATGTTGGAATCATCTACCTAATTTCTTACAGTCCTTGGGTGAGTCTCATTCAGGTTATGTCTAAGAAGGGTGGGATCAGTATAGAAGAAAATGAAGATGGTGAGTTAGTGGCCGTGAGAGAGCAATCAAAATAGAGAATGTGTTTGGATTACATGAAGTTGAATGAGAAGACAAAGAAGGACCATTTCCCTCTCTTGTTCATTGACCACATCTTGAAGAAACTTGCAGGACAAAGCTTCTAATGCGTTCTTGATGGTTACTCATGTTACTTTCAAGTGGTAGTACGCCCATATGATCAAGAGAATACTACATTCACTTGTCCAAGTTGTACTTTTGATTACAAGAGGATGCTATTTAGATTATGTAATGTCATGTCTACATTTCAAAGATGTGTTACATCAATCTTTATGGATATGTAGGATTTGTCTCTTGAGATCTTTATGGATGGTTTCTCAGTTTTTGGCAAAACTTTTGATGATTGTTTACTCCATCTCACCGCCGTTCTAGAAAGTTGTGTCAAAGTCCATTTGGTGTTATCCTGAGAGAAGAGTCATTTCATGATTCCCAAAGATATAGTGTTGGGACATAGATTTTCAAAAGTCTGAATTGAAGTTGACAAGGCCAAAGTGGGCCTCATTTCTACTCTTACCATTCCTTCCACCGTAAGACATGTCAGTTCTTTCTTGGGGCATGTGGGTTTCTATCGTCATTTCATTCAGGGTTTTAGCAAGATTTAAAGATTGTTGTGTTATTTGCTTGAAAAAGATATTGAGTTTAATTCTAATGACAAGTGCATTGAAGCCTTGAACCATTGAAGCATAAATTGGTTTCTACTTCTAACATGTAGCCCTCGGATTTCTCTTTACCATTTGAGATAATGACCGATGCTTCAGATATGGCAATGGGGGTTGTGTTAGGCCAAATGATTGGTCAGATTCCACATGCTATCTACTATGTAAGTAAAACCCGTGATGAGGCCCAGAGAAACTACACCACTACATGGGAGTTTCTTGTAGTGATCTTTGCACTTGACAAGTTCCGTTCTTATCTTTTGCAAAACAAAGTGATTGTCTATATCAACCATTCAGATTTGAAGTATCTCATGGTGAAGAAATAATCTAAACCAAGATTGATATGTTGGATCCTATTGCTCCAAGAGTTTGATTTGGAGATAGTTGACAAGAAAGGGATTGAAAATTCTGCAGCTGATCACCTTTCCCGCATTGAGGCACCATATGATGATGTGAATCAGATCAAGGAGACAATGCCACATGAGTAGCTTTTCTTACTTTCCTCCACCCAAAGACCATGGTGCAAGCACATACCCAACTTCTTGGCTAGTTGGTGGATACCAAGTAGTTGGACAATGAAAGAGAGAAAGAGATTGTTTGCCATGGTGAAGAACTATGTGTCGGATGACCCACATCTTTTCAAGTATTGCTCCAATCAGCTCATAAGAAGATGTTTTATCGAAAGTGAGCAGCAAGAGATTCTCTCCATGTGCCATTTCGACATTTGTGGAGGACATTTTGGTGGAAAATGTACAACCGCTAAAGTTCTTCAAAGTGGACTCTATTGGCCGACTTTGTTCAAAGACTCCTATTAGTATTGTAAGTATTTCTTGAAGTGACAAAAGGTGGGCACTATCTCAAAAGACGACATGATGTCTTTCTCACCTATCCTATTGGTTGTGGTATTTGATGTTTGGGGTATTGACTTTATGGGTTTGTTCCTTCTCTCTTTTGGATATGTGTACATCTTGGTGGTCGTTGACTATGTATCCAAATGGATTGAAGCAGTTTCTACAAGGAGCAATGATCACAAGGTGGTGTGTGACTTTGTCAAGTCTAACATCTTCAGTCGGTTCAGAGTGCCAAAGGCAATGATTAGTGATGGCGGATGCCACTTTATCCATAGAACTTTTTAGAGATTGTTAAAAAGACATGGTGTGAATCATCACGTGGCTAATCCTGTTAGAAGATATGAGGCATGAAGCATATGAGATGTTTAAAAGCTATAGCGGGAGAACCAAATTCTTACATGATAAGTTGGTCAAAAAGAAGAATTTTGAGCCCGCACAAAGGGTGTGCCTTTACAATTCTAGGATGAAGTTCTTTCTCAGAAAGCTTAGTTCTAGATGGGAAGGACCTTATCTAGTCAAGCATGTATACCCATCTGGTTCTATTGTGATAAGTGAGAAAAAAGGCGCAGGGGAATTCACAGTCAATGGACAAAGATTGAAGGTCATTGTTGAAGTCAGTCTGGACAAAGCAAATCAAAGTTTTGACATTGTGATGCCAGTTGAGGAACAACCGGTTGATGAATATATGTGCTTAAATGCACATGAAAGAGACATATATTACAAAGATGCTTGGAAGGTTCTGCAAGGATGATTGAATCAAAAGTCAATAAACCCAGCTGAAGGCGTAAAATTTAGCGCTAGTGGGAGGCAACCCACCCAGGGTTGGGAACTTTTGTATCAACCTTCACTTTTTGATACTTTTAGTTTGGTTTTACATGATTCCAAAAATATACACACGCACACACTTGTGCTTAATAATTTTGTTTTTGTTTTTGTGAAGAGATAGGTGAAACAGGTGAAAGTTTGAAAAATAGGGTGAATTTCAGTGAAAAGTATTGATGCAATGTCAAGTGGATCAAATTTGTTAATTGGATTATGAATGATTGAGATATTTGACAATTTTTAAAGATTTTGCAACTTGGAAATAACAACATGTTCGTGCTGGAGCGGAACAATTGTGATGGCACAATCATTCTTATAGGGAAATCTCAAGTTTAGGGCTCAGTTAGCACAATCGTTCTAACCAACACCGACGTGTTGGCATTTTTCCAGAACGGTCGTGATAGCCTGGGCCTACCTTTTAAGTCACTTGATTCTTTCTCTTCCCAACACAGCTCTAATTCATTTCTAATCGAGCAGCATGCCCATTCCGTGGATGTGGTGGGTAGGGCACCTCTCGTTCAACCCCAAATCACCTACCCTCCCTCCCAAACTCTGGATTCAAGCTTCCCTCGACCTACAATCATCTTCCCCTACCTCCAGCTCCTTTCTCCACCCTCCATCAACCTCCATTTCTCCATATCCAATGAGATTCTACCCAAGCTGCCCCAAGGTGCAAAAATCCCTAGGTTCTCTCTAACTTCCACCTTTCTTACTGTAAGGGTGAAGAACATGGGCAAGGAAATCAAGAAGGGGGTAGATAAGACCATTAAGATGCTCATTGGAGGCAAAAGTCGCACCAAATAGACATCCAATACCACCCCACCGTCACATAAACATACATCGTTGTCAAATTTGATTTCTCAATCTCTTCAAAGGTTTTCATCTATGAGTGGCTCCCATCTCTGATCCTCCTCAAGAAACCACAGCTCCGATCTGAGCTACAACAACCCCGAGGAAGAGAAGGAGGAAGAAGAATTGGAAAACATTGTCGATTATGTCGATGTTGATGCGCCGACCCGAGAAAGGAGGGCCAAGAAAGTTGATGGTGTGTCGTCTTCACGCTTGATTCCACGACCGACACCAGTGAGGCACTCCACTTCCTCAGCCCAACCACATGTGCACAACAACCTGCTTGACACCGGTTGTTAATTGAAGAAGAAGAAGAAGACGATGATGATGATGATGTGCCAATTGAGATGGTGCCCTTGGACTTGGACACAAGTTTGGGGTATCATGACTATGAAGAATAAGAAGAAGAAGGAGGTGACATCAAGAGTGAAGAAGTGGATGATGAGTTAATTGATTTTCTATCAAAGTTGGAAGAGGACCAGATGAAATGGGTGGGGAAGCGTCCTCAAGGAGATAAATATGGAAGAGGCACATCAAGAAGAGTGTTCATGAGGCCTCTCCGTCCTGATCGCATGATAAGGCGAGTGATTCCTATGAGGTATGTGTGTGTGCACACCGTGCAAGATTTAGGAGTTTTTGACTATTACAAACATGGTTGGACTTGTTTTGGGTATACAAGCTACTGACTGAGGTGCAAGAAACTTACATTGAAGCAAGTTAAGAGTTCTTTAGATCATTGGAGAAAGTGCAATATCAAGATGAGGATGCCATGAGATTCAGATTGAATGATTCCACACATGTGCTTAAGGCTTCCCAGCTTAATGCTATTTTTGCCCTCACTCTAGAGATGGCAAAGAAATTTGATGAAGGGAGGTTTGACAGAGTGCAAGTACTTCAGAATGTGGAAACTTTTCACAAGGAAGGATACCTTCTCAGTGTGGAAATCAAAGACAAGTAAAATGTTCAACCCGGGCATGAGATACTTACACAAGTTTTTTGCTAACACTATTTTTTGCAGATACGACAACCAAGGCTATTGTTCCCAGAAAGATTTGTTTATGATGTATGTCCTTGTGTGTCCTAATCATGTGAAATTGGGTATGATGATGATTGATCATTTGAAAATAATCTCCTCCAAATGTATGAACCCTTTCATAATGGGGGTGGGATTTTGGCCACCATAGATAAGGCACTTGATTGTGATCTTGAGAACCTCACAAAGGTAGAAGGGACCAAGTTGGTTGACTTGAACTACCTTTCAAGGTCCCAAATGATTTCAGTCAGAGACAAAAAAAAGTATATTTACAATATGAACCTTGGATACCCTAGCATAACCCTGGAGTTGCCTTATCATTTTGGTATACTACTTTGTGACATAGAACCAATGACAAACTTTCAAGAGAGACTGGCAAACTAGGAAAGCCAACATCCTAGAGCAGACTACAGAGCGCTACCAATCAATTTACTTGAGGGAGGTGGAGAGACAGATATACCGGAGGAGCAACGAGTTCTTGAGTAGCCCCGCTGCATGAGATAAAGACATGAGGATTTTGATGTGCAGCAACCTCCAACAAATGCATATGACATGTCAGTCATTCTTACATAGTTGGAAGCAATTCAGAAGACATGGCATTACATGTGGTAGGATTAGCAGCAGATGCACTACTAAATCAACCATATGTATCAGTATCAGCATGCGCATGTGCAGAGAAGCCCCCAATGAGGGGAGGATATCTAGGGATCCCTTTTTGGATATCAGGAGACATACCTACCTCTACAGGCAGACTAATAGGGCCATTACTACCAGCACCCTCCTCCATAGGTCGGCCCACCAGCATTAGGAGACCCATCGCATGACCCACCACCATCAGAGAAGTGACCCCTACCTGATCATTCCTAAACTTTAGTTTCATGCTGAGTACAACATGATTCAAAAGTTTGGGATGGTAGGGTGGTATGCCCTCTTGTCTCAGCTTATTTTGTTTATGACTGATTCACCCTATTTCACCTGACTATTTGATTGATAGAATCATCCCATCCAATGTAGGTTTTCTTTTGGTTACATACATTTAGTTCTTTTTCTTGCATTTTTGAGTAATTTTTCAAAAAAAAACTCTTTTTTCCATTCCATCACATGTATTGCATTTTAATGTATATTCTGGTATTTTTTGTGTGTTTTAGCTACAATTTTTTGCTTTATGCTTTAATTTTCCTAAAGTAGGTTTGGATGTGATTAAAATGTGAATTGGCACCATTTTGGCCAATTTTGCCCAACTTTGAAATATCTTGACCAAAAAGCATGTTGTGACTCAACCTCTACTTAATGAATTAGAATTGTTGATCTTTAACAAATGCATGCCATATTTTTGGATTTTATTGCTAAATGGTCTTGATTGTTGACTTTTTACATGTGCATTGTCTCTCTTATATTTGTGAATGTTTTGGTTGAATTGTGAATTGAGCAAGTTATGAATGCATAGGGCCTATGAAAGCACATGATAAAAATATGAATCTTGTGTTGTTCACTCATGTGGTATGGTATTATTTGATGAAGTGTTGGATTAGTTTTCATGCACAAGATTTTGTGTTGAGAACCACACTAAAGACCCCTCTTTGACCTGACTTTTCTTTCATCATCTTCTTCCCCTCTGCCTCATAAAAGGATGCCTAGGTGCATAGATTTAGCCTTGGCCACCTCCAAAATTTTGGGGTGGTCATATATACATCTCCCCGCTTCACTCTCTCCACCATATGCCCTATCTACACCAAGGGCAAAGAAAAGAAAAGAAGAAAAGCAAAAAGCAAAAAGAAAATAAAAGATTCTCATGTTTAAGATCATCTAAATAAAGAAAAAAATGAGTGTGTAAAAGCACTCCAATTTTTAACGCAATCCTTTCTTCCATTTTCATACCCATTGAGATAGAAAACATCAAACCTAGCTCACTTCACCCTTTTTCCATAGCCATGTGGGTCACTTTGTGTGGTTTGAAGCATGAGATTGAATGCATGAAAATGAAACAACACTCCTACTCATCATTGATTAATGCCATCATGAGACAGTTTACCTAGAATTACATAAAAGACATATGGATAGCTTGTGTATTCTATACTCTATATTTGAAGTTTGTATACTCAATGATCTTTTCATGATTGGTTTGTGAAGGTTAAGAGGAGATATGTGGAACACATGCACTTAATCACTTGTAAGCCCATTTAGTCAATAATCATCTTCTGCAATGCATTTGTCATTCCTTCTTATTGAAAGAAACTGAAGAGAGAGTTTGAGTTGGAGCATACTTGAGGACAAGTATGTTTTAAGTTTGGGGTGGTGATGCAACCCTATTATAGGAGGGAATTGTCTTGTGTCTTTTTGCATCTTAATCACTTCTAAACATTGATAGATTGCTAGTTATTGCCTGAATATGTGTTTTACTATCAAATGCACTTTTGGAGGCTTTTTGCATTCTTTATAGGTATTTTGACTGCTACTTGATGGAAGGGAGAAAGGAAGGTTGAATCTAGGGCTTCCCCTTTTCTTGGAGGAGTCCAAAATAAATCCAAGACAACCCCTAACCTACTCCAAGTGATCAAAGAATGTAGTGAAGCAATAGCCTTCGTGGATCTCAGAGAACAAAGCTCAAAGTTATGAGAAAGACCCCAGCATGGTTGTGGTTCCAAGGAAAGAGCATGCTCACTAATGCTAAAATCACAATAACACCACAAGTTTTGACAAGCTACAGTAACTCCAGCAAAATGACCATGCTAGCCAGCATGGGTGTGCCACGAAGTGTCCAGCACGGCCTTGCTAGCCAGCACGGCCATGCTACCAAAGATCAAAATGGTCATTCCATGCAGAATGACCTCCACTCCATCTCTCCCACCACGGTCATGCTACCCATTATGGTCATTCTACCTAGCCCCCACCACGGTCGTGCTGCCTAGCACGACCGTGCTACCAGCCTTCATTTCACCACTTTCAACCTGACTTTTTCCACTTCCCAACACGGTCGTTCCATACCACCGCAGTCGTGCTACACCCTACCCACCACAGCCGTGTTGCCCAGCCGACTGTGCTGCCACATAAAACCCTAGTTTTTCTGTACAAAATTGTCAACTTTACCCCCACTTACCCTAGTGCTTCCCCACCACCTGTATATACCATAGAGAAGACCACAACACTATGTTAGCTACCTCTAGCATTCATTTCCTTCCCTCTTTGCATTCAAGAGCTCCACTTACCTCCCTTCTTCCATTTCCACCTCATTTCCACCCTAGAACCCTAGTTTTCTAAGGTTTTCACCACCAAACCATATCCATTCATGTCATTTTCGACCTAGGAGGGAGGTGCTTCATCTTCTATAGAAAGAATGTGAAGAAGGAGAGTATTCCATGAGCTGCCATGGCCTTCTATCTCTTTCTTCTTTCCTTTTTGTTCTTTTGCTTGATTATGTGTAACTAAGCCCCCTCTGTGGGCTATTTGGGGGATAAAATGTTACTTTTTTTAAAAGCTATTTTTCTAATGTGATTCATTCATCCTATTTCTAGGGTTCAAACTCTTGACCTCTTAGTCATACAACACAAGTTTTAGCACTCGGATGCCACTTCATTGGCAATAAAATGTTACTTTGATACCACGTTGGGGGAAAATAAGTTGTATTGAACATATTTCCATCTATGATGATTTTCTCTTTCTTCTATCTCATTTCCCATTATCTTACTTGTGATGTATTCATCTAAACATGGATTTCTTGGTGTATGATGCTTGAAAACATGCAGCGTCTAGGGGGAAATGGATTGTATGTGGCTATCTTAGGTATTTCTCCTAGGCCCAACTAGTGGATCCCTAGCTAGCACCCTATATTCCTACATATAAATCCATTCTCTTACAACTAGGTGTGAGATCTAAGTAGCTAGTGTAAGAGTGATTAATGCAATTGTCTAGAGTTTTTTAAAGGCTAGATGGTGAGTAACATGAGGTGAAATACCCTCATTTCTACCCCCATTCCTACCCTTGGCTCTCAATTTCCTTAATACCACTTACCCTAGAAACCTAGACTTGCCAAGTCCTATTAAATTACACCTAGCCCTAGTTTCCCAACTAGTAGCTTAGGGTAGATTCAAATAGCACTTGCCTTGTTGTTTGGCTTGGCGATCTAGATTGAATATATAAGACTTGCATGCTATGTTAACCCCCAACTTGGATTCTTGTAACATTCCCCCAAATGGCCCACTCTCCCCATAAATTACTAAATCCCATCTTGTTCTCTTAGCTTGTTAATGCTAGTTTAGTAAATTGTTTTTATTGCCTCTTAGTCAATTTCTTATATTTGGATAGTTAGGTCTTGCTTGAGTAGCTAATGCTTTTGAGCTTGCTAGTGCTAATCTTGCTAGTTAGTGATAATCTAGGTCATTAATTGCTCTAGTGCCTTAGTAGCTTCAATAGTATAAACTAGTTGTGGTTCCTTTCTCCTACGTAGTTAGTTGTCTTGCTTTGTTACTTAGACTTAACTTGCTTAGGGTTAACTTAGGGTTTCTTGTAGTCTAGTTTCTTCTTGCTTTTAATTACTTGCTTCATTATTATAATTAATCAAACCAACCAAAAACCCTAAAAACCCTACACTCCACTTTAGGAACATAGTTACCCTAACTTATCTCTAGTGCCCCCCTCTCTCCTTATGGATGTACCCCTCATTTGCCATCACTTATACTATGACACAACCTTCTGTTCTTGCGGGTGAATATTTTAGTATTGTGAGTGAGCCTGGTCTAGGGCTTTATAAATTTGAAAGATCCCATGTGTGTTCTAAGCTTGTGGGCCACATCTAGTCAAGTCTAATTGATTAGTATGTGCACCTCTAGCGGGACGCAACAAAACCCCTATGAGTTATTGCATGGTAGAAATCCTTCTATCGACCTCTTTCATATTTTTGGTTGTCCATGCTTGTTTTGAACACTGAGGATTCTCTCAACAAGTTTGATGCAAAATCTTATAATGCTTTCTTTCTTCTCTGTAGCACTACTGTAATCTTCTAGAGTGTTCAACATTGAACTATCTAAAATAGAAGAATCTATCAATGTTCAATTTATAGAGACTAACACCTTTATTCCCAAGAATTATATGAGTGATGATGTTTTAAATGAGGTGATTCCTAGATTAAAATAACTATACATCAACAAAAAAGGAAAAGAGGTGGCTGAAGTTGAATGCTTAAAAGAAAATGGAACGAAGGATCCCACTCCCCACTTTGTAAAAGATCATCCAACAGCTCATCATAGGCAACCCTTTTGAAATTGTGAAGACACTGGTAGTTTTCGACAAAGAACAAACAAATAGTGCCTTCATAGTACAACTTGAGCCAATGAATGTCAAAGAATCTCTTAAGGATGATGAGTGGATCCTAGACATGAAAGAAGAACTTGAGCAATTTGAAAAGAATAAGGTGTGGACTCTAGTTCCAAAACCAAGTGATGGAAGGATCATTGGCACAAAGTGGGTGTACAGGAACAAGTTTGATGAAAGTGGTTAGGTGGTAAGAAACAAGGCAAGGAGCTCAAGGGAACAACCAACAGGAAGGTATTCACTTTAATGAAACTTATGCTCATGTTGCTAGACATGAATTTATTAGAATTCTACTTGCCTTTGTTATTCATAAAAAATTCTTGATTTATCAAATGGATGTTAAAAGTGTGTTTTTGAATGGAGATATAGAGGAGGAAATCTATGTGACTCAACCTCCTGGCTTCAAACATGACAAGCATGCTAACCATGTTTATCAAATACAAAAGGATCTTTATGGACTCAAACAAGCCCCTAGAGCTTGGTATGAAAATTAAGAAAGATTGTAATTGATAATGGCTATGTCACGGGAAAATTTGACTTTACTCTCTTTTTAAAACATACTTCTAACATTTTCTTAATCATTCAAATTTTTGTTGATGATATCATTTTGGCGGGACTATCTTGATCTTTTGCAAGGAGCGTAGTTCTCTCATGCAGAGTGAATTTGAAATGAGCATGATGGGGGATTTTTTATTATTGGCTTCCAAATCAAGCAAACAAAAGATGGAAACTTCATCAACCAAATCAAATACACTAATAAACTCTTAAAGCACTGTCAAATTGAGAACACAATGCCAATAGATACTCCCATGTCCAACACAAGAAAACTTGACAAGGATGAAGAAAGTAAAAGGTAGATGAGAATCTCTATAGAGGTATGATAGGTAGATTACTATATCTAACTACCTTTAGACCGGATATCATGTTTAGTGTTGGCTTGTGTGCTAAATTTCAATCAAGCCCTAGAAAATCTTGTCTTGTAGTTGTTAAGAGGATTTTAAGGTACCTAGACAAAACCTCCAAATTTTGGGCTATGGTATCCTAAGTCAAGGGACTTTACTCTTATGGTCTATTGTATGTGTATTATGATGGGTGCTTCATTGATAGAAAGTGCACAAGTGACACTTGCTTGTTCCTAGGACCATCTTTAGTTTCTTGATTTTCTAAGAAGCAAAACATCGTGGCTCTTTCAACTACTAAGGTTGAATACATTGTAGATGGTAGTTGTTGAAGCAAAATCTCCAAGACTTAAATGTTTTCTATGATTCTTCTCCTATCTTTTATGATAATACTAGTGCAATTAATCGGTCATACAATCCTATATTACATAGTAGAGATAAATACATGGAGGTTCACCATCATTTCCTCCGTGGCGACATTGATAAGAAAAACATATACATCACTCATGTGGACACAAAAAATCAACTTGCGGATGTTTTTAAAAAACCTCTAGCTAGAGAGGAATTTAACTTTATCATATAAAAATTGCTTATTACTTCCATTGATGATAATTATTTGTCTTCTGTCCATAATGATCATTTACTTCTCTATGTTGTTTCATATTGGATATCATTTACTCATTTTTTGCTTAATAAATGCCTTGCTTTCATTGAATTGGTTTCAATCGCAAAATGTGTGTTTTAACACAAAATAATAGCCCTTGATGATAAAAGCATGTCTCTATATGATTTATAAACATTCTAGGCTAGTTTAATGCATTTACATGGGGATGTAAAACCTTAGAACTAAACTTTGTATGTGTATGACAGACCCTACCATTGGCCAAGTTTTCCCTAGTGTAACTCGACCGACAGGTCAACTTGAGAACTGAACATTAGTGTTGTCAACTGAGTTACCCAAAGAGCAAACTCAAGTGAGAACACTATGCCACATTTTATAAAAATTCTTCGTCATCTGAGTTACCCCCTCTCAAGTAGAAAACTCGACCGACGCTCCTTTCTTCTTGTTTGTTCTCTAACCCTAGACCAACCCTAACCTTCTCATAGTATATCCAAGCTCATATACTCCCCCTTTTCCTAGCCCTAGATATTTAGCCTTATAGTAGGTTGTTTTTTTTCTACCAGATATATGATTGTTATTCTCTTCTCTCTCTCTCCATGATTTCAGCCTCCCATGGCATCTAATAGGAGAAAGTAGTGTTTCACTGTTGGTAACAATTTTGTTCCTACAACAATTCCTTCCACACGTATCCTTTCGTATGATGGCACCTCTTTTATCCATACTCAAGCTATGAATAGATATAAAGAGTTGCTTCCTCGTGCCCCCTTTCCTTTCAGACCTGTTATGGAATCTGGGGATGGGTTCTTGACTGCAATCAAGAAACTCTTTCTTGGACAATGTCTTGGTGCACTTTGTCTTGAACACTATTGTTTTTCAAATTCCCAATCTAGTACAAAAGTTGTTCATGAGTTATATTCTAATCTTACATGGAACTACAGTACCTTAGTGCCACCACCTAACACCCAGAGCTTCCTTACTTCCATGATTGTCAGGACTAGTATCACAATCACTAAGGACGGCATAAATACCTACTTGATTGGATCCTTGTCCACAACCAATTGGAAGTCTACCTATCCTAATAACCTTGACATGTTGTACCCAGAGGAATTCTATAAGAGTTTTGATCCCAAATTATGTCTTTCTAATATTCACAAAGTCTTGAAGAATCATGAGATACCCTACAGGAAGAAAGCCATCCTACCATCATCTTCATTGGATCTTAAGACATTCATCATTGCTCTCATAGTAAATTGTAATGTCCATCAAAGAAGAAACAAATTGTGACACCTCATCATGCTAAATGAGATTACTCAAAACACAAAACATGATCAACTACTAATTAATCACATAGTCAAAAATGTGGGATAATTAAAACCAATTCCAACCAAGTAAATATACTCTAGAACATTTACAAAAAGTCCATCATTCCATTCTCATTTACTGTAACAAGTATTTAGATATGGGTTCAAAAACCTCAGTCACATCCTACATATAAAAGATATTTTACATGTACATGTCATATATTTACAAACATTGGCATACCACCAAAATCTCGTGTCAATACGAGTATATCATCTAGAAAACACATTCCATACCTAGACCTGAGAGTACAGGGACGACACTAGGACTGTACTACTAACATCTACAACTAACCAACCTTCTGAATCTATTGATTATCAAATTGGTTCTCTTCCACAGCGCGACCTCAACCTCGTTTCCCGCGACCACCTAAAAAAATATGTGGTGACCCACGGGTGAGACCCAATCCCGGTGAGAGATATAACTCTCTCTAACATATATTGATTATAACATATTAATTAACAGTAAATACATTGAGCAGTTAGGATATTAAATAAGCAATATGAACATATTGAACAGTTTAAGCATACTAAGCAGTTAAGAAAATAAATTGTAACATCAAGTAGAAGTACACAATTTTCATAAGTCTGCATCATGTAAGAACTATGTAATGTAAAGACAAGACAAGGGTTAATCAACCAATGTGATACATATTAAACCCTAGCAATTATACTACATGGCTGGTATTATATCTTATATTATTATGCCCTGGGGAGTTTGAGTCATACCACTCAAAATCCAACTGACCATTGCAAAGGGCTATTCAGTTCCGTATAAGATCTAGGAGTGTCGGTATCCTAAGATCTCTTCCCCTCGATCAATACGAGTAAACTACAGTGACATACCAGTCAAACTGCCAACAGTGACATATAGTCAACTGATAAAAACTAGTTTGTACTTGGTACAAGTTACGACACTAAAAAAAAGGGTATACAAAACCCTCTAATCCGAGGTACAACCACAGTTGTCCTCAATCACATCAAATGTCAGAGGCATGACCATAGTCGTCCTCCTTAACCTACAATTGTGGATGACAAGGGTATATCCTCAACTTTCCACCCCCACATACTCAACAGTATGTGCTCCGAGTTTCCCTTGGGAATACTCATTTCACCATCCAGTAAGTTCTGACACTGAAGATGGCTCTGCGGATAGGGCTCTACATGATTAAGGTTACATTTGATTAATTACTGCCAATTGAATGCATTAAGACTTTATCATACAAGTGGACATTCAAACCCTAATTATTTTCTAACAAGAGTATATGTATAACAACTTCAAAGGATATAAAACATTTGAGATATAAATCTTAATCACATTAGCACATTCTATCATTCATTGCAAATTAATGGACCACACTTATCATCGTACTATTACAAGATACCAATATCTTATCATAAGTTCCAGGGTTTTAACCCTTATTGGAACGTGAAGAGGATTTTACCTCAATCATGGCTTCAAACATGCCCAAAGGTCATTAAGACCATCACATTATTCATAGTAAGGTTATCATCATCATTCCATGCCTTAAACAAGGCTTAAAAGATCATTAGCACATGTATGTCCATAGATATTAACATGGAAAGGCACTATGATATTCAAATAGTACTACATTGTGGTTTCAACACAAGAAGAGTGTAATTCATTATCACATTAATCATTCAAGAGGTCTGATTATAACCAATAAACATCATATAATTACATTAAGGTTGGGTATAACAAGCTATATCACATGGGAGTTCCGCATCCACTTATCATAGTGATTTATCAAATATAACTATATAATGGCAAAGGTAAAGCTACAAATTAATGGTATTGAACCATCGAATTATCATCACTAGGACCCACATATAATACCATGTGATTTATTCTAATCCATTGGATATTAAACCATCCAATATTATTCATTGGATCAGTTTCATTGTTCAAGGTTATCAATTGCAGTATAAGTCTAGCCATTTAATCAATTGAACCAAGGAACCATTGGTTTAAGGTTTAGTCAAATCTACAATTACATTCCTAATTCATCATATATGGTGATGACCTGATCCACTATTAATTGTGATCATTAGGTCACCATTGGTTGTTAGATCAATAATACATCCAGTTAACACCATCAGATATTAAGCCAATATCATCATCGATTGATAACATCATTAGAATACTTAGTGGATGATAATTAAACATCTAATTGAGCCAAAACCTGACCTAGGGGGTGACCATAGGTTTTCACCATACATTTGACACCCTTGATCACAAACATCAGTTGCCAAGATAGCAACACCATTGGTTGTTGAATGGTATGTCCATCGGTTGTGTGATAGAGAAGGAAATAGCTTGAAAACCCTAATTTGAACCATCAATTATTTTGTACTTAGCACCATAGGTTGATGCTATCAACCTGTCCCAGATCATGTTACACCTTAGAAAGGTTGTACACATGTTTAAAAGTTCATATAGAACTGGAACAAAATAGGGAACACCACAAATATTCGTAATTCTAAACAAGCATGGTTTCTCTATGCTCAGATCATCACATTCAAGCATAAACACGAACTAACAAGCTTCTAATAAAAAATATAAGTGAAGAATGTTATATAACTCACCTCTATAGAGTAGGTCAGATATAAAACAGAAAGAATCTTGAGAAAATAAGGCAAGGAATCACTAGATTCATATCTGAACTTGGCCAAATAGGCACTTCTCTCCACAAAGAAGCAAAACCCTAGAAAAAGAAACAAGAAGGAAGAATTTTTGAGTTCTAGAGTCATTTTCGCCATGGAACAACAAGGTTCCAACCTGGAGAGATATAGGAAGAATAATATAAAAGAAATAAATGGAGTAAATAAGGTAATACTTACACTTTTAGGTCAATATCACTAGGAAGGAGCTTTAGGAACCCCTAAATGAAGTCAATTTCAACCTTAGATCCTTTCTCCAAGAAGATCCCCACTTTCTTCTTCCTTGGGCAGAAAAATTCGCAGCTTTACAAAGGAAGAATGAGGGTGGGAGAAGGAGGGAAGTGGTAGAGAGAAAGTGGCTCGTTTTGGTGCTTGGGGATAAGTATATGAACTTTAAGATAAAACAAAAGGAAAATGTTGAAGTTCTAGTATCTATCCAAGTGTCCATGGCTTTAAATTATTAAGAATATACAAGCACACACACAAGAAGCTCTCCCACTATATTTATAGACCTGATTATCTTTCCTTTGTCGAATTTCCCAGCCAATCACATAATTCATTAGTTGATAGCTACTAAAGGTAGCTCATCCATGAAGGGGTAAACCCTAAAATACCCTTGATGAAAACACCTTCAAATCATGGCTCAACTAGGAGCCCCATGGCTCAAAAATATCAAGAATGATAATAAAACATCTAAGGAACATAATGTATGTGATAATTTCAAATAAAACCCCTCAATTGGGTAAATTGTAGAAAAGTCCAAAATGTATAGAAAATTGCATAACTTGCTCGAACAGTGTCCAAATTGGACCAAATTTGAAACTTAAGCTTGTCTTATGATTTCAAAACATATCAAAAGGTTATATTAGGGTTATAAGAATTAAATTATGATAATTAAGCTAATTTAACTCATTAAGCAAATTCAGGGGCCTTACACAAATAGACATTATAGAGAACTCTATAATGATAGTCTATTGTATCCTTCAGGGAATATGAATCAAATGGGCTTGTTATGTCTTTCATCACATGACATGTTTGACTTGAAGAAGAATAATTGGGACTCCCATCCTCCTTACCCTAACTTCATTTGTGGTAGGTTTCACTTTCTTACTGAGAAATCCCTCTTCAAGGATTCAAACTACACTCCTAGTAGGAAAGGTGTTTGCATTAGTGAAACCATAGTGAAGAAGGCATCCCAATCCTCCAGCTCCTCTACCCCTATTTCCTCTTCCTCCACCTACCCTACTCCTACACCACCTAGACCTGATAGGGCTTATTTCTCTGTATCCAACAAATATCTCATAGGGTACATGATACATCTGAATGCCTATCATCTTTAAGTTCAAGAACATCTCCACCAGGACCTAGTTCACATAAAGTCCAATATGAAATTTTCATGTCCTTTACCATATCCGCCATACCAGTCATCCCTTTCTACCACTGTCAATGCTAACTATACAAATGATCACTTCTACCCATCACACCTATATGCTTCTTTTGTTACACATCCTGCTCCTATTGTTTGACCTCTACCTACTTCCTCTCATCAACATCTAAGTGTGAATCAGTTTCCTGCTCTCCTTCCTATCCTACCTGTAACACCTAAGCCCACTACCCAAGGCTCTAGTAGAGTTTTAGGAATGACAACTGGCCCCACATACCACCACTAGCCTTAATTGTGCACCTTGTCCTTACTCATGCACAAGCCATGATAAACTTCTTGATTGGGCACCCATCCTAGTACTACTTTGGGCTAAGCACGCTTAACCACTGATTTATTTAGTGATGGGCTCCAAAAAAAGGAGGTGCACCTTGGTGATATGGGTAGTCAAATTATTCCTTTTAAAATCATTTTATCCAATCCCTCAAATCATGGGACGTTAAAATTTTCCTCACCTAGACTCTTCACATACTCGTCAAGGCTCAACTATATGTCCTCATAATATTACCTCATTTTAGTGCAGACCTAGAATGGCCGATAGACTCCTAGAACTCAATCATGAAATACCAGCACAAGGGTGGCTACATAACCATGGATGGTCCTTTCCAACATGCCTAGACTGCACATTGCAAGACTAGCATGCCACATGCCCATGTCAACCCCACCTACTAGAGGGGTTATGGCTCTAATACCATTTGTAACACCCAATCCCACTGCCCACGGCTCTAGTAGAGTTTTAGGAATGAAAACCGTCCCCACATACCACCACTAGCCTTAACTGTGGGCTTTGTCCTCACTCACGTGCAAGCCAGGATAAACTGCCCAATTGGTCACCCATCCTAGTACTAGTTTGGGCTGAGCACACTTAACTAGAGAGTTATTTAGTGATGGTCTCTTTGAAAGGAGGCACACCTTGGTTATGTGGGTAGTCCAATCATTCATTTTAAGATCTATTTATCCTAGACCTCAAATCCTGGGACGTTACACTACCTCATCTCTTACTGTAGATTTTGATGGGGTTTCTACACCCGCTTTTGAGCAAGATATGGCATTGCTTTCCATTTATATGTCAAACATCTTAGATGGCTAGGTACACTCTCCTTTGCTCCTCCTAAGGATATTAATATAGTTAAGGAAGGTGACAATGTTGATGATGATGGTGAGGTAGATGGATCTAACGATGATGGAGTTGATGATGGTGATGAGAATGATGTTACACCTGCATCTTCTATGAGGCTAGAGCCTGCTAGTGATGAAGACTATGACCCAGCTCAGGATGACCTGGATATACATGACCTTGATGTTTAGTTATTAGGTCTTAGAGAGCTCATGTATCCGTCTTTTATGAGCTTAGCTTGTATTTGCATAGGGAACCTATATCTAAGGCCACGATTTACATCTTTTTGTCATTTTTAGATATTTTTGTTTTCATCATGGACTGATTACCTTTGTTGTAATCATTTTATTATGTACCCTTAATTCTTTACTATGTTACTTTCATGAATTTTGGTGTATGCACTCTTATATTTTGACTTTGACTTGATATTATTAGTTCTCTCTCTGGTTGTTATGTGTTTTGTGCTTGTATATGGTGGTTCTAAGTTGGATAAGACCCAAACTAGCTCTTTTACCCCCTTCCTTTTTGATATGATAATGGGGGAGAAACAACATGGTACATATTGAAATTGATCTATATTTGCATATATTTTTGCTTATAGAATAGCGAATATAAATAGCATATAGTATGTGGTGGTTGTACTTTTAGAGGAACTAACCATAAAATTAAAGGTAAGCATAAATCAAAGGGGAGAAATTGCTATTATACATTCATGTACCCCATACATCTCAAAACGAAAATGTTTAACATTTTAGTTCTTTTCAATATGTTGAGGAAAGGTTTGTCATCTTCGGATAGGGGGAGAATGTTGACCTAAGAGTTATACATTGTCCATATTTTGATGATGACTTAACCATTTTGTACATGTGTATCTAATATGTCTACTTGAAATCACATTTTCGATATGAAGTACATGAGGAGGATGAATTTTGCAAAACCTAGTTTTCTAGAAATTAAGTAAATTCAATGCAAATGCAAGTTTTGAAAATTAAATAGCAT
Source organism: Alisma plantago-aquatica (assembly GCA_963693085.1). Lineage (NCBI taxonomy): Eukaryota > Viridiplantae > Streptophyta > Magnoliopsida > Alismatales > Alismataceae > Alisma > Alisma plantago-aquatica. Next base: position 1,355,023,317 of record OY856409.1, read on the forward strand.
CTCTATTATAATCATGTTGTAAATCGTTTGTATTATGACTTGTAACTAATCTTAATGGAAATTTAAAGCACTTATTCAGACATGTCAACATTTTTGGGCATTTGTCATAAGTGTTACAGACTAGCTTGTCGGTTGAGTTTGTCCTAGTGGAAACTCAGTCAACAACAGCCAACCTAGCTTTTGGAAACACCCAGGGTTGGCCAAGTTTATCCTGGTTGCAACTCAATTGACACGCTACACTAGCAAAATTGATTACAACCATGGGACGAGTTTCATCCTATATAAACTCAACTAACAAGTGAAATTTGTTTTGTCATATAGTGACGTCAGTTGAGTTAACCAAAAAGCAACTCAGCCGACAGCATTGTATCATAAAGTGTAGAAAAGTCTTTCTAGATTTTATAGTGTTGCAAAACTTGAGAACATATTCATTATAGCATCCAAAGAGGCTAGAGTTTGATATAAGTGTCTCTACTAGCTAGTAGGCAACCTCAACTATAAAAAGGGGCCATTAGACTTCACTCCAACTTTGCCTTCTATGCTCCCTTGCTATAGTTGAGTGTTTTTACCTCCAAGAGATCCTAATATCCTCAAGCTTGTTTACTACTATACATCCAATATGAGTGGGTTGGAAATCTTGTAAGAGAGATACTCAAAAATGTACAATTTGTGAAGCTCTATACTCTCTTTACCAATCTCTCACTACCAACTTGGTGGTTTTAAGGTGACTTTGTTGAAGAAGGAAGGGTTGATCAAAGGGTGAAGATCTTCTACAAGAATGGGTAAGTCCTTGGTGAAGGTGGAAGATTCTTGGTAGGTATATATGTAAGACCTTTGTAATGATTATTGGCTCCTTGATCCCAAAAAGAATGCTAGTTTAGCCTTAGTGCTTGAAAAGTGTGGTCATATTTTTGTAACTTATATAGTGAAATATATAGAGTGAGACAAGGTTACAAATCCTAGATATTGACTCATCTTGGTAGTGGATGTACATCTCCTAGTTTGGGGGTTGGAACCACTATACATCTTGGCCTTCTTTTGGTGTTTTCTCAATCTCTCTCTTCCTTGATTTCTAATATTTCAATATCTTTTAGCAAACATGTTGAAGGTATAATGTGTTTTGTTTAAGTCATTTTATCTCTATTCACCCCCCTCTAGAGCCCATAGATCCAACAAATGTGTGGTGCTAGTGATTATGTTGTATGGGAAGTTCTGGGGCAGAAGAAGGATAAAAAGCATCATGTGATTTATTATGCGAGAAAAAAATTAGATGAATCCCAAGTCAACTGCACAACAATTGAGAAAGATATGTGTGCCATAGTTTTTTTCCTTTGATAAGTTTAGGGCATATCTAATTGGATCCAAGGCTATAGTCTACACTAACCATGGTGCAATCAAATACCTTATGACTAAGAAGGACACAAAGCTGAGGTAATTGATAAGGGACCTCCTGTTAAAAGAATTCGACCATGAAATAGTGGACAAAAAGGGATCAGAAAATCTTGTTGTTGACCATTTGTCAAGGATACACCTAGAGGATGATCAGTTTTTTCCTATCATTGACAACAATCGATATGAATCTCTTATGGTAGATAAAGCCATTGACCAGGACGTACCTTGGTGCAATGATATTTGCAACTATCTAGCTTGTCAACAACTTCCACCAAACATTACTTACAATGAGAAGAAAAGTTCTTCTCTGGTCTAAAAACTATTATAAGGATGATCCTTTGTTATTTCTAAGATGCTCAGACAACCTGTACTAAAGATGTATTCCCGAGGAAGATGCGTCGAAGATTCTTTGTGAATGTTATTCTTCACGTTACAGTGGGCACTTAAGTGCCGAAAGAACTGTAGCTAAAGTACTACAAGCTAGTTTCTATTGTCCCACTCTATTCAAAGATTCATAGGCCTATATCAAGTCATGCAAAAAATGACAAAAAATCAGCAATATATTGAGAAGAAATGAGATACCTGTATTTGATTGGATTGAAGTCAAAATATTCAACATGTGGAGGATTGATTATATGGGCCCATTTCCTTCATCGTGCGAAAACCAGTACTTCTTGGTTGGAGCAGATAATGAATTCAAGTGGGTCAAATCCATCATGACCCTCACTTGTGACTCTAAATCTATAATGAAGTTGTTTGAGAAAACTATTTGTTGAATATATGGAGTCTTAAGGAACCGTCATTAGTGAAGGTGGATGCCATTTACAGAGAATCCATTTGAATCCATGCTTAGAAAATATCGGGTGAAGCACAAGATTGCTACCCCTTACCACCCATATACATTCGGGCAAGTTTAAATTTTGAATATACTAATTAAGAAAATTCTCAAAAAGATTGTCACAAGAAAGGATTTGTCAATGAAGCTTAATGACGCTTTATTGATGTACCAGACTCCATACAAAGACACATATAGGTACCACTCCCTATAGGTTAATAATATATGGAAAGTCATGCCACCTTCCTGTGGAGATGAAATACAAGGCACTTTGGGTGATTAAATTCCACAACAAGGACCAAGAGATGACTGGGAAGAAGAGATTCACAGAGCTCCAAGAGCTTGAGAAACTATGGCTACATGCCTGTATAATTCTTGTAACTATAAGTAATGGACCAAGGTGAGGCATGACTCACACCTAAAAAGGAAAGATGTCATTGAGGGGGGACAAAGTTTCCTCTTCAATTCTTCCATCAGGATTATTCCTAGAAAGTTGAGGTCTAGATGGTCAATCCCCCATCAAGGGTGATGGAATTGTTTAGTGAGAAGTCATGCACCTTTCCTATGAATGGTCATATGGTAAAAAAAATTATGTAGATAAAACTTTCACTAGAAGAGCTGATTTGTAGCTTAAGGAACCACTATCCCTACCCTCAAACCACAGAAGCACTCAAGATAAAGACTATAAATTGGTGCTTCTTGGGAGACAACATAAGGCTTTTTAGACCTTACACAATTTTCATTCCAAGTTTTGCTAATTTTACCTATGTTTTCATTTTGATATGCTTTAGTTTTTCTTTATTTTAGAATCTTATTTATTTCTTTGGATGTAATTTAATTTTTCTATTAGTGTATGATGAATAAAATTATTTTCTAATTTTATGTTCATATGATGATGGAAGGTTGGATTGATGAAGCTAGAAGGGAAGTCTCTAGAGACCTCATCGACCCCTGAGGAGTTAACCTGAAATAGTTGATAAGGTAGGACTCACATCAGAGCCCAATCCTTGTTACACCATTGAGGGCCAACGTATACTGACACTGCACAGGAAAAACATACTCAGAAAACTCATCGGAGTCCCAGGAAGAATGACCATCATAGGACATTCCTAAAACCTACCATCAGTGGGTATTCATATCTTCCATCAGAGCCTTGAGTCAGATATACCATTGTAGGCTACATAGACAAGCCCATCAGAGGTCCTACACATTCTGCTAGAAATTTTGTTAGTCATCAGAAGTAGAGTAATCAGTGGTTGATGAAAGCTAAGATCTTCATCAGAACAATAAACATTATTATTTTGTCCAATTCCTAGACATGATCTCTATAGGAAGACATGTCCCAATCAACCATCAGAGGTTGGATAAATTACTAAAACCATTGACCAATGATGCAGTAGACTTTCATCAAGGATTGATACCCTTAAACCATGTCGATTCTCAATAACGCAACGAAGAGGTAGACTTAGAGATACTTATAGGTGGGAGTATAAAAGCACACAGTACATCCTTGCTAAATCACAAAAACCCTAATTTCCTAAGAAAAGAGTATACCCTAATTATTGCTCTGACCTAATCATTATAAAAGATTCAACATCTATCGACCCCAAAACCAAGGCCATTATTGGAGGAATGTCGTAAACCTATAAGAATCACTAGTGATCGAGGAGCAGGGGGAACAACCATCGTCCAATCCATAGTTTGTGTCATTGCTCACCAACTACTAATAGAAACAAAACCAGTAGATAGAATCAAGGAGGACCAAACTCAAAAAGAAACCCTAAGATATAAACACGGTGAAGTAAAGCATCAGTGTCCCAACGACCAAGCACCAACATAATGTAATCATCAGTCTAAGCCCATAACAGTAAGTCCTTAACCATAACTACATTGTCCAACCTTATCGCATCTATTTCATCATGTGTCTCTCTACATCCTTTCACATCAAACCCCCAAATCTTTGGCATTGGATTGATCTCCTCTTTGGCGGTATTATTGGTCACCCTCCGATGAGGACGTCCATCAAATGTATCTATCCTTACTTTTTCACTAACTTTTCCCCCTCAAATGATAATTTCATAAGGGGAATATCTCCATCACTAAATGCATTGAGGTGTAACCTTTCATTGGACTAATGAAACTCTCTATCAGTAATCTTTACTTGGTGGCTGACAACATCCTTGACAATCATTCTGCTAATATTTTTTCCCGTGTTTGGAATTCTTTTGAAAATTCATCAACGCCAATTTTCCATGAAAGTTTATAATCCTTTGTCTGAGTCTTCTCACTAAGTTTCCATCAACCTACCCCCAATGAAAATGTTTTCGACCTTTGTTAATAAACTCATTAGTCATTGATAATTGGAATTTATGACTCCTATCGATCTCAATACATTGTCCTATCTCGTAGACAAATATTATATTCATTGGTTGAGTCGTAACTAATCTTCTTACTAATCCATTTGTTACTTGTATTTAGGAAAAAAGATGTTTGTATCAGATTCCCATGAGTTGGATGTTGTACCAAAGGAGGATATGGAGAAATTTGTCCAAGAGATTTACAAGAATTTAAGTGTGAACAAGGACAATACCACTAGAAAATTTGTGCAAATGAAATTGGAATGGGATCATTTGTTAACCCTGCTAACCCATTTACCATCTGAGTCAAAGGGGGAGAGGCAACACTTGTCTCCTCTAATTATATACCATCAAAGGATGAAGGGAAGAAGAAAAGAATAGCAGTAAAGGCCCCCTCCTATCTGCCCAACAAAGAAGAAAATTAGGGCAGGGAGAATAGCAAAATCTGAAGTTGAGGTTAAAGAAGTTGATCAGCAAAAGTCAGCACTAGAGGCAAGGAGTAAAGAGACAACCATTGATGAGACCATAGAGGAACCCTTGGATAATGACAAATGAACAAGATACAACAATAGCATTGAGCAGACAATCAGAGAAAAAAACTATTCTCTTGAGATGTTGAACACCAAGTGAAGTTTGATTCTATAAAGAAAACTACAAAGTGTAAAGCAGTGAGGTACGGATGTGAAAAGAGCCTAAAGAAATTAGGGATATTTTATAGGATCAATAAAATGTTACAATGTAGAAAATTGTTCCTCCCATGTTCTTATCACAAACGGTCCTACAGAGAATTAACTTTGGAATTCATGTCATCACATAGATGTTGCAAGTAGAGGGGAAAGAAAAAGAAAAAGTGGGGGACCTTTCATGCTTTCAGTATGACCATATCAAAAAGATATTGAATAAAATATTCTCATGGATTAAAGAACTAGCAACCATTTCCGACAAAGCAGCATATAATAGGGAAGTCCGGAAATTCAGCATGGATAAAACATGGCAGAAGCTGATAGGAGTAGAAAATCACCTTAGCACAAAAATCAAAGGCATCACAAGTGCACTCAGGGAATATGAGGGTGATCAATATGATAGTTACATCTATGATCTTCACAAGGTCAAATAGAGGGAACATGATAAGATTTGACTTGTTTGTTCAATGGAGTATCGTAGAAAAGAAGCCAATGAAAATCGAGTGCTTGTAAATAGACAAACTAACTACCATGAGCGGTGTTGAAGGGTAAAAAGATATGTGCATGGGAGGCTAGCTCACACTGATAGGACACCACCTAGGGAAACCCCTCATTCTATGAAACTTCACCCAGAACAAGGGAAAAGATTTGTTGACATAAAATATCTTCTATCATGTTCTGTAATTTCCCAAAAAGGGGAGAAATATTTATATCAATTCTTTAAAATAAATGACTTACTACCTCTACTAGAGATGAGAAATTATGATTATTATAATATTAAATTCTCCATGGAGGACATATTGAAGATGATACCATGAGTGACAAAGTGGAGGGATGGGGCTGAAAGAAGTGTTATGACACAAAGGCAAGATGAACCTAAGGTATAGCAAGATGTAAATCTAGCAATAAGGAAAAGGTTCAAACTTAAAATCCACAAAGTTGTTTCCAAAGAGTCAAAGGTTGAAAAGGGTGGTAGTTAAGAACAACACCAAGATGTATTAGAAGTGGATATCAAGAAGGAGATTGAGGCAACCAAAGAGAGACATAAAGACTGCATCGTTCGTGACATTAAACAAAACCCTGGTTTAGGAAAGGATAAAGATATAGAAAAGGCCAAGGACCAAGAGGATAAAAGGGGATTCTAGGAAATTGTGGCAGGAAAAACCACAACACAAATCTATCCAGAACAAAGGAAGGATGATTCACCATCAACACCCCAAGTGGTGGAAAATACAAAAGAAACAACGATATCCCCACCCTGAGACAAACCTAAAATCACCCAACCAAAAAAAGAAATAGGTGTGACAAAACCTACACCGCTGCCATCTAGACAACCAAATATTACCATCTAGGATAAGAGATTGGATGACAATTTTACATCATCTGGGAGAAAATATTGAGCTCTTCTTCTAACTTTTCATTTTTATCTTATAACATGTATCGCTAACAATGCAACTAGAAGGGATACACGTAAGAACTGCACCGCTCTCATAGTTCATGAAATAATTTGTTGAATGTTAGTACCAAATGATGACCGTAATGGTGATCATGGCATCGGAATTGGTAGATATGTGAAGAGAGTGTGATGAGATGAAACAAGAATGGGACAAATTCTGAGAAGAATGGGAGAATGAGAAATATTGATATGAGGAAAGGCGCACAAGAAAATGATTGCAATAAGGGAAAGGGCCATCCCAGACATATTCCTCCTCAAGCCCATCCACTTTGTCATCCCCAAAGGAAGTAGAGAAGCATCATCTACAAAAGAAGAAAGCTAACTACAAGATTTTTAAAGAAAACAAAACACTCTGATCATCCAACTAGACATGAACCTCTTGTCAACTATTGACTAACCTCTCAAAATAGAATAGAAATTTGAGGGCGTACCTATACAGCCAATGGAAGAACTTTTGCATCAGCCGAAAGGGGATCAACCATCCTTATTTTAAGGTTTAGTACCCAAATAAGTAGTGACAACATGTCTTGAAGAAGTTGCATGCAATGTTCAACAAGAAGGATGAGTCCACTAAAAATTCAAAAGAATTGTTGGACAAAGGTGTAAACCTAATGGAACTAGATGTATTCACATATGACATATATGACATCTACTAGCATGTTAGCAAGAAAAAAAATCTCGTACCAGATAATAATGCAACAAAAAATGGGATCATGACATGAGAAGCACGATGAGATAAGAGCTTTCTGATGAAGATGAAGAAGGGATAAACTCCTTCTTCAATGATGTCTTTCCAAGGACCCATCCTCTTTTTCCCCTGAGCCCAAACCTTGAGAAGTCACACAAGACCCCATGTCTCCACCTATTCCTTACAAAATGGAGGGAATGGATATGAAGGCCATGTCAAGGATATCTTTTATATACATTCACATCATCGCAAATATTTTGGATGAAAATATCCCTGGAGCATATATTCTATATGCCAAAAAGGGGTGTTCCTTGATCTGAGAGCACTTTAGAAGAATCTTCAGTACAAGTCATAGGTGAATGCCTAACTATTCAAAGTCATAATTTCTACTATAGTGAAAGTGTTCCTAGACTCAATAGAAGTGAAACCATGTTTAATGGGACACCAACTTTGGCCAATTGTTTCTTCTAAAAGAAAGAGTTGTCCAAGCTAGTCCTCGAGCTATAAGATGTAGTAAACAAACATCATACTAAGTTTATCACACTGCCAATCAAGACCAAGGACCATTGGCTTATAACAGAGGATGGCCTTTGTAAAAGACTCATGGTCATATACAATTGCTATGCCTTGGAACTCAAATGTAACATGATCATTTTCCATAATGTAGAGGCGTGCAAGATTTAAAAAGTCCCAATACTGCTAGAGCATGCAATCATTGGGGGCAAAAAGTGGCACAAAAGTGATAAAAAAACTTTCATTATCAACACTAAAGTCCTTCAAGAAGACTCTAGATCTGGGGACTCTAGATTTGAGAGCACTTTAGAAGAATCTTCAGTACAAGTCATAGGTGAATGCCTGACTATTCAAAGTCATAATTGCTACTATAGTGAAAGTGTTCCTAGACTCAATAGAAGTGCAACCATGTTTAATGGGACACCAACTTTGGCCAATTGTTTCTTCCAAAAGAAAGAGTTGTCCAAGCTAGTCCTTGAGCTATAAGATGTAGTAAACAAACATCATACTAAGTTTATCACACTGTCAATCAAGACCAAGGACCATTGGCTTATAACAGAGGATGGCCTTTGTAAAAGACTCATGGTCATATACAATTGCTATGCCTTGGAACTCAAATGTAACATGATCGTTTTCCACAATGTAGAGGCGTGCAAGATTTAAAAAGTCCCAATACTGCTAGAGCATGCAATCACTGGGGGAAAAAAGTGGCACAAAAGCGATAAAAGAACTTTCATTATCAACACTAAAGTCCTTCAAGAAGACTCTAGATCTGGGGACTCTAGATTTTTGTGTTAAGATTGATGGAGTCTGTCAACATGGGAATTCTTTAATGACTTGTTCCAAGAAGACTTACACAAACTTGAGTTTGTCAACATGGGAATTCTTTAATGACTTGTAAGACTTACACAAACTATGTAACCTATATTTGATGGAGGTCATCTATGACAAGTGTTTCTTCCACTAATCTTGTGATGCCTCCAGATGTTGTATCAAACAAACTTTACACAAGTGTACCCCTTCTAGAGAAGTTCCCTTGGAAAGAGTTGATGAAGGAATTATGGACTGATCTGTCAAAAAAAGAAAGGTCCATAGAGTGGGAAAAAAGGTGGAACGTTACTAAAAAGTAAACGTAGCAACCACTTCAACTAGGAGAAATGACAACAGAAGACCGACTTAACCTCCAAAGCAAGGAACAACAAATAGAAGAGCATAAAGAATCATCCCCTTAGAAAGCATGAATGAAGAAATTGTTGTAATGCAAATAGAAGATGCAATTCCTTCTACACACGACCAGTCTGAAGAGGGGGAGGTCAAGAATTAAGTCCCCATCAATTAGATTATCTTATCTCAACTAGAAGATATTGCCTTCCCAGAAATTGAAGAAGCAATACATGATGGACCAATTGGGAGTGTTACAACTACGATTGCGCTTTTATAGGTGGGCATGTAAAAGTGTATCATAAAATAACTTGGACTTTCTCATGGATAGGTTTAAGGAAGATAACAGCATTGGCGGAACCTTTTTTCAAAGGGATGGAATTTTTTTATGAAAGACGGCCTTTGAGATGTGTTGAAGATTACTGGATATATGCTTATGAGCATAATGTCAACCTACCAGACTCTTCTAGGAGATGGCATGACCAATGTGCACATGGCATATTATCGACTATAGGAGGAATTTTTGTAGAACAAGGATTCAAGAGAGAAGGAAAGACCAATTGAATACCTCAAAAGCTCTCTCCAAGCCTTCATCTTTCTCCCTCTTGTGTACGAGAACCACTAGACCATGTTAGCATTGAACATCAATAAAACAATTATTGTCTTGTATAATAGTTCTGATGTTGAATACTAGCTGGCAAAGTATACCCTTTTGGCAGTGAACGTCAAAGAAAAAATTATTGTCCTGTATAATAGTTTTGATGTTGAATACATGCTGAAAAATTATATTAATATGGAAAGGCCACGGAGAATCATTGAGGAGAAATCTAAAGCTTGTGCAGAAGAAATCATTAAACTTATACAAACTCAAGGGAAGGGATACAAGTATGTCTTAGGAAAAGGCTTTAAGAAGTTGTAGTTTTGTCACAGAAGTCCTCAATAGACAACACTCTCTAACGACTGTGTCTTCCACTTCCTTCTATGGATGCAAGCTCTAGCATCTACAGATGTCAAGATTAGAAGTATGCAATACAACTATATCACCCTCCCAATGGAATGTACTTGGTCCAACTACCACGGTCCTCTTGAAAAAATGAGGGACTCCTAGACAAAGAGTAAACCTTGTAAGTTTACATTTGAACTTTATTATTTGACACTCAGAAACCTTGCAAGTTTACATTTAACTTCATTCTTTGACACTATGGTCAGGGTGTAGGACAAGTTTTAGGGAATGTAAACATGCAAGGGATTTATTACCTTCTTCTCTCTGCATTGAAACTACTTCTTTTGTCCCATCAATGCACATACTTTTTCTTTCTAACTTTCCTTCAATTTTTAAAAATTTAATCTCTTTAGGCATCAAGTGTTAAGTTATTGCTTATAGTTAGGAAAAATTTTCCGAAATGAATGATAAAGTTTTGCTTGGGCAAATTTTGGATCCAAATTTCTTGGAAGTTATCTTCTCTCCTAAAGTATATCTCCTTACCTCTAGATATCTCGTAATGTATCTCTACATTAAGTTTAAAATTTGGGCAAATGTATTCACTAAAAACCTAGTTAGTGATCATGTTTTGGCACCATCTTCACCTCAAGACATTATAGATAGTGTTGGAAACTTGTCGACCTTGTAAAACATCTTAGATATGAGAAGGACCTAAACTAATACACTCCTAAATGATTTTTGGTCCCACAAGTGTAGGTGTATCAATCCTATGAGAAGGAAAAAGCTACATGCTCTACTGTTATAACCCCAAGAAGGATAAAAGAAGCATAGCAGCCCACCTAAACTGAAAATTCTATCATACCTGAGTTGTGACGAAGAATAAAAGTGTAAGAGAGCATAAAAACATGAGAGTTATGGTTGGTAAGAGTTGAAAGGTTCAGTCTGGCAAGTGTGTAGTTGCACTCAAGAATGTGGATATGTACTGAATGGTAGCAAAACCTAAAAGCCATTGTCCTTCCTCAGAAGAAGGACAAGCTACACTACAGCCTTAACCGACCCAATACACACTCTCTTGATTACCCAAAAAAATAAAGGTTAGGAGTGAAATATAACTTCAAAGGAACTAACATGCAGTACGATATGGAAATGAGTCTCAAAACATACATTGCAGTGGAGAAACCCTCCGTTTAAGAAAAGGAGTACAAAATATTATATTCTCATTTTTTGGTGAAATTGAATGAAATAAATATGACATGATTTGATAAATAATCCTCCCCAATAGTATTATTGGTGGAATAATAGTGCTAATCACTTTCATAGAATGGGTGATGTGGCACAAGATAAATAAATACAAGGTATTTGTACATGATTTAATAATAATGGCATTTTGTTATGATAAATGAAATAATTGTCAAGTTTCCAAAAGAAATAGAATTTATGGTGTTTTAGATAATTGGAGAATAATTATCTTGTCAAGAGGGGAAACACAACTTTTGAAGTATTAGATGAGAATATTTTGATCTAACCTATGGGATACTCAAAAATAATAAAGGAAAGAAAGAACATTCTGGAAATTTTGAGAAAAAGGATATTTCATGAGATAATGGTTTGTTTTAAAACAATGTTAGAAAAGAGAAAGCTTTTGGATGTGGAAAGATATTTCAATAAAATTCCACCATGTGAATATAAGTGGGAAAACCATTAATAAATTTCTATAATTGAGTTAAGGAACATTATAAAGTGCCATGTATAGCTTTTGGTGTGTCAACCAAGTTATGAGTATTTTTGAGTTAGGAAACATATTAATAAAAGATAAAGAGAGAGATAAAAACATGATCTAGACCAAACTATCAAATATGCACCACAAAATTAAGTGCTTTCTTAATGATTTATGTTTCCAAATCCACATTTTTCATGGGAAGGTAGGAGTTTCCTTCTCGTAAATAAAATCAGGATATATAGAGTAAAAGATTTATAATCGTGGGACTGGGAATATATGAAGATAGTTTTTAATCATCTTCCTTTTCGTTGATCGTGGTATACGTGTCTCTCTCCCCTTCCTTGCCTCATATGTGGGGCAAATGATATTATTTTTGCTTGAAATTTTTTGGGGAGCTAGATAAAATGCTCCTCTACAATATATATATATATATATATATATATATATATATATATATATAGGGCGTTCATTCATTGCCCACGCAGGTAGCCTAGATTTTCGCTACTCGGCAGCCAAAAAAGTAACTCTCTTGGCCAAAAAAGTAACTCTACTGTCAAAAAAGTAACTATGGTGAACAGAAAGTAACTACACGAATAAAAGAGTAACTCTATACAAAATATACAACAGATATATATAAGGACGAGTTTTTTTATTTTGGAGGGGCAAATTATATTATTTTTGGCTAAACTTTTTTGGAGAGCTAGACAAAATAGTCCTCTACAATTGCGATTTTTTTTGAAAAAAAGTGGTCGGAAGGGTGGGCGGGTAGCTACTTGTGCGGGCAATAAAGATGGGTATATATATATATATATATATATATATATATATATATATATATATATGTGTGTGTGTGTGTGTGTGTGTGTGTGTGTGTGTGTGTGTGTGTGTGTGTGTGTGTGTGTGTGTGTGTGTGTGTGTGTGTGTGTGTGTGTGACTAGCTCAGATCTGAATCCTCCTCTGTAGCTTTGAGTATATGTGAGAAATTGATGACCTAGGTATTGGTGTACCCTTGTGGTAGGATCATCAGGTTATCATGAGTCGATGTTTGGACTACCTTTGGGTAGGATCATACGACTATACAGCTCTATGTCATGGTCTACCTTTAGGGTAGGATCAAAGGGGCTATTTGGGGTCTACCATATGAGAAAGGTAGGATCCATGTCCACTACAGGGACAACACAGAGGCTTGGATATGTTAGGATTGAGTAGTTATGTTTAAGATGTAAAGTTTGATCTTATAAACAATAATTTTGTTGCAATATGTTGTTACAACTAGATGCAAACTTTTGTTTTCCCCCACATACCAGTATAACTTGTTATACTGACGGTGTTTTGTTTCATGGCATTTTAGGTATATGATGATATACATGATAAAGGGCATGAAGATAAAGATGAAACCATATGAAGACATTAATATAAATAAGGAGGATTTAGGTAGACACTTCTTCTCTATGTACAGTTGTAGTAATGACATTTCATGTAAAAGGATTTTGCAAACAATATTAGTAAATTAATGAAATTCTTTTCTATTATTTATTATTTGCTAAATCTAGATCCTTGGGAATATAGGTAATGGATCTCAACTTGAAGGTCTTTCCTTAATTGGGGATAAGGAATGCAGAAATTGAGGTCGTTACATTTGGTATCAGAGTGTCAATTTTTTTAAATAATATCTAATAGTTCATAACTTCAAGTAATATGTAGAAATATGAGGGAATTATTACAGCATTTTATAAAGATGATGGTGTCTAGAAGGGACCATCACTGGGGGCTGGAAAAAATTTCCTCCACACTTCTAGTTGGCTTACGAGGACTCCCAGACCCATGCATCCTACCTGGCCAAAGTCAGATGATTTTTCCTGAAGTAAAATACCTTTAGGGTTTCTTCACATCTCTTTCATCCACTTCTCATACTCTTGCTTAATGAACCCTGAAAGGAACTTATCTACTCACCTCAAGTTAGAGTTTTGAGAAGAAGTAGGAATAAGGCATTGAAAAAACACTAGAGGGGGGAATAGGGTTTTATAATGAATTTAAAATTAATTCAACCAAGCAACCACAATTGAAATTTGGAGAAGGAGACACGACTTTTAGAGTGGTTCCACCCTTAGCAAAAACTAAGGGAGGCAGTCCACTACCTGGTTGTTCCCAACCAAGATTTTGAAAGTATTTGAAATTTATTACCATGCAAGGATGTTACATAAAATTACAAACACCTTCACCACCCTTTGGACAGCCTTCACCCCAAAGTCATCTCACCAACCTTGAAGCATCCTTCACTTGAAGTAAATTTAAGCTCCCCCTTGAAGTAGCTTCCCGTTAAGACCTTCTAGAAGTAGTCCAAAGTCCACCGAGCTACCTTCACCACCTGAAGAAGCTCCAACAACCTCCTTTCCGTAGCCTCCAACCTAGGAGTAGCAAAGGAGAACAAAATACAATTAAAGTAACAAGATTGGAAGAAAGAAACAATCTTACCAATTGAGTATAACGCTTTGATCCTATATCAAGCGATTGATCTCCTAACCAAAGTGGATGGATGTGGATGTATAGTGGATAGGAGATATCAGCCTATAGGACATGAATTCACAGCTTGTGGAAATGTTTTGCAAGTGAAAGCTTTGTTAATGGCTTGCTACAATGTGATCTCAAGTGAATTGTATATGCAAGTGATGCTTTCAGGTGTCCTATGGTTATCCTATTTATAGGAGTGGTTTGATAATACTTGGGGACGTTCTAGACACCTTCTAGGGTGTTCTTAGTGCTCAACTAGCCATTAAGTGTCCACTAATTGCATTTGTAATGGCTAGTTAATTAATTCTGAAAAGTGCAGACAGAACCATTTTTTGTCAAAGTATTTGTCGACCGAGAGTTTCTCGGTCGAGGATTTTGTCGATTGAGTGGGAGTCTGAGTCAATATGTTGTAACATTTGATTCCAACTCCCAATCACTTTTTTAACTCAGTCTAACGGCTAGGAGGGTCTATTCTCAGTCGAGGAGATTGTCGATTGAGAGTGTCTCAGTCAAAGTTTTTGTCGACTGGGAACATCCTTGATTCAATGTATTCATTTACTGAGTGTGTGTATCAATGTGCAATTGTGACGTTAACTTAGGAGATGACCTATCTAATTGTTGTGTGTGGATAGGGAAAATCAAAATGCTTGATTTACATGATATCTAAGTACTTGTACATTATATACTTGTACAAGTTTTTACATTTGATTAAAATCATATAAATAAAGTAATTTTAGCAAATTGATCTTCCAAGTCTTTGCTATCCACCACCTTATATGCTTGTCCCTAAAACACTTAAATAGCAAGTTAAAACCACAAGAAAGAAATGTTTGTCATCATCAAAACAAAGGAATTATAATAATGTCCAATTTAGCCAACAATCTCCCCCTTTTTGAAGAAGACAAATATTTCCAAAATATAAATCAAGGAAATATAAATCATATGAGTTTCATACCTGAATTTTACCTTTTGTAGACATTCTCTTGTTTGCAAGTATGATGCTAGCTGAGAGATTATGAAACTCATTTTACTTTATGTTATTGATTTTATATTATTTCTCCCCCTTTGTCATTTCAAAAAGATAACCAAGATAAACATTAATTATGACTTTTATTTTTCCCCCTTAATTTGATATTTTGATACTCAATGCAAACCACTTATTTTTATGTCAAATTTAGCCACAATTTATTTCTCAATCATTTACAAAGGATGTTAAGCCTTGAAATGATATGAGATCCTTTTAGATTCATGGCATATGTATATTGATTTCTCATCCATTTTACAAGGGATGTTAAGCCCTGAAAATGATATGAGATTCTTTTAAGCTTATAGTAGAATCAATGAATGTATCTCTAACCAAATACATGGGATTTTAAGCTCTAATTTGTTTAGAGAATTCCACTTAGGACAAGATATACATTATATTTATAGATATTGTAGGCTCCTTTATTTTCATAACCAAGATTACTTTAAAGATACTAAGGTCATAACTAGTTTCAAATTTTCTTTATGTTGTTTACAAAGTTTTTGTGAACTCCTTCTCAATCTTATAGTCAAGATAGTTTTTATGAGCTCCCCCTTAATGTTATAATCAAGATAATTTAAGGATTATAAGGTCATAATAAGCATTAGATCATAATAAGTTAACCTTTTATGAGAGATATGCACTAAAATCTTGTTTTAATATACTAAGATTGAGTGCAAGGAAATGATTTACAATTAAGCATTTTGTCAAGCTTATTTTAGGTCGACCTTGACTTCGACCTGGGTGCCCCTCGGTTGATTTTTATTTCGACCAAGAGGAAATTTCTGCAGATTTCCAATTTAAGAATTCACAATGATCCACTTGATTGAATATTTGAAACATAGCTTACATAGTATCATATAAAAAGTATTCATGTATAACAAGGATGATATCATTTTCCATAAGCTAAGCATAGGATAATCATTTAAATAATATTTCAAGATGCATTTGTGCCATAGAGATTTACCTTAATGAAAAAATGGCATTTTCAATGATAGCATCATCTTTATGTGTAATGAGATGAATCACTATGATCATTTTGAAAACAATATCCATTCATGGTTTATATATATATATATATATATATCAAAGATTATTTTAGGTAAACCAAGTAAAAGATGAAACACAATGATCATGGTGAAACAGTAAAGGCATATCCATAACATAATGATCATGATAGAGCAATATAAGCATATCCATAATTTCTTGATTAAACTTACTCAAATCATCACATTTTTCAGTTTTAAGATACACAAGGTAGAGAATGATACCTTTTAAGGAAGATTTATCAAGGCAATATCAATTTTCAAATATAAGACAAACCATGTAAATGATTATGCTTAATCATTTCAAGAGAAATAGCAATTGAAGTCTTTACAATGTGTGCATTGATTTTAAGAAAACATTTCCGGTTTCTATTTGCATATAGTTTTTGGTCACATAATTAGTAACTTTACAGCATGTTTCATAAGGATATCAAGAATCAACATATAGATCATGATTCAAATTATCAATATGTGATTTGAGAGTTGTCTCCAAGATTTATGATTCATTCATAATTTCCAATCAATTTTCATTTATACCAAATTTACAGCAAGTTTATAACAAACTGAACCAGTTAAACAGGTTTTCCAGAACCATATTCGGTCGAACTCTTTCTCAACCGACTTCTTTTCAGTTGACATGCTTTTTGACCAAGAAGGTTGTTGTATCTCCAATTTTATCAGTTAAAATTCGGTCCAATAAATGTTCGATCGAATTTATCTCAGTCGAAGTCTTTTTCAACCGGCATGGTTACTGTTTTTCCAAATTTCTATAGGTTAGAGACAGAAACTACTTTGGTCGACAATTTTCTCGACTGACATTGTCTCGTTCAAAGATTTTGTCGACCGAGATTGTTTCTATACTGTTTTTAGTAGTTATAAAAACATAGATCACTTCCAATACAGTTTTATAGAAATATGCAATTTAAAGCTCAGTTTAGTTGAGATAAGACATTTGAATATCAAAGTAACATTTTAGGTCAAATCTCAACTAATCATATTCAAATCTCTAGGTTTTGGGAACCCAAACTAGATCAACATCCTTTTCCTTGTATGGGCAGGAGAATGAATAATGTCCAAGACGTAAACAGTAATGGCAACATATAGAATCAATTTCATTTCTCTTCTTAACAAGATTGTCTTTAGGAACATACATAACTTTAGTTTCGGGCACTTGTGTCCTTCTTATTCTAAGTTTTTGATAGGATTTACTTTTGGGCTTATAACCTAGTCCTGTTCTTCCAATCTGACCATAAGAATCTTTTAGAATCTTATCAAGAATAACATTATTTTTCAAGCTACTAACTTCTTTTTGTAACTTTACAATCTCATCCATTTTCTTTTTGATATCTAACTTTGCTTAATCTAGATCAGATGATAAAGTATCTCTTTCTTTAACAATAGCATCATAATCTAGATGAGTACACAAGATAGGTTGTGATTGAAGATCATTCAATTTTGTGAGAAATTCAACCTTTTCTTGACAAAGCAAATTATGATTTGTCTCAAGAGTAAGAAATTTAGTATTACAATCATTAAAAGATGATTTCAAGGAAGAATTTTTAGAAATAATACTTTCCTTTTCAGAAGCAAGGTCATCTAATTGTGCATACAAATCCTCATTAGTTTTAGTAACTCTTTTTAGTTTCTTTTTACAATCAATATATTTATCATGTAATTTCTCAATGCTAGCAACTAAATCTTCTTTAGATAAATAAAAAAGGCTTACCTCTTCTTCTTCTTCATTTTTTGCAGCAATAAGGCACTCTACTTCTTTTTCTCCATCTTCACTATCATCACTTGAATCATCCCATGCAGCTGTGTAGGCTTTCTCTTTCTTCTTGTGAGATGATTTCTTTCCCTTCTTAAGTTTGGGACAATCTCCTTTTAAGTGTCCCTTTTTGCCACATTCAAAGCACCTGAAGGAAGAAACACTAGAAGTTTTGTTAGTTTTAAAACTTATATACTGCTTACCATTTACAATGAGAGTTTCTTCTTCACTATCATCTTCACTTGTGTCATGACTAATCTTGGTTGATGCTTTGAATGTAATGTCCTTCTTTTTCCCTTGTTGAATTTCATGCTCTCATCTTTCTTCCTCCTCCAAGGTTGCCTCATGTGCTTCTAAGTTGCCAATGAGTTGTTCCATCCTTAGACAGGTGAGGTCATTAGCTTCTTCAATTTCCGTCACTTTAGGCTTGTACTTGGGAGGAAGAGACCTAAGAATTTTTGAACTTGATCCTCTTCAGTAATTGTTTTACCTAAGGCATTCAAACCATTAACAATAGAAGAAAACTTTGCATACATTTCACTAATAGACTCATATGGTTCCATACAAAACTATTCAAACTTTTGTTTAAGCATGCCAATTTTGGAATTTTTTACTTGAACAGTTCCTTCATAAGTAATAGAGAGTCTATGCCATATTTCATATGCAGTTTCACAATTTGAGATTCTATTGAACTCACCTATGGAATTGAACAATAAATGATACTTACAGCTTTTGCATTCAATTGGGCTAATCTCACCGTGTTTGCATCCCATGTAGCATATTCGGTTTGAGGAAGATCATAGGCATTTGAAACCATTCTCCAAAGATCCCAGTTGATTCCTTGGAAATAGAATTGCATCCTCCTCTTCCAATAGGTGTAGTTGGTGCCATAAAATGGTGGAGGCCGAGCCACAAGTGTTCCTTCCAAGTTGAGGTTGTTTAGTACCCCATCACCCATTTTCTTCAAGATTCGATTAGAGCTCCTTGAAGCCTGCTCTTATACCAATTGAAAAAACACTAGAGGGGGTGAATAGGGTTTTATAATGATTTTAAAATTAATTCAACCAAGCAACCACAATTGAAATTTGGAGAAGGAGACACGGCGTTTAGAGTGGTTCCACCCTTAGCAAAACTAAGGGAGTCAGTCCACTACCCGGTTGCTCCCCACCAGGATTTTGAAAGTATTTGAATTTTATTACCTCGCAAGGATGTTACATAAAATTACAAACACCTTCACTACCCTTTGTACAGCCTTCACCCCGAAGTCATCTCACCAACCTTGAAGCATCCTTCACTTGAAGTAACTTCAAACTCCCCCTTGAAGTAGCCTTCCTCCTTAACGTAGCTTCCCATTGAGACCTTCTAGAAGTAGTCCAAAGTCCTCCGAGCTACCTTCACCACCTGAAGAAGCTCCAACAACCTCCTTTCCTCAGCCTCCAACCTAGGAGTAGCAAAGGAGAACAAAATATAATAAAAGGAACAAGATTGGAAGAAAGAAACAATCTTACCAATTGAGTACAACGCTTTGATCCTATATCAAGTGTTTGATCTCCTAACCAAAGTGGATGGATGTGGATGTATAGTGGATAGGAGATATCAGCCTATAGGACATGAATTTACAGCTTGTGGAAATGTTTTGCAAGTGAAAGCTTTGCTAATGGCTTGCTACAATTTGATCTCAAGTGAATTGTATATGCAAGTGATGCTTTGAAGTGTCCTATGGTTGTCCTATATATAGGAGTGGTTTGCTAATGCTTGGGGAGTTTCTAGACACCTTCTAGGGTGTTCTTAGTGCTCAACTAGTTGTTAAGTGTCCACTAATTGCATTTGTAATGGCTAGTTAATTAATTCTAAAAAGTGCAGACAGAACCATTTTCGGTCGAAGTATTTGTCAACTGAGAGTTTCTCGGTCGAGGATTTTATCGACCGAGTGGGAGTCTGAGTCAATATGTTGTAACGTTCGATTCCAACTCCCAACCACTTTTCGAACTCAGTCTAATGGCTAGGAGGGTCTATTCTTGGTCGAGGAGTTTGTCGACCGAGAGTGTCTCGGTTAAAGTTTTTGTCGACCAAGAACATCCCTGATTCAATGTATTCATTTACTGAGTGTGTGTATCAATGTGAAATTGTGATGCTAACTTAGGAGATGACCTATCTAAGTGTTGTGTGTGGATAGGGAAGATCTAAACGCTTGATTTACATGATATCTAAGTATTTGTACATTATATACTTGTACAAGTTTTTACATTTGATTACAATCATATAAATAAAGCAATTTTAGCAAATTGATCTTCCAAGTCTTTGCTATCCACCACCTTATATGCTTGTCCCTGAAACACTTAAATAGCAAGTTAAAACCACAAGAAAGAAATGTTTGTCATCATCAAAACGAAGGGATTATAATAATGTCCAATTTAGCCAACAGATATCCTCTGTTAAATAATGTACATGTAAATGTGAAAATAATAATGTACATTAAATGTTGATAAAGTGAAGCAAAATGGTTTTATGAGTTATAAGGGTAAACTCAATATGGGTCTAGGGTTGGTTTGAGAAAACTATAGTAGGTGAAGGGACATAGAAACCCTAAGAGGTAGGGTGTAATCTCTAAGCCTTACATAAAACCCTTATCTTGGAAAATGAGAGTAGAATGGGTAAATAGAAATGATGCCCATATGAACCCTAATTAGGGTAAGAGTAATGAGAATTAAAGAAAAGTGTAAATGAGTCTAGGTGATATAGATTTTCATGTATGAATGCGGAGAAATGTATACATGATGCATGTGGAAAGGGTTTGAATATACATGAGAAATATAAAATAACCAAGATTTATACATGAAAAAGAAAACATGAATACAACTTGCTCGTCACCCTAATAATATCTCTGTAGGAATGGATGGATAAAGAATACCCCCAGTGAGTGGGTGTGCTACCCCCAGGAGTGGGTATACCACATAGATCGAGCCAAAAGGATTGAGATTTTATAATATAAAATGTATGTTCAACGTATTATGGTAAAAAAAGGGGAGAGATAGGTAACTCAGTCTCCCATGCATGTGTGTATGTGGAACCAGACATTAATGAGAAAAGTTTTAAGAAAATTATGAAAAACATGTTATATTCGAATAACTTCTCAAATATCTCTGGTGGATGTAAGTGATACATGTGGGATGTAAGAAATGGATCACTTTGGGTCATGTGCTTAGGTGAGAGAAAGGTCCATGCTAAGTTGACAGGTGATTGGATCACTTTGGATCGTGTGCTTATGTGAGAGAAAGGTCCACATTAAGTCAAGAAGTGATCTAGCTAAGGCCCATATATATTGTGTCCACTATAGGGACCACCCTAGGTAAAGGGTTCCCAACATGAATACTCCAAAGAGGTAGTTCCCATAGAGAATATGTGAGAAGTTAGGAAGAAAATGCATGAGTATATACATGAGAAACATAAGTAGACAATGATATATATATATATATGAAAAATGAAAGTTTGAATATAACTTGCTCAAACCCCTCATGCTATCTATGGAAGTTTGGATGACTATGATCAAGCCCCTGGAGGGGAAGGTTGGAAACGGTCAAGCCCCTGGAGGGGAAGGCCAACATAGTACCAAGCCCTAGGAGGAGAAGGTCAAGAAAGGTCAAGCCCTGGAGGGGAAGGCTGACATAGGCACCAAGCCCCAGAGGAGAAGGTGGCCCAAGTCTACTGCATGGACAAACCCCATGAGTGGGTATCCCTAAGATTGAGCAAACAAGAGTTGAGAAATTATAATAATAAAAGCAATGCATAAAGATGAAAATGTGAAACCTTTAGGGCTAGTGTGCCAACCTGGGGTGGGTCAACCCAAGAGAGGGAAGATGACCTATGGGGGAGGCAAAACCTTAGACCATGAGGTCAGGTTATTGCTAGAGAGCCTAACTTCCTCCTATGAGCCAAGAAGGCACCCTAGGTTAGGACATTCCCTAGAAAGGTAAGTTGACCAAATTGATTTAAAGATTGAGGTAGCCATAATATATAAAATATGAAATCACATATATTGAGTATGATTCTTTGAACCCAAGTATGCCATCTCTGAGGGACATGAGAAATGTCACTATGGAAGTGGATGATCGTATACGGTTGAGTCTGGAAAGAAATGTTGCCATAAGTCTAATAAGGTGGCATAGAGTGGATAATGAGCATTATAAGAGATGGAGGAAATTCGGTTAAAGAATTACATTTGAAAATGATGTGCTTGAAAATGGCTAAAGTGTGACTTCTCAAAGAAACCCTTAGCAAGGGTAGAGTCCTAAGTCAATCATAAGGTCAAGTAGGGTGTATAAAAGGTACATAGGACCAATGGGATTAGGAGTTGATTGTGCCCTGAATGCTTAAGACCATGTAGTTGGGAGGTAACAACTAGGTTTTCCTAAGGTCCATGACTCAGGATATTAGCTACCTTTGTGAGTTCATGTGGCCCAATGGGTAAATATGAGGGAATTCCCTAGATGCATAACAATGATATCACTCCAAAAGTACATGTACACCTAGAGACCCCAAGGAAGTGATTAAGGCTCATAATACATGAAGTGTAAATATAAAAGATATAAGGAACCCAAGAAAACTTGAGAGGAGTTGTGTACAAACTCAATATTGGTTAAGACACTTGACTTCATGAAATATAAGAATATTTTGGAATTAATAACACTAAGTGTTTTTAGTCAGGTTGATATTGATTGAACCTATAGTGTGAAATTTTAAGATAATGTGTGAGAATACCATTTGTACTCTTGGAATGGGATGAACTTTGTTTTTGGGTTGTAGCCAAAAGCTTATTTCATCTCATTATGAGGGAGAGAGATTGGATACACACAAGTTATGCTTAATGAATACCTTAAGTTGAGGTTAATGACATGATCTAGGGTTGGAGGTGCAACCTCACCCTTTTATGAAAATAAATGAACAATAGGTTGGAAACCTAGGTGAGAACATAACCACCAAGTGAAATTGAAATTTCAAAAATGGAAATGTAATCATCAAGGATTGATATCATGTAAATACTAAGGATGAGAATATGCCTTGAACTGAATTATAGTATCAACCCAGTAATGATGTGAGGAATTTTTATATCAATAAAATATATTAAGGATATCTAAGCAGTGTTGCTAACTGTAACTTTTGAAATTAAGATGAGCTATCATTCACCTTAAAGCTTACTAGGTTTGAATTTAGGGGAAATTTTCCTTTTAAGGTGGGGTGAATGTTATATCCTCAATTTTTGGTAAAATTGAATGAAATAAATATAAGACATGATTTGATAAATAATCCTCCCCAATAGTATCATTGGTGGAATAATAGTGCTAGTCACTTTTATAGGATGGGTGATGTGGCACAAGATAAATAAATAGAAGGTATTTGTATAGAATTAATGATAATGGCATTTTGTTATGAGAAATGAAATAATTATCAAGTGGCCAAAAGAAATAGAATTTATGGTGTTTTAGATAATTAGAGAATAATTATCTTACCGAGAGTGGCAAGACAATGTTTGAAGCATCACACGAGAATATTTTGATCTAACCTATGGTATACTCAAAAATAATAAAGGAAAGAAAGAACATTGGGAAATTTAGAGAAAAGGATATTTCATGAGATAATGGTTTGTTTTAAAACAATGTTAGAAAAGAGCAAGTTTTTGGATGTGGAAAGATATTTCAATAAAATCCCACCATGTGAATATAAGTGGGAAAAGCATTAATAAATTTCTATAATCAAGTTAAGGAACATTAGAAAGTGCCATGTATGGTTTTTGGTGTGTCAACCAAGTAATGAGTATTTTTGAGTTAGGAAACATATTAATAAAAGATAAAGAGAGAAAGATAAAAGGATGATCTAGACCAAACTATCAAATATGCACCATAAAACTAAGCACTTTCTTAATTATTTATGTTGCCAAATCCACATTTTTAATGGGAAGATAGGAGTTTCCTTCTCATAAAAATTGGGATGTATAGAGTAAAAGATTAATAATCTTGGGACCGAGAATATATGAGGACAATATTTAATCATCTTCCTTTTTGTTGATCATGGTATATGTGTCTCTCTCACTCTTGGTTGCCTCCTATGTAGTACCCATTAGGGTTTATACTAGATATCTATATATAGATGAGACCAGGAACTCTTGTCTCCAACTCAGACTTGGCATCAGGCACCGCTGTCCACAAGAACCCTATAATGGTCCTAGATGGCAAAACTCACCTCCTTAGATAAGTTGAGTAGGAAATGTGGTGGTTCATCAGTTTCAGGAGGTATGAAACCTCACCACCTCCCTCCATCATCTTCCATGAGCAACTTAAAGGTCTCCCCGACCTCTGCTATACTCACCGCACCACGCCAGTAGTTAGATGAGGGGCACCTTGACGCAGTTGGCAACTAGGGGTTGTGAAGAGGCTTACCTCTACAAATTGGTTGTGATGGACATGGTCGAGGCTAGTAGGACAAGGATGGGTTATGGAGGTCGACTCGTCACCTGGGGACCCCAGACATTAGAGTTGGGCACGCTGGTAAAGAAAGGAGGTGGAGCTTCCTATCCGTAGGTAGGAAGTCAAGAGGGAGAGAGAGTGATAGAGTAGCAGAGAAGAAAGGAGGGTTGGCAGTTGTGGAGATGGTGGTAGTAGAGGAGTTGAATGGAGAAGAGGGCATACATGAGGAGTCCTAACAGTGCCTCGCTGGAGTGGGGATGGCCAGAGGCACCATCGTCGAGCGGTGGTTTTGTCTGACGCAACCCTACGGACGGGATGAAGGAACCGGTCTGTGATGACGGGCGGTTCAACCAGTTAAATTGGCTAATAGCCCGGTCCAGGGGAGAACTGAGAGAGTGAACCACGCCCCACTCATCCAACTGGCGGTTGGCTTTCAAATAGCACCAACCAATGGTAAATCGCCATGTGGCATCACCTTAAGGTACCTTTGTGTTTTATGATGTTTATCTTCAAAAAATCATAGAAATAATTGGTAGCTCAGATGTAGACAGATAATAAATGAAAATTGATTAGAATAATAAAAGGAATATAAATAAATTAGTTCTAAAATCTAGTTATGCTTCCTATTCTGAAGGTAGTGGAATGAATTAAAATGATGATTAATGTATAAAAGCCATAGTTTTGTTGATCATGATGCTTAAAATAGTAAATTTGGTTAGTTTGAGATGTGATCTGATGTTGTTCAATAATATGATGACCATGATAATAAATATGGTAATTAGGGTTAATAAAGTGGATAATTATGCATGTGAATAATCAAGGTCATATCTTGTTATGTTGATTAATAAAATTAATCTGATATAAATGTTCATGGTTCTATAATATGGTAGATTTAATAACCATGGTCACACTTAATATGAATTAGGGTTCCTAAGTCAGTAAACAAATGAACATGGAATTGGAGAATCAAACCTAACTGTAATGATAACTTAATAAAAAGAAAGTCTAAACCCTAGTTTAGGAGCGAATACAGTTTAATGTGATTGATGTGATGGTGACACTTTAGGATTTATATTCATGCAGACTAAAATATGGATTGCTTGATTTGCTTGTTGATTAGATAATATGCTTGAAGTATATTCTACATGATAATCTACATGGCTCACCATCAAGGTATGTGGTTACGGTTATGGCTAATCGCTCTAGTTTCAAGGTGATTTCTAAGGTTTTACCTATTTCATGAAATTAACTACTTGGATGAACTCTAATTCTTGCAACTATAAAGTGACTAAGGATATCACTATATATATATATATATATATATATATATATATGTATATATATATATATATATATATATATATATATGTGTGTGTGTGTGTGTGTGTGTGTGTGTGACTAGCATGACTAGCTCATATGCTAATCCTCCTCTGTATCTTTGGGTATATGTGAGAAATTGATGACCTAGGTATTGGACTACCCTTGTAATGAGATCATCAAGTTATCATGATTCGATGTTTGGTCTACCTTTGGGTAGGATCATACGACTATACAGATCTATGTCTTGGTCTACCTTTAGGGTAGGATCAAAGGGTGTAACATCCCAAATTTTTTAATAAAACAAGTTTAAGGTCTTTAGTGCAAATTTTGAACTTTTCTTTTGAAAATCCTATTTGGGATGCAATTTACCCAAATATAATGACTTATTCCATCATACCTTGAATTTTGATTCAAAATAGAACCACTAAGGAAAAAGATTATTTATCTTAATTTGTATACATGGAGTGATGACCTTTATGATATTGACGAACAAAAGGTTATCAAAACCTAAATCTAATTAGATAGGAAGATTGTAGACCTCTTAGTCTACCTATGGTTCAACTTTCAAGTCAAAAGGACTTCGTTTGACCCCTCAATTTGATTTTGTAAACTTAACTATAGTTTAAAACATGCATTAGATAACAATTTATTTGATTTTATTGATTTGGTATAGTTCCTAGTTTTTTTTCATGTGTCACGCATGGTATGAGTTCAGGTCAGACTCCCGGACCCAGAGTTTTCTGTGAGTGGGAGCGACTTCTCCCCTGACTGATTTCCTTGTCCAAGTTGGACTCTACACCTGCCACGATTCATCCATCCCGATCTCTCTCTGGGATGAGTCCCCGTTTCTAATTACTTCACCCTTGCATCCATCTCACCCTCCCAAACTTCTCCATCCAAGGTTTCATAGGACTTCTTGCCCTAGCAGAGAAACGTCCAATTGGGCTATAACTCTCCTCATTACATGAGGGTCTTGGCCGCCTCCTCGATGCCTCCCCTCCCTATAAAAGGGGTCAAAAATAATGAACGGTTCTCGTACATCTCTCATTAGTGATCAATTCAATCTCCAAATCCCTGAGAAAGCCTCACCATTTTGGTTTTCATCTCCAGCGAAAGCCTTGCTAGCACGGTCTCCCCCTCTGCCCTCAGACAAATTCACGCTTGGGTAAGCATCTCTAGACCTCCATGATTATTTCCCTTTGTTATGTTCGTCTCGCGATTGCAATGAGTGCTACAACTTATAGTTGTCGCTTGATCCATCATTGGCATTTGTTGCCATGGCGATGTAGTGCTCAACTGGCCTTTGTGAGGCATTGAATGAGAACTCTAGGCATTGACAAACATTTTGTAGGTCCTTCTCGATGATTTCTCACCTTGCTTTAATGGATTCAGATTTCTAGTTGTGTTCCCCTGTTCCGCGATCAAGACCTATAGCAACTGAGCATCTCTAGCCACCCTGTAGTTGAGTCTGGGCTTACTGAGCCCGAAAAAAAGGTGAGGAAGATGATTTTGTGGTCAGTTTCTCACGATTAAGTTTTTTCTACCTATAGGCCGTGATTCATTGGTCAATATGTTGAGGTTCGTCACCACGAAGATGATGGAAAATCCTAGGTGTTGGTTCCCAGTTTCACCCTCACACTTTCCCTTTTTGTTCATCATGCTTCCATGGGTAGTTTGGTCTTTCCAGCCTCTACATTTTTTCGCTAAGGTGCATAGATGGTGTTGATACCCTTGTCAGATGTGGCCACCAGTGGTTGAACCAGCTAAGTGACGATGATGAATTTTTTGGTTAATGCCAACGTGTAATTTTCCTGCCTCATGATTGGTCTGACGTTTGGAAAATACACAGTTATTAAAGTGAAGGTCAGAAAAATAAGTAAAATATGATTTGGAATGGATTTTTTGAGAGGAACATAATTTTAGTATTTTCAAACCCTAATTCAATCATCTCTAACCATGTTTCCTTAAATACCCAAATTAGGGTTTAGGATGGTGTTCAAGGTGATAATTAATGTATCACATGTTTATTTCAGGAACATAGGAGTACTTGAGATTAGGGAGACTAAATTAGGATTTGCTCTAATAAAGGTAAGCGGGTCATGCCACTATATATATATATATATATTGGTTGAATTGCATGTTATGTATGCTTTAAGATTGTGCTTTAAATGTCAAGTTAATGAATGAAATCAAGATAATGATCATGTATCAGATTATATAATTGCATGTTGTTTGTATATTCATAAGGTCATATGTTTATCATTGATTCTCATTAGTTTAATGTTATGATCATGCAATGGTTAAGGTATTGAAGAAAGAATCATGTAAATCATGTAATATTAAGATCATGAGGGAGAAATATCGTTATGTTAAAGATTTAATGTTTAAATTTAAGAATCATGTTATAAGAAATTGATTAAGTTTTATATACTCTCGCCTTCATGGACCTCAAGGGGTCGTTATGGGCATTCATGCCAATTATGGGCTTTCATAGCCAATCATGGACCTCAAGGGGTCGTTATGGACTTTTTAGCCAAATCATGGGCATTCGTGCCAATTATGGGTGCTTAAATGGGCAAATCATAGAGGGTGCATATTTTACTTATTCAATTCTTATTTATGTCAAGTAATTGATTTCAAGAATGCTTAAGTTAAATCCATGTCAAGATTTTCTTTCAAGTCAATTATATGTACTTTCTTTACTTATAATGTGTATAGTGCTGCTTACTGATGTTGTTGCTTTGTTTTGCATGATCGTGGGATGAGATGTCCCTAGATCAAGGAGCAAGAGGGAATTGAAGTGAGCCTTCAAGTGTAGCTGACCAAGAAGACATTAGCTTGGTGTGGTGTCATCTACCAATTCAATAGATTATCTAGTCTAGTCTATCATTTCATGCTTTAGAATTTGCTTAGACTGCATGTATTAGGTTTTAGATCAAGATGGGACAATTTATGTTTTTCCCTTTCAAAGAATTATGTATGAATCTATTTTTGAGTTAATGCATGGTGTTTCATTTATCTTGTTGCAATGTATATCATGTTTTGTAATGTTCCTTCGAGCCGAGTGACCCATGTTATGGACAACATGAGGTTTGCTTTTGTTGTCATATATGTGCTGGGAGGGGCATTACAAAGGGGCTATTAGAGATCTACCATATGAGAAAGGTAGGATCCATGTCCACTGCAGGGATAGCACAGAGGCTTGGATATGTAAGGATTGAGTAGTTATGTTTAATATGTAAAGTTTGATCTGCTAAATAATAATTTTGTTACAATATGTTGTTACAACTAGATGCAAACTTTTGTTTTTCCCCACATACCAGTATAACTTGTTATACTAACCATGTTTTGTTTCACGACGTTTTAGGTGTATGATGATATACATGATAAAGGACATGAAGATAAAGATGAAACCATATGAAGATATTAATCTATGTAAGGAGGATTTAGATAGACACTTCTTATCTATGTACAGTTCTGGTAATGGAATTTCATGTAAAAGGATTTTGTAAACAATATATGTGAATTAATGAAATTGTTTTCTATTATTTATTACTTGCTAAATATGGATCCTTGGGAATATAGGTAATGGATCTCAACTTGAAGGTATTTCCTTAATTGGGGGACATAGAAAGTGAGGTCGTTACATTTGGTGTCAGATTTTTCAAATAATATCTAATAGTTCATAATTTCAAGTAATCTGTAGAAATATGAAGGAATTATTAGCACATTTTCTAAATATGATGGTGTCTAGAAGGGACCATGATCGGGGGCTGGAAAAATTTTCCTCCGCACTGCTAGTCGGCTTATGAGGACTCTCGAACCTGTGCATCTTGTCTGAATAAAGTCAGACAATTTTACCCGAAGTAAAATACCTATAGGGTTTCTTCTCATCTCTTTAGTCCACTTCTCATCCTCTTGCTTAATGAACCCTAAAAGGAACTTACCTCCTCATCTCAAGTTAGGGTTTTGAGAAGAAGTAGGAATAAGGCATCCTCTGCCAAATAATGTACATGTAAATGTGGAAATAATAATGTACATTAAATGTAAATAAAGTGAATCAAAATGGTTTTATGAGTTATAAGGGTAAACTCTAGATGGGGCTAGGGTTGGTTTGAGAAAACCCTAGTGGGTCAGGGGACATAGAAACCCTAAGAGGTAGGGTGTAGTCTCTAACCCTTACATAAAACCCTTATCTTGGAAAATGAGAGTAGAATGGCTGAAATAGAAATCGTTCCCATATGAACCCTAATTAGGGTAAGAGTAATGAGAATTAAAGAAAAGTGTAAATAAGTCTAGGTAATATAGATTTTCATGTATGAATGCAGAGAAGTTTATACATGATGCATGTGGAAAGGGTTTGAATATACATGAGAAATATAAAATAGCCTAGAGTTATACATGAAAAAGAAAACAAGAATACAACTTGCTCATCACTCTGGTAATATCTATGTAGGAATGGATGGATAAAGAATACCCCTAGTGAGTGGATGTGTTGCCCCTAATAAGTGGGTATACCACAGAGATCAGGCCAAAAGGATTGAGAAGTTATAATATAAAATGTATGTTCAACGTATTATGGTTAAAAAAAGGAGAGAGATAGGTAACTCAGTCTCCCATGCATGTCTGTATGTGGAACCACACATTCATGTGAAAAGTTTTAAGAAACTTATGAAAAACATGTTATATAAGAATAACTTCTCAATATCTCTAGTGGATGTAAGTGATACATGTGGGATGTAAGAAATGGATCACTTTGGGTCATATTCTTAGGTGAGAGAAAGGTCCATGCTAAGTTGATAGGTGATCAGATCACTTCGGGTCATGTGTTTATGTGAGAGAAAGGTCCACATTAAATCAACAAGTGATCAGGCTAACGACCATATATAATTTGTCCACTACAAGGACCACCATACAGAAAGGGTTCCCCATATGAATACTCAAAAAAGGTAGTTCCCACAGAGAATACGTGAGAAGTTAGAAAGAAAATGCATGAGTATATACATGAGAAACATAAGTAACCAATGGTTATATATATGAAAAATAAAAGTCTGGATATAACTTGCTCAAACCCCTCATGCTATCTCTAGAAGTTTGGATGACTATGATCAAGCCCCTAGAGGGGAAGGTCAGAAAAGGTCAAGCCCCTGGAGGGGAAGGTCGACATAGTACCAAGTCCCCTGGAGGGGAAGGTCTAGAAAGGTCAAGCCATGGAGGGGAAGGCTGACATAGTCACCAAGCCCCTAAAGGGGAAGGTGGCCCAAGTCTGCTGCATGGACAAACCCAATGAGAGGGTATCCCAAAGATTGAGCAAACAAGGGTTGAGAAGTTATAATAACAAAAGCAATGCATAAAGATGCAAATGTGAAACCTTTAGTGCTAGTGTGCCAACCCAGGGTGGGTCAACCCAAGAGTGGGAAGATGACCTATGGGGGAGGCAAAACCTTAGACCATGAGGTCAGGTTGTGGCTAGAGATCCTAACTTCCTCCTATGAGCCAAGAAGGCACCCTAGGTTAGGACCTTCCCTAGAAAGGTAAGTTGACCAAATCGATTTAAAGATTGAGGTAACCATGATATATAAAAGATGAAAGCACATATATTGAGTATGATTCTTTGAACCCAAGTATGCCATCTGTGAGGGATATGAGACATGTCATTATAGAAGTGGATGATCATATACGGTCGAGTCCGAAAAGAAATGTTGACATAAGTCCAATAAGTGGACATAGAGTGAATAATGAGCATTATAAGAGATGGAGGAAATTCGGTTAAAGAATTATATATGAAAATGATGTGCTCGAAAATGGCTAAAGTGTGACATCTCAAAGAAACCCTTAGCAAGACTAGAGTCCTAAGTCAATCTTAAGGTCATGTAGGGCATATAAAAGGTACATAGGACCAATGGGGTTAGGATTTGACTATTCCCTGAATGCATAAGACCATGTGTCAGGAGGTAACAGCAAAGTTTGCCCAAGGTCCATGACTTAGGAGATTAGATACCTTTGTGAGTTCATGTGGCCCAATGGGTGAATATGAGGGCACTCCCTAGATGCATAAGGAGGAGATCACTCCAAAAGTACCTATACCCCTAGAGACCCCGAGGAAGTGATTAAGGTTCATTATACATGAGGTGTAAATATAAAAGATATAAAGATCTCATGAAAACTTGAGAGGATTTGTGTTCAAACTCAATAGTGGAAAAGACACAACTTCATGAAATATAAGAATGTTGTGGAATTAAAAACACTGAGTGTTTTTAGTCATGTTAAGAATGATTGAACCTAAAGTGTGAAATTTTAGGATAATGTATGAGAATACCATCTCTACTCTTGGAATGGGATGAACTTTGTTTTTGGATTGTAAACAAATGCTTATTTCATCTCATTATGAGGGAGAGAGATTGGGTACACACAAGTCATGATTAAGTCGACATATGAAAATGAATACCTTAAGTTGAGGTTAATGACATGATCTAGGGTTGGAGGTGCTACCTCACCTTTATGAGAAAATAAATGAACAATAGGTCAGAAACCTAGGTGAGAAGATAACCACCAAGTGAAACTAAAATTTCAAAAATGGAAATGTAATCATCAAGGGATGATATCATGTAAATACTAAGGATGATAATATGCTTTGAACTGAATTAAAGTATCAACCCCAGTAATGATGTGAGGAATTTGTATATCAATAAAAGATATTAAGGATATCTAAGCAGGTTTGCTAATTGTAAGTTTTGAAATTAAGATATGATCTCATTCACCTTCAAGGTTACTAGGTTTGAATTTTGGGGACAAAATTCCTTTTAAGGAGGGGTGAATGTTATATCCTCAATTTTTGGTAAAATTGAATGAAATAAATATAAGACGTGATTTGATAAATAATCCTCCCCAATAGTATTATTGGTGGAATAATAGTGCTAATCACTTTTATAGCATGGGTGATGTGGCACAAGATAAATAAATAGAAGGTATTTGTACATGAATTAATAATAATGGAATTTTGTTACAAGAAATGAAATAATTATCAAGATGCCAAAAGAAATAGAATTCATGGTGTTTTAGATAATAAGAGAATAGTTATCTTGCCAAGAGTGGCAAGACAATGTTTGAAGCATCATATGAGAATATTTTGATCTAACCTATGGTGTACTCAAAATAATAAAGGAAAGAAAGAACATTCTGGAAATTTGGAGAAAAGAATATTTCATGAGATAATAATTTGTTTTAAAACAATGTTAGAAAAGAGCAAGTTTTTGGAAGTGGAAAGATATTTCAATAAAATCCCACCATGTGAATATAAGTGGGAAAACATTAATGAATTTCCATAATCGAGTTAAGGAACATTATAAAGTGCCATGTATGGCTTTTGTTGTGTCAACCAACTAATGAGAATTTTTTGAGTTAGGAAACATATTAATAAAAGATACAGAGAGAAAGATAAAAGGATGATCTAGACCAAACTATCAAATATGCACCATAAAATTAAGCACTTCTTAATTATTTATGTTGCCAAATCCACGTTTTTCATGGGAAGATAGGAGTTTCCTTCTCATAACAACTGGGACATATAGAGTAAAAGATTTATAATCTTGGGATTGGGAATATATGAGGATAGTAATTAATCATCTTCCTTTTCATTGATTATGGTATACATGTCTCTCTCACTCTTCCTTGTCTCCTATGTAGTACCCATTAGGGTTTCTACTAGATATCTATATATAGATGAGACCAGGAACTCTTATCTCCACCTCAGACTTGGCATCAGGCACCGCTATCCACAAGAACCCTATAACGGTCCTAGATGGCAAAACTCCCCTCCTTGGATAAGCCGAGTAGGACATTGGGTGGTTCATTAGTTTTGGGAGGTAAAACCTCGCCACTTCCATACATCATCTACCATGAGCAACTTAAAGGTCTCCCTAACCTCTACTATACTCGTCGTGTCGTGCCAGTAGTTTGATAAAGGGCACCTTAACGAAGTTGGCAACTAGGGGTTGTGAAGAGGCCAACCTCTACAGATTGGCTATGATGGATACGGTCAAGGCTAGCAGTCCAGGGATGGGTTATGGAGGTCGAATTGTCACCTAGGGACCCTAGACATTGGAGTTGGGCACATTGGTGAAGAGTGGAGGCAGAGCTTCCTGTCTATAGGCAGGAAGTCGAGAGGGATAGAGAGTGATAGAGTAGCAGAGAAGAAAGGAGGGTTGGCAGTTGTGGAGATGGAGGTAGAAGAGGAGTCGAATGGAGAAGAGGGTGGACATGAGGAGTCCTACCAGTGCCTCGTTGGAGTGGGAATGTCCAGAGGCACCACGTCGGGTGGCTGTTCCGTCTGACACAACCCTACAGACGGGATGAAGGAACCAGTCTGTGATGGTTTGTGGTTCAACCAGTTAAATCGGCTAACAGCCCAGTCCAGGGGACAACTAAGAGAGGGAACCATGCCCCACTCATCCAACTGGCGATTGGCTTTCAAATAGCACCAACCAATGGTAAACCACCATGTGGCATCACCTTAAGGTACCTTTGTGTTTTATGATGTTTATCTTAAAAAAATCATAGAAAATAATTGGTAACTCAGATGGGGAATATAATAAATGAAAATTGATCAGAAGAACAAAAGGAATCTAAATAAATTAGTTTTAGAATCTAGTTATGCTTCCTATTCTAAAGGTAGTGCAATATGCATTAAAGTGTTGATTAATGTATAAAAACCATAGTTTTGGTGATCATGATGCTTAAAACATTAAATTTGATTATTTTGAGATGTGATCTGATGTTGTTGGATAATACAATGACCATGATAATAAAGATGACAATTAGGGTTAATAAAGTGGATAACTATGCATGTGAATAATCAAGGTCATATCTTGTTATGTTGATTCATAAACTTAACTTAATATAAATGTTCGCGGTTCTATAATATGGTAGATTTAATAACCATGGTCACACTTAATATGAATTAGAGTTCCTAAGTCAGTAAACCAATGAACATGGAATCAGAGAATCAAACCCAACCCTAATGATAACTCGATAATAAGAAAACATAAACCCTAGTTTAGGATCGAATAGAGTTTAATGTGATTGATGTGATGGTGACACTTTAGGATTTATATTCATGCAAACTAAAATATGAATTGCTTGATTTGCTTGTTGATTGGATAATATGCTTGAAGTATATTCTACATGATAATCTACATGGCTCACCATCAAGGTATGTGGTTACGATTATGGCTAATCGCTCTAGTTTCATGGCGATTTCTGAGGTTTTACCGGTTTCATGAAATAAATTGCTAGGATGAACTTTAATTCTTGCAACTATAAAGTGACTATGGTTATCACTATATGTTTGTGCATGACTAGCTCAGATCATAATCCTCCTCTATGGCTTTGAGTGTATGTAAGAAATTGATGACCTAGGTATTGGTCTACCCTTGTGGTAGGATCATCATGTTATCATGAGTCTATGTTTGGTCTACCTTTTGGTAGGATCATATGACTATATAGCTCTATGTCTTGATCTATCTTTAGGGTAGGATCAAAGGGGCTATTTGAGATCTACCATATGAGAAAGGTAGGATCCATGTCCACTGCAGAGACAGCACAGAGGCTTGGATATGTCAGGATTGAGTAGTTAAGTTTAAGATGTAAAGTTTGATCTTCTAAACAATAATTTTGTTGCAATATGTTGTTACAACTAGATGCAAACTTTTTCCCCCACATAATAAGATAACTTGTTATACTGACAGTCTTTTATTTCACGACATTTTAGGTTTATGATAATATACATGATAAAGGACATGAGCATAAAGATGAAACCATATGAAGACGTTAATCTAAGTAAGGATGATTTAGATAGAAACTTCTTCTCTATGTACAGTTTTGGTAATGAATTTTCATGTAAAAGGATTTTGTAAACAATATCTGTGAATTAATGAAATTGTTTTATATTATTATTTGCTAAATATGGATCCTTGGGAACATAGGTAATAGCTCTCAACTTGAAGGTCTTTCCTTAATTGGGGGACGTGGAAAGTGAGGTTGTTACATTTTGTAACACCCGGTCCCACTACCCAAGGCTCTAGTAGAGTTTCAGGAATGACAGCTGGCCCCACAGACCACCACTAGCCTTAACTATATTGGTCTCCCTGAAAAGGAGGTGTACCTTGGTGATAAGGGCAGTCCAATCATTCCTTTTAAGATCATCTTATCTGAGGCTTCAAATCATGGGATGTTACGATCTCCCCCACTTAAACTCTTAACATCCTCGTCAAGGCTCAATAATACAGCCTCATATCACTTCCCCATTTTAGTGCAGACCCAGAATGGCTCATGGATACCCAGCTCCCATCCATGACTACCAACACAAGGGCAGCTCCATCTCTTCTCAACGGATAGCCCTTTCCAACTTGCATGGACCGCAAGGATTAAGACTGGCATGCCACATGACCATGTGGGACACACCTACTGGAGGGGTTATGGCTCTAATACCATTTGTAACACTCGGGCCCACTGCCTAAGGCTCTAGAAGAGTTTAAGGAATGACGAATGGCCCCACAGACCACCACTGGCCTTAACTGCATGCTTTGTCCTCACTCACGTGCAAGCCATGATCAACTTCCCGACTAGTCACCCATCATAGTACAACTCCAAGTTGAGCACGCTTAACTATGGAGTTCTTCAGTAATTGGCTCCCTAAAGAGGCGGTGCACCTTGGTGATATGGGTAGTCCAATCATTCTTTTTAAGATCATCTTATATGAGGCTGCAAATCATGGGACGTTACAAAAAAGGTCAGGCAACTATAAACCTCTAAGAAGGAAACTTGGGAGACACAGGAAGACTAAGTTGTTAGTCAAAAATCTTGATGTGAAGATGGCACAAGAACATGATCACAAGGATAAACTAATTAAACTAAGAAATCCCTTTTTTCACTTTGTATGTTGATTTTGTTTATTAGCTTAAGGACAAGCTATATTCCAAGTTCGAGGAGTTGATAACATCAATTTTATCCTAATTTCTCTTAAAATTCTAAGTTTTATATTAATAAAGATCATTTTTATTTACATTGGAGTACTTCACTCCTTGTTTATGATTTCCATCATTTTGTGGAAAAATGTTTAAACCCAATATTACCATTGGTCATTGCATGAGGACACTTTGGATAGCCTAAAAACATTGAAAGAACCTCAGAGGATAGTCATTGGACACCCATCCCCCTTAAGATATTGACTTGGCTTTGATAGTGAAGCGGACTTAGAACTCCTGTCAGCCACACATCGATGGAAATTCTACCTC
The DNA here is from genome assembly GCA_963693085.1 of Alisma plantago-aquatica. Classification (NCBI taxonomy): domain Eukaryota; kingdom Viridiplantae; phylum Streptophyta; class Magnoliopsida; order Alismatales; family Alismataceae; genus Alisma; species Alisma plantago-aquatica. The sequence continues at coordinate 1,355,060,489 of OY856409.1, forward strand.
CATTCCCCAATGCCAATTCTTATCCCTACCACTAGAACCCAGTTTGATGGTTGGGTAGACTAGTAGCAATTCAATGGCGGTTCACCTCCGATGGCTGCCTATGTGAGTCTGATGCCCAGGTTGGTCAACACCTTTGATGGTCGAGTAGACCAGTGGTATCCCAATGAGAAACCGATCTCAAATGTCTAGCCTTCATATGAGATCAACAACCAAGGGATCCATAAATAGTTTGATAGAGAATTATCAATCAATGAAGACGTTGTGAAAATGTGAGCCCGATAATGTCTGTATGAAGTACACCCACCATTGTGATTAGTTAAGTGCATGCCTCGAGGCAAGTGCTTTTAGACTTGAGGTGCAAGCAAAGTTCCCTACAACTTGGAGGCTCCAGTACATGAAGATCAAATATGAATAGAGTTGCATAGCCTCCTATTGAGAGCATGTTCATCTACACCACAAAGTGTTGTCCAATTCCATCTTCACATCAACCATCAGAGGCCAAGGACGAGATTTGATGGTTCTTCATCATCAACCTCGATTCCTAAATCCTATAGGACCACCTTTATGAGAAGGACTATCAAATTCGTCACCTTGGTTGCCATCATTGTCACGAAGGAGGTCACCATAGACCATTAGTACCCTTATGGTTACGATTTGTTGTATCTTTTTCTTTCTTCCTTGTTTGTTCATCCCCCTTCATTCATCCATATTGTAATGGATTCATTCATATGTAAATTTGTATCATCTCTCATTACCATGATTCGATAGAATGTGTGTTTGTTGGAAGTAGCCATTAAGGCTCTTCAAACATGTAAATATTTATATCCATTGATTTTATATACTTTAGCAATGTTTATCTCCATACTCTTTCTTTTTAATGCTTCACTTGCATGATTAGATACCATGTTGTGTTGTTTGGTCTCTGATACCTCAAAAGAGTAGTATAAGTCTTGATCTAGAGTTATGGAGTAGTATGAATGCATGAAAATGTTGGAATGATATAGCTAATGATCATATGGTTGTATTTCTGATTGTTTGTTTGCCATCTCGAGAGAGAAACATGGCTATGATCTAAATATTAGCCTATCCTGAAAGAAGAGGGAATAGATATTAATGATGCTTGCTCATAAGCTAAGATAAGTGTATATAATGGGTGTGGGTGTGGTATGTTGGTGAAAGTCCTTAAACAGTGATTCTCAATCCAATTTTTATCCATATATCTGAAACACGCCAAAAGATCTATGTTATATTCTTGTTTTTGTTAACTTAGCTTTACTTTTACTTTGTTTCCTTGTCATTTTTTTGGTTACTATCATCCTATAAGGGGAACTTGTCTCTCCTTTTTGGCTAGATATAACTAAGTCAAAAGCTCAAATCCTATACAGTTGTCATCCCTTGTCACTGTGTTTAATCCTGTTTACTACACAATACCCTAAGTCGTTGTGAGCGTCTAAGTATCAGCTTATAAATATAAGGTTTGTTACTCTAGATGTGCCTCTGTTTCAGACATGAGATTCTATGTGATCAAGCATCAAGTCTAAAGTTATAAATTAGCATAATTCACACTTTGGATCTCGATAATTCTTCCTCAAGGATCCAATCATTCTCTCTTCGGTTGATGAGGATATATTTATAGATTCTAGCTCATGGGTTTTTAGTTTTTGGCTCTTAGCTTCAAGATTTGAATGATTGTCATCGATTAAAATTGATATATTATGAGCTACTTGGAATATCACCCAGAAATGCATTGGCATATCATTTGTATTTTTATTCAAAAAATAGGTTTGTTGGTAACAAGTCATGATCTATGTAGGAGTTCAGTGATTGTACTTACATATTTATGCTTCCCTTATGTGCATATAAAGTTTTTTTATAGGAAAAAACTAGAGAATGACCTTTGTAGGAGATTATTAATGGGAAATGAATTCCAGTCTGAGAATATGCATATGTTTCTTATTCCTTAACATATTTTCTATTCAATTTTAGGTTTTTGGTTTTGGGTGGAAATTTGGAATTGTTCGGGGGTAGATTCTAATAATCAATTGATGCATTTAACCCTCAACCTGAATTACCAATGAATGTCATAAGGTGTTTAAATATTATATGATTTCAAATTCTTTTGGGACCATTCTAAACATATTTATTTGTTGTATTATATAATATGACATCACATGGAAGATGAAACCATTCCAACGTTCCATTTTGGGTTTGTGATTTAGAAGTTAGCATACATATGCCAAACACATAACAATTTTTTGCAATGGGTGAATTAACTATTATTCAATATTTATGAAGTATGTTGTCATAAAAACCAAATCATAGTAACGAAATGAAACAATTTAACTATCACAACTTTGTCTATTTAAAAAAGGCCCAATATCGACATCGTAAACACATTAAGGAAACTAGTAAACTAATGTGTCTAGATACATAGATCAATCTGGACATTTCAATCTTAACTTCAAAGAAAGAAAGTTAATTTTGTGTAGGTTTTGGGGCTACATTATCAACCTATCAAACTATTCTTTCACCTAGAGATTGAAAGACAAACCACCACAAAGAAAAAGATAAATAGAAAAATGTCAGCAAAACTTTGGTATATGCGTGTAAATATTAAAGGATGTTATTAAGTAAAAGAACAATAATAATGTACCAAAGATATCATCAAAGAGAGAGGGGGAGAGCGAGGGAGAGGGAGATGATAAATAAATAGCATAACCACAAGGAATGATTTCAAAACAAACGTGATAGCAGGGTGCAACTATGCAAGAGATACAAATTAGGGTGTATAGGCATATTCATAAAAAGTGAAATCACATGATCTAAGATATTCCAATGGAAATATTGTAACATACTAAAAGTTTGGTCCTAATGGTAAAATTCAAGTTCATATAGATGGTTTATACTATAAGCTCATATTTATACTATAATCTCCATGTTTTACATATATTAGATATCATTTGCAATATTTTTTAGTTTCCTACAAATCTCTTTCATATTATTGCTTGGTATTTCATTTTATGGGAATAAATTATGTGTTGCTTTAAGAACTTGATCAAACCTCACACTATGATGTAGAAATCATTTGTGAGCATGTGTCTTTGGAATCAATAGAAAATACCTTTATGATCTCTAGATGTTCCATTTTTAGTTGGATGTGAAATGAAATTAACTTAGTAATGGTATGTAAAAACACATGTTTGTAATTTCTTTAAAAGAACAAGTGGTGGATAAGCCTATGGTCCAAATTCAAGCCATTTTGGGCTTCGAGGAAACACGATAGTGTATTTTTTTTTACATGATCCAAGTTGTTGATTGGATATCCAACGATAAACTTTTATTAGAGAGTTGTCATCTTCAACCTTGGTAGGTCATTGGTGCAGTTCCAAAGGAGATATCTAGAGAGCATGTTCCCCCTCCTCATTTCACCAAATTGTATGTCATTTTCTGTTGTGGCTATATATTAATGTCACCTACCTTGGCAATAACTTTATGGATCATTAGAATGATATCAACTCACTCCATTAAGCCAACTCTTTGCCATGTTAACAACTCTGGTGAAATATCCTAAAAATACATATACACCATGTCACAACATCTAACACATGTACAAAGTTCTGTGAGAACTTCGACAAGTGGGATCTAAGCTTAGTTACAAACTTCCGCCCCTCAAGAACCATCATCAATGTCTGCTTCATCTCCAATGACCTCACCATATCCATCTTGATTCCAACTACTCCTCATTGTTTTTCTCCATTATATCTTCATTGCCATCAACCTTATTTTCTTCAAAGAATCAAGCACTACAAAAAAAGTTCCCAAGCTCTTCAATGACATTTAGGAAGAAATTTGACATTTTGTATAAGAGTAAGGTTGTGTCTAACAAATGACACGTTGTGCCTAATATTAGGAAAAAAATTATTTATCTTATTATTTTCTTCTATGTGACTAACCTCGAAACTCATCATCATCATTATCATCAACTAAGAATCAAACCCAACTATGTTGGGGTCGGCTACATGGATCCTTCTTTTCCATTCAACTCTATCATGGGTCATATTCTGGTTGAGATGTAGAGATTCAAAATCTCTTTTTATAATCTCTTCCCTTGTTAATTTAGGCCTTCCTCTTCTTCTATTAATTGTGATTGCCTCAATAGTATTGCTTCATATAGGCGCATTAGTCGGTATGTGTTGCACATGTCCATACCATCTGAGTAGGCCCTCATGCAGCTTGTCCCCAATGCTCACCACCCCCACTTTATTCCTAATATAGTCATTTCTCAAGAGATCTTTTCTTGTCTTCTCACACATCCATCTCAAGATACGCATTTCAGCCATATTCATCTTGTTGAGTCCTTGTTTCTTCATCGCCCAACATTCACTCCCATAGAGCATGGTTGGTTGTATAGTAGTTTTATAAAATTTGCCTTTTAGCTTGAGAGGGATCTTCCGACCACAAAATACTCTAGTTGCACTCTTCCATTTCATCCATCTTACAGTGATCATATGACAAACGTCATTTTGGACATCCCCATCTGTTTGAATGATAGAGCCCAAGTAACAAAATTTATCACATTTTGGTATATCTACTTCATCCAACTTGGCTCCACCATTCACACTGTGAGATTGGCTAAAATTACAAAGCATAAATAACTTCATTATTCTATGATATTATATAGTATTACTTCCCAATTAAATAAATTGTTGGAGTATTTTGATAATGCTCTATATAAACATTTAATTCATACAAATAGTAATGAGTGTTGTAAAATCATAAAAAAACAATAGTTAAAATTTAAATTCTTGATATTTAGATAACATTATATTAATATACCTCGTTGAATTATCTCATCAAGTTAAATATAACCTTATGTGAAAGTGAAAAATAATCTTAACAATAAACAATATCTAAAAAGTTGCCAAACTTGAACCATAGTTTAGCCTAGACGTATTTTACTTTAGATCCATTAATTACAACTCAAAATCTATTGCTTCTCATTGTTAGTGAGCCATCCCAACTAGTCTTCTAAATTAATATGAGACCATCTACCTAAAACTTGATGGTGAAACATGAAAGAACATCCCAAGTCAGTTTCCAGAGTGGAACCTATAATGAGTGGGACCCAATAGGGGGTCCACTTAGATAGTATGATACAAAGATCCATGTAAAATATAATGAAGTGGATTAATAACTATTAGAAAAATTACATAGAGTATAATTATATAGTTGTTCCTCACTAAAAAGGAGGTATCTATAAAATATAAACTTGAACTATCTACAAACAAGGTCAGTAACATTGGGTAACCCACCCACTTCAAGCTATCCTCACACTCTCAAAACATACACACAATTTTCCTTACTCATAGCCCCCTACGGTACCTACAATTGAGTGGTCTTACAACAACATCTAGGAAGAGATAAATAAATGTAGGGGTCAATAAAAATTGAAAATGTGCATTTATAGAACTTTTGGGTCATTATACATATGATAAGTACAAAAGGGTATTACCATATCAAGAGGAGTTATTATCATATAGGTAAGTTCAACGAACAATTTTATGAAAATAATGAATAACCAAGGAATGAGAAATACATATTGAGAAATCATCAATCAGAGAAACAATTTCATGAATTAAGAAGTTATTGCCTTTTTAATCACAAATAAAAACATATAAAAAGTTCTTGTAGAATAAACAAGTATATAATAAACTGAAGTAGGTTAGGGAACCATAAACAACAAGCCATGGTAGGACTAAAATTTTGTGTCCATATATAAAACATGATAGAAAATAAAACCTACTTCTTGGAAAGGGAATAAAATCCAGTCACTATAATTATAATATTACATGGGAATAAAACCTAGTGCATGATAGGGTAATAAAACTCAGTGCCTAAAATATGCTTACACTACTATTAGTTATTAATAGTCCAAATATATCATGCACAATCAAGTAGGCAAGTTCACCAATATATATACAAAATGGATAAGAATATCCACAACATGGCAATTAGGATCATAAGACTCATAAATAAGAGGTCCACAATATCAATAACCAAGGAGAGGGAATGTTGATCATGAAAAAGTATAGTTGAATGAGAATTTCCATATATGATGCAACATAGAAGTGTATTTAAGATTTATGCCTCAATGAAGGAGATAGAGGACTTTATATCATTACATGCCCAACTAAAATATGGGGACACATAAGTGGTGGAGTCAGAATTTATGAGTGGGTGAGGCACAAATATGAACACTATATTTTTTAATTTAATGTTTCTTGGTATATAAAAAATAGAATATAAGAACTAATACAGATATTGCTAAATGTATTTTGCATTTGGAAATGTGCATGGAGGTTTTGCAGGTCTCACTGAAAAGGTAAATGGCATATAACTTCATTCACATCAAGAGTAGTATAGGACTTCATCTACATGGGGATGTCACATGGCCCAGTTTTATGTTAAATATGTCATAATATGAGGTATTAGAAACCCTAACTACTCATCATTATTATAATGATCATAATGTTTTCTCATCTTATTCAATAATATTTGATAATAACACCAAGAATCATATTTAACTTGATTTAACAATTTATTCTTCAAAATTAGGGTTTTGTGCATTTATTACTTTATTGATTGCATCTTTATGAACTTTTGAAAAAGGAAGAATTATCAAGTCAGGATCATATTTTATTTCATTCCTCTCATTCTTCTCATCAATTTTCATATATTACATGCCTTAATCTAAGTTACTAATCATTTTGTACAGTTATTTCAAGATTAATCTTAGTTGGGCTAATGACACATTAGCAGAACTAGTTATCTTGAACATAATCTGGGCATCCTCTATAGTAAGTGGTTAAATACCATTATACCCTTATTGATCATGTGCATAGGCTGGGGTATACTAATCTTTCTACTCAGCCCCTTCCCTAACCCCGTGACGACAGTGAGGTCCTACCCAGGTGGAGGCAACTATCGATTTGGCGTGCACCCTCCTCATCCTCTAAGGCCAAGCTAAGCTTCCAACACCCTTGTCCTCTCCTCTCGGTCCCGTTCGTCTACTGGTTATTAGGTGACAGTAGCCAAGGCCACGAGGAACCAAGTTCCAAGGTTCTGATTTGCCCTAGCTTGCATGAAGTAAAATGAGGCAAAGCCTCTTACCTGGGATATCGATAGTGGTGGCTCATGCCTGACTATATCCATGGTAGGGTGTGTTTGTGTCCCTTTTTTCTCATAGAAGGATGGGGAGAATAAGAAGGTGTCATAGACCAGGTGACCATAGGTGTCGGGTCCTTGATTGAGAAACGCATGTGACCCCCCCCCATGTGGCACCAGATTTGTTAAGGCCTTATGCAAGTGTCCTGGTGAGCCATCTTTGCATCACCCGCGATCCTCAAAATTATGGTCACCATTGTAGTCCTCATTGCTCTGGTACACAATCACAACTTATCTCCTAGCATCTTGTGATCCCATAATGAATCTATAGAGAAGATCTAGGATGTGTTGATCAGCGAGAGGGAGAGATAAGGGGAAGGCTAGTTGGCTTGGTTGAGTCTCCCCCAAGTATCAAGAGGATCATGTATGTATAGGTGCACTCCTTCTATTATCTTCCTTGTTTTCACTTCCAAAAGTGGCAAGGCACACTATTACTCCTTTCCAAATCGATTTAATCACCGACTCTTGTAAAGAAATAACTATATTCCTCTTACCTTTATCTATCCAAAAATTCTTAAGTTTTTCTTATCAAGTCCAATATTTTCATAAGGAAACTCTCATCCTCCCATCAACCTGTACTTGGCAACATTTGATGAAAAAAGAACAACTATCAAACACCTTTCCAACTTATATTTAGTCTATAAGATTTATTAGGGAATTCCCTCTCATAACAAAACTTTCTCCATTTAAACATTTATTTAAAACAACCATCATTATTACATGGGAAGCCCCTTTTTCCTCCCAATTTCTGAAATTGTCTTTCTTTGCATTAATATTCCCAAGTATACAAAGGTTAAATCAAGATAATGTTATTTGATGCCCCAAACATTTTATTCCCAATAATGGCTAGATAATTACTCTTCTGATTATCTCAAAACACCATACATCTTATTTTCTTTTAGAAACTTGCATAATATCTTATATTTCAGTTGTCCAATAATTAACAAAGTACTACTCTTTATTTATGCTTGGAAACTTTTTTATAGAGAATTCCACACAATTATATATTAAACAATAGCTCATTACGTTAGAGATCTCTTTATTATTGGATTTTTCGTTGTTTCTTTTGTCCAACAATATTAATGGATTATTTCAAATGAAATCCCTTTTTTATTAGTGCCATAAGAGCATTATTATTCCGTTAATAATACCATTAGAGAATTTACAAATCAATTCATTTATATAATCAATTTTACCAAAATTGAGGATATTACATTCACCCCTTCTTAGAGGAATTTGGTCCCCAAAATTCACACTTAGAAAAGCTAAGGTGAAAGATAACTCAATTTAGTTTCACAACTTAGGGTAGCAACCCTTTTTAGGTATCTTTAACAACTTTTATTGATATGCAAATTCCACACATTATGACCAAGTTTGGTACTCAAATTCATTTCAAGTTATATCCACATTATTAGTATTTATATGATATCATCTTTTGGTGATCACATTTTCACTTTGCGGTTTCAATTTTACTTGGTGACTACCCTTTTCACCTAGGTTTCCAACTCATTATTCATTTATTTTTATATAAAGTTGAGGTAACACCTCAAACCCTAGATCATTTCATTTAGTTCAACTCAAGTTATTCATTCTCATATGTTAATTTTAGGTGTAAGATGTGTCTACCCAATCTCTCTCACTCATAATGAGATTAAATAAGTGTTTGAGTGCAGCCCAAAAACCAAGTTCATCCCATTCCAGAAGCAGAGATGGTGTACTTCACACATTACCTCAAAATTTCACATTTTGGTTGAATCATTCTCAACATTTATGTAAACCATACATACTTTTTAATTCCATAATATTCTTATATTTCATGAAGTCAAGTGTTTTTCTCACTCTTAAGTTTTTGCAAAACTTCTCTAAAGTTTTCATTATTAGATGACTTTTCATGTCGTTTATATTTACACCTCATGTATTACGAGTGTTAGCCACTTCCTAGAGGTCTTTAGGGGTACATGTACTTTTTGAAGTGATATCATCCTTATGCATATAAGGAGTTCCTCTCACATTCACCCATTGGACCACATGAACATCATGAAGGTGGCCAATCTCCTCAGACATGGGCATCGGGCAAACGTAGTTGTTACCTCCTGACCACATGCTCTTGTGCATTCAGGGAGCAATCAACTCTTAATCCCATCAGTCCCATGTACCTTTAATACTCCCACTTGACCTTAGGATTGACTTAGATATCTACCCTTCCTAAAGGGTTATCAAGGGTACATTATTTTTGTATGTAACTCTTTAAAACATATTTCCTCCATCTCTTGTGGTGCTTATTATTCACTTTATGTCCCCTCATTTGTCCCATTACAACTTTCCATTCGGGACTTGGTCTCATATTGTCAACCACTTCAATAGTGATTTTTCCTCATGTTCCTCAGAGATGGCATACTTGGGTTCAAAGAACCATACTGAATATACGTGCTTTCATATTTTATATCCTTAGTTCTTTACACATTAGGTGAAAACTCATGGTTACCTCAATATATAAATTGATTTATCATCTCACCCTTCTAGGGATGGTGCTAACCTAGGGTGGTCTTCTTTTCTCACATGAGGAGGTTAGGCTCTCTATCCACAACCTGAACCCAAGGCCTTAGGGTTTACCCCCTCGTTAGGTCATTTTCCCTCTCTTGGGTTGACCCACCCTAGGTTGGGACACCAACCCTAACTGTTGAACTAAGGGTTCCAGATTATCATCTTTATATGCAACCTAAATAAGCACTTATTATTTTAACCTCACCACCCTTATCCTCTTTTCTCAATGGTGTGTCCTCTCTAAGAGGATCCTCTTTATGGGGACCCCTATCTAAGGGTTTGGTCCCTGTAATGGACATCTCAGACGTAGGCCTTCCTCTATTGGCATGAAGTAATTTCATAAAAATACATAGGATTTCCTTCGTAAGCCCGATAACCAATCATCTCTGTGATGACTTCATTCACCCCATGCACTTTAACTCACCAAAGATCAATACAGGGTTTGAGAAGGTTGTATCTATAAATGTGTTATTCATAGTTTGCTTATGTTTTCTTAAAACTTTTCTCATTAATGCCTTGTTCCACATGTACATACGCAAGGAAGACCAACTCACCTAACCCTAAAAGTTGAATTGAGGATTTCTAACATGTTTTTAGTTATAACTTCTCACCTATAATTGCCCAATCTCTATGATATACCCTCTTAGTTGGGGGTATTCATACTCACTCATTTGGAGTATTACAGTGATGTACCCACTCACTGAGGGTAACCTCCAATCATACCCACTCAGTGGGGTGTCCATAATATCATACTCACTCGCTGGGATTATTTCAGTGGCATACCCACTCACTGGGGGTATCATTCTCATTCTCTGGAGGTATTTTCAATAGCATACCCACTCACAGGGTGTAGTCTCAATAGCTTACCCACTCAATGGGGTTGGCATACACACTCATTGGGGGTATTCTTTATTCATACATTCCTTGAGAGATAGAATTAGGGTGATGAGCAAGTTATATTCATATTTTTATTTTCATGTATAACCATTGGCTTCTTATGTTTGTCATGTATATTCGAAACATTTCACATTCATCAGGGTAAACTGGGTCCTCTAAACTCATATATATTTTCTATTTATTATTACCCTAATTGGGTTCATGTGGGTAGTGTTTCTATTTCACCCACACTTTTCCCATTTCCCAATACTAGGGTTTAGTATACGAGTAGAGACTACACCATGCATCCTAGGGTTTCTATGTCCATTAACCCACTAGGGTTTTCTCAATCAACCCTAGTTCCATCTAGTGTTACACTCACAAGGGAAAATATATAAAACAATTTCTCTTTACTTTATCATTATTTCCACTTACATGTACATTATTACTTCCACATTACATGTACATTGCTATTTTCTACATTACATGTACATTATTATTTTCCACATTACATGTACATTAATTGGCATAAGATGTCTTAATCCTACTTCTTCTCAAAAACCCTAACTTGAGATGAGGAAGGAAGTTCCTTTTAGGTTTTATTAAGAAAGAGGAAGAGAAGTGGACAAATCATGATAAAAAAGAAAACCATAAGGTATTTTATTTTGGGCAAAAATCTTCTGACTTTGGCCAAGAAGGATGAACAGATCTGAGAGTCCTAGTAAGCCGACTAGCGGTGTGGAGGAAACTTTTGCCAACTCTCAGGTTGTGGTCCCTTCTAGACACCATTGTCTTTAGAAAAGCCCTAATGATTCTCTCACAATTCTACAAATTCCTTAAAATTATGAACTATTAAATATTATTTTAAAATCCGAGACTCTAAAACCAAATGTAATGACCACACATTTTTTAGCAACCCCCAATTAAGGAAGGCCAAAAAGATGGGTGCCATTACCTAAAATTTTCTAAATGATCCATATTTTAAACAAATAATAATTCATAGTAAATAATTTCCATTAATTAAAACATGTTGTTTACAAGATGTTCCATTAGAACTTACATAACTTTCCTTCATCAGACTTGCACATATGAGAACTATGTGAGAAGAAGTATCTATCTAACCTTCCTTACAAGTTAGCTTTAATGTCTTCAAGAAATTTGATATGTCCATCATATCTTGATTGCATCTTATCTGGCATGTACATACAAATGTTGTGAAACCAAAATCATGGATCTACATATCGAAATATACTATGTATGTGGGGTGCATGCAAAAGTGTGAAAGTAGATAAAAACATATATTCAACAATTACTTGCAAATAAGAATTGGCATTTTCCTCACATAATATTTATTTATGTGATACTCATAGTGGCATTATAGTTGAACAGAATGTAAATAAACATCCAACAGTTTAGTTGTTCAATTCTTAAGAAACACTTTAAAAAACTGAAAAAGTAACGAGGGTAGTCATAAGTGTAATCATGTACCTCAATGGTGTGCCATGCAGATCTTGGAGTTAGTAAGTATATTATCCAATCAAGCAAGCAAATCAAGCAATCAACTTTACTCTGCATGTATGTAAATCTTAAAGTGTCACCATCATGTCATACACATTAATACTCTACACAATCTAATATAGGGTTTTAATACTCTACACAGTCTAATATAGGGTTTAGGTTTCCTTGTTATTGAATTATCATTAGGGCCATACTTCAGTATCCAAATTCCCATGTTTAGAGATCTAATGACTCAAGAACCCTAGTTCATATTATATGTAATCACCTACCTTATTATAACATCATGACTAGTTTTATTAGATTATGTGCATTAACAGCATAACAAAACATGATCTTAATCTTTGATTCTTTAGATGCATAATTATTCATATTATAAACCCTAAATACTCATCATTATTATCACGATCATCTTATTTTCTCATCTTGTTCAACAATATTAGATAATAACATTAAGAACATATTTAATATGATTTAACAATTTATTCGTCAAAACTAGGGTTTTGTGCATTTATTATTGTAAAGATTGCATCTTGATGTACATTTGAAAAAATGAATCATTATCAAGTCTCAATCATATTCTATTTGTCTTCCACTCGTTCTTCTCAACAATTTTCTCATATTACATGCCATAATCTAAGTTACCAATCATTTTACATGATTATTTTAAGAATAATTTTATTTTGGCCAATGACACACTGACACGTCAGCAAAACTAGTTATCATGAACATAATCCAGGCATCCTCTATAGTTAGTTGTTAAAGACCATAATACCCTTATTGATCACGTGCATAGATCGGGGCATACTAGTCTTTCTACTCAGCCCCTTCTCTAACACCACTACGACAGCGAGGTCCTGCCCAGGCAGAGGCAACTTTCGGTTCAGCTTGCCCCCTCCTCATCCTCTAAGGCCAAGCTAGGATCCTAGCACCCTCATCCTCTCCTCTCGGTTATGGTCATATAATGGTTATGGGTGAGGACGGCCAAGGCCACGAGGAACCAAGTTCCAGGGTTCTGATCTGCCCTAGCTTGTAGGAAGAAAATGAGGCAAAGCCTCTTACCTGGGATACTGACATTGGTGGCTCATCCTAAGGGATTATTCTATCCATGGTAGGGTGTGTCAGTTTCCTTTCTTGCTCACAGATGGACAGAGAGAAGAAGAAGGTGTCACAGACCAGGTGACCACATACGTTGGGTCCTTGATCAGGAAACACATATGATCCTACCATGCGGTGCCAGAGCTCTTAAGGTCTTACGCAGGCACCCTAGCAACCCATCTCAGCATCAAACACAATCACCCACATCATGGTGACTATTATAGTCCTCGTTTTTGCAGTCCATGATCATATCTTCTCTCTTGGCATCGTCTGATCCCATAATGGATCCATAGAGAAGATCGGAGATTCATTGATTAGTGAGAGGGAGAGAAAAGGGGAAGGCTAGTTTGGTTGATTGAGTCTCCCCCGAGTATCAAGGTGATCATGTATATATAGTTAGACTACTTCTTGTCTCTTCTTTGTTTTCTCTTCCAAAATTGTTGATGCACACCATTACTCCTTTCCAAATCGATTTAATCACCAACTCTTATAAAGAAATAATTATATTCCTCTTACCTTTTTCTATCTAATAATTCTTAAGTTTTGTTGTAAAGTCTAATATTTTGAGAAAGAAACTCCCATCCTCCCATCAACTTGTATTTGGCAACACTTAATGAAAAAGGAACAACTATCAAATACATCTCCAACTTATATTTAGTCTTTAAGACTTATTAGGGAATTCTCTCTCATAACAAAACTTTATCCATTTAAATAGTTATTTAAAACAACCATCATTATTATATGGGAAACCTCTTTTTCCTCCCAATTTCTAAAATTATCTTTTTTTCATTAATATTCTCAAGTATACAAAGGTTCAATCGAGATAATGTTATTTGATGCCCAAACATTATGTTGCCAATAATGGCTTGATAATTACAATTATAATTATCTAAAACACCACACATCTTATTTTCTTTGGGAAACTTGAATAATATCTTATATTTCACTTGTCCAATAATTCACAAAGTCACTACTCTTTACATATGCCTGGGAACTTTTTTTTCTAGAGAATTCCACACAATTCTATATTTAACAATAGCAACTATCCATTACTTTGGAGATCCATTTATTATTGAATTTCCATTCTTTCTTTTATCCAACATTATTAATGGATTATTTCAAATGAAATCCCTTTTTTTATTAGTGCCATAAGGGCATTATTATTCCATATATTATACCATTGTAGAATTTACAAATCAATTCAATTTCATACAAGATTTTATACACGAGGTAACATTTCCACCTCCATAATGAGTATATGTGTGATTACTGTTACTAAAGACTGATTCCCAACTATATTGGTAGTTTGGGAAGTGGAAGTAACCAAATTAGTCAGGTATTGACCCTAATTGGTATTCCACAATTCAAGGAAGGTACATCAACAACCCATTTAAGGTCACCTAACTGCCTAATCAAGGAATGTGTATAGGAACAACAAGGGATAACTTGAAATAGTGAGATTCACTGACTGCTTAGGCTTTGATACCATATTGTAAAGAGTGGGACCCAATAGTCAATCCACTCAAATGGTATGATACAAAGAGCCTTGTAAAAGATAAAATGGATAAATAACTATTACTAAGTTACAAAGTGTATAATTATACAGTTGTTCACCACTGGAAAAAAAAGTGGCATTTACAAAATAAAAACTTGAACTATCTACAAATGAGGCCACTAACAGAAGGAAATCCAACCACTCCAAGCTATCCTCATGCTCTTAAACATACACATGATCTTCCTCAGTCGTAGTCCTCTATGGTAGCTACATCTGGGTGGTTTGGGAACAACACCCATGAAGGGATAAATAAAGGTAGGGGTCGGTAAACATTGAGTGTGTAAATTTTGAGAACATTGAGGTCATTATACAAATTATTAGTACAAAAGGGTGTTCCCATATCAAAAGGGGTTATCAATATATGTGTAAGTTCAAAGAAGAATTTTGTGAAAAGAATGAATAATCATGGAATAAGAAAATAAAGATTGAGGAATCATCAATCATAGAAACAACTCCACGATATAAGAAGTTCTTGACTTTTTTATCACATATAACAACATATAAAAAGTACATGTAGATTAAACACGACTAAAATAAATTAAAGTAGGCTATGGAACCACAAACCACTAGTCATGGCAGGAGCACTAAAACCACAATGCACATATATAAAACATAGTAGAGAAATAAAAGCTAGTGCCTACAATTATAACATTGTAGGGGAATCAAACCATGTGTATGACAGGGGAATAAATCCCAGTGCCTAAAATATGGTTACACTACTATAAGTTATTACTAGTCCAAATCTAACATGCATAATCAAGTAGGAAAGTTCACCAATATATGTACAAAAATGATACGAATATCCAACATATGGTGGTTGGGATCATAAGAACCATAAACAACGGGTCCACACTTTGAATAACCAAGGAGAGGGAATACTGATCATGAAAAAGTATATATGAATGAGAACTTCCAGATGTGATGCAACATAGAAGTCAATTTTAGATTTATGCCTTAATGAAGGAGATTGGGGATTTAGATCACTATATGCCCAATTTATATAGGGGGAAGAAGGAGATGTCTATGTAAATCAAAATTACTCCTAATATCCAGGGTTGAGTCCTCTAAATCCAACATGATTGAGGTAGTTTATATTTTCTCATGATCTCTCTTTAGACCAGAGAAGATATCTTACAGACAGGTTCTTAGCAGTAGTTCTCCAGAATTTTTGGAGATGAGGTCGCCAAGGCTTGGTGGACACCATCTAGTAAGGGGCAACATCCTAAAGAGATCATTTTGGTGTTTTGGGTTGATAATTTGTTGGTGGTTGTGGGGTAAGATGAAGTCTAAGATGAGAAGGACTACATTATACCACACAGGTCAAAGAAGGTGGTGGTGGTGTTTCGTAATAAGGGAAGAAGGTAGAGTCAATATAGATGAGTTGCAGGTTGTGATCTTTGTGCAAGTTTGGTTTATACAATGCAAATTGATAGTGTCAGAAGTTGAGGGTTTTGATTGTTAGTTCTATGGAGGCTTGAAGGAGGTGATGAGGGTTTAGTGGTGGTGACGAAGTAGGACTATTGGTTGTATAACCATTAGTGTTTCTGAGTGTTAGTGAGGTAGCGGTAGGGCTCCAGTGCAATTAGGCAGAGTTGGAGAGGAAGGCACCATGGTGAGTATGATCACTTGGAGTTCTCATAACTCACAGAATGAGAGGAGGTGTGAGAGACTTCTCTTCTGGGTATGAATGTCTCTTCCTCTGAATCCACCGCTTATAGAAATCATAAGTGTGTTTGACCTTCTCATGAATTAACTCTTGATCCTCGAACTATTTGACAATCACAATTATTAGTAGACAATCAGAAGCCTTACAGAGATGGTCTAAATCCCTCAAGTCAGGGATAAGGTTCAGGGAGATTACCAGGGCCAACATGATCGGAGTTAATTGTTGAGACATGTGAGTGAGTCAAACTCATATTGTCATTATACCTTCCTGGAGGGGGAACTTATGAGTTTGAGAAAGATTAAGAGGTTTTGTAGTGGGTTGACTTTGTGACAACATAGAAGAAGAGGTGGAAGGGTTGGGGCAAAGTATTTGAAGAAGCCATCATGGCAAATACGCAATAGAGCTCTAAGGTCGTAAGCGGGGTAGGGTCATTATGATGTTGTCAGTTGCATTAATGGTAGAAGTGAGTGAATCGTATAGGGTTATATGCATGTACGAATGTAGAGGGAGGGATAAGGATAATAAGAGGGATGATGTAAAGAGAACTTGGAACAATCCATCATCATTTTCAAGCATGTAGAGCATGTTACTAAGACAGGCAATTAGAGGGGAGTATGTGTGCATCGGTGTTAGAAGGCAATACACTAGAAAATTAAGACTATTTACATTTGACTGAATTAAAAGATTGGACTATTAATTGCTAACTTATGAATTCATTTCTTTCTTAGAATGAATTGAGGGGGTAAGCAACATCTGAGTAATATGGAAATCACGCGTTGGCTAATTAAGGTGTGAGAAATCAAAGTTTATCATCTATTTCACCATTAGAAAATGTCTGGCCATTCATTTCATTATTTGTTAATTTAAACACTCAATTAATGCATTTCATGCCTTTCTTAATCAATTCAATATTTTATTTCATATTTTAGTATTTGTTTTCATCAATTAAGCTTGGCATGATTCTAAAGTTCCAAATTAGGATCACCAATAACTAAATGATGAATTTGTATAATCAACCCCCAATTAATTCCTTTTTCAATCATATTCTATATTTATTGAAACATTATACTATGTTGACTCCCGTTACTCCTAATTAATATAATTTAATGAAAAAGGGATATGTTACTACCATAATAAATAATGGGCATACAGAAAGGGAAGGCTGATCTAGATACTCAAATTTGAGCATGTTACAAAACTAGAGGTATAGCTTTAAGATCTCACAAATTTTATGAAACCTAAGATGATTCCATGATGATTAAAGATATATACATGAATTCAACCACAAACAAATCACTTGAAAGATAGGTCGAGAACCATTGATTTCACTATAGGTCAACGAAACAACACGAAAGGGGGAAATATGATTTGCTAATGCAAATGACAAGTTGAAGGGCATCACAACACTCCATAGTCACTAGATATAATTCTATATATTTTGGACTTCTTAAGGGTAGTAGACCCTCCATCAAACCAAAGGAAATACCAACAAATAAATTGGGTTGGAAAGGTGTTCTTGAGGATTAGGGAAACAAAGGAGAAATGTGAAATAGTTGCTAAAGGTAAGATGAAGGTACATGCATTGGTTTTTATTGGCTTGAAGGATGGGTAGCAAAGAGTTTTCCAAAGGACATGGGAGAAAATGCAACATGGGATCGATCATAAATTAGAGATTATGAAACATAGATACACTAGGAGATGATTGAGTGGAAAAAATTGAGAGGAATATTAAGGGAAGGAGTTATATCATTAGGAGAAACAGAGAGGCATAATTTTGAGAAGAGAAGGTTGTGACACTGTTATAGAAGAAGGTAGAGAGTAAGAGGCAGAGTAGAAAACTTTGCAGAACAAAATTAACATGTGTCCAACAAAGGAGATGGCAAATAAGTCTTAGACACTTAATGTGGTCGAAGCCCAAAAAATTAGAGTAGAATGCAAATGACATATATTTATTAATTATTTGCACTAAACTATAGGAATATTAGGTTAAAAATAGATTTTAGGCTTTCAAACTCACCCTTGTCTTTCCTATTTTAGTTGACATATGTACGATTACCCAATTATAGTGAAAACTAACATATAAGCAAACTAAATTATGCAGTTATATTTTTATCATGAGTTTTTAGTTTTATTTTATTTTAGTACCCAATATTATGGTTAAATGGTATTACTTCTATATATATTATCCTAACTAATTTTATATTAATGTTTTAAGATTTAGTTTGTTTTAGGGCCATATTGTTTTCAACAACTTTCCTTTAAACATATTTCCCACAATCCACATTCACACAAGTTTCCCTCTTTAAAATATGTAATGCTAATATACGCCAAACTGGGTACAACTAACTCTCCATCATTACCCATTATATTTTATGCTTATTAGGATATATTCCATAACCATAATTTATTTGAATATCTTTATCTCATTCAAAGCATTAATGGACTTACTAGTTGAATGCGGAAGGTTAATGAGGGTGGTGACACATTATTATATTTACTCACATTTATTGATTGTTGTATGAGACTTTTGGTGATATCTCAACTACTATTATGTGGTTTTATAACAAGATATTCACACTATATTTATATCAATTAAAGTGCTAAATTACATTAGATTGCATGGTTTTGGGGGACAAATCCCATTATAATTCATCATTAATATTATCCTCGTAAACACTATTTTAATTAACCTTTATCAACATCCTATCAAATCCATGGGTGTATCATATACCTTATTTGGGGTATTGTTTGAACTAATTCCAAAAAGCATCACATTTTTTTTCAAAAAAAGGCTTCCAAGGTTAGGGAGTCAAGTTTCAATATGTTACCAGTACTACATACTTTACATGAAAATCACAATAGGTCTTTATTATATAGGAAGGAGCACCTATTACGCTGATAATATGTGCAACAACTCCTATCACTATACTAGTTAGCCCATGCCTTCACCATGGTTTATATAAGTACTAACAACATGATACTACTAACCTAGTGATTGTAGGCACTTCTTGTGCACACCTATGATTTCCCGTGTTTATGTAAGATGACATGTTGGAAGTAAATAAAGAATCCAATAGAAAAATAAATCCATGAAACCCTTAAAATGCAATTTAAATGATTAGATCAATCTTTCAAAAATATAATTGATTACTTATGACACACATGACAAAATTGGCATTGTAACCATTTCTGGTATTACATGAAAAACTTGAATAAATAAAATAATAAAAAGGGGAAAGATGAAATTGTTTGAGATAGCTAGAAAAGACACTTGAGTGGTAACATCCTTATCAAAGTAACCAAAAGCAATGACCTTTCAAAAACATGATTTAAGTAGAGAATATGTAAATTAACTATAAGTCTCTACATACATATTTGAATTTAAAGTGATATAAAATAAAATTGAAAGCTTTAAGTTCTAACAAAAGATTAAAGTACACAATAATATGAGAGAGTTTAAGTTAAATTAAACAATAATATGAGATATACTCTATGTGACAATTTCAAAAGGTGATGTGCATCCTACATGTTACAGCCCATACGTTGCTTTACTGGTAATTTGAGGATTTAAGAATATGTTGTTAACTATTATTACTTTGTCTTATTAACTGGTTGAATTTAATTTTACTTTCTCTTAAACTTGTTTCTCGATAAGTTAAATGAAACATGTGCTATGAATACATCAAGGTTTGAATCTTAGTTGATATAGTAATAACCCACATATATTGGTAGCAAGAGTTTTAAGAATATTTAAGGAATTAATAAATTAAAAAATATCTTTTGAGAATATTATCAAAATTTTATGTAGAATTTTTTAGAAATCAATTATAAATCCAATGCAAAATAAATAAACCAAACTAGAGATAAAATGAGAGAGTTTTCGTACTTTTAGTTTTTACACAGACATAACATCGCTTGACAACCATGGGCCTTCTGATGTCACAAACCAATGGACCCAAAAACCAAGAGAAATGTGTTGCACCTCCGTACAGTACAACCAATTATGAAAAGAGTAATAACTTTTCATATTTTTCTTGTAATTTGAAGAAATTTATTTCATTGGATCCCTATATCAATTCTCTACACAATTAGAGCCCAAAACCATTGAAATACAATCTAGAAGATAATTTCTAAGGTGATTTTTAGGGAAGAACATGAGGAACATGGGATAGTAGCAGACCTAGTTGTAGAACCATCACGGTAAGTCTAAATTGATGGCTTCCCCTTCATTCTCTCTCATTTTCCTTGTAGGAATCCTAGAGCAAGGTTAATCATAGGTCACTTGTATCTTTCCTTCTTCATATTCTTTCCCCAATAGAATCATAATAGAATAGTAGCTCAACTTTGACATGTAGATGGTGTAACCGGATCTCCTAACTCAAAACCAAGCAGAGAAAGTCAATATATAGACAAATTGAACGTAGATTCAAGATCAGTTCAATACTTAGGTGGATGAAAAATCATCTTTTTTTTTCTTTAAACCTTGATTTTGTAGAAATAAATCCCAAAAATTCTAAAGAACGTGTATTGTTTTGCATGATGATTATTATTTCCATTTTATTGAGCCAAAGTATGAGACTTTAATTGAGCTATTAATATTTAAATATTTTTTGATGTCTTTTAGATGCTTTCAGTTGTAAATTAGTTTTCTATGAAACTATAGAGAATCTTTATGGTCGAACTAGAGGGAACCAAAATCTCGAGTTTGTCCTAATTTCTATTATATTGAAACATATTATGAATTTTGATCTAATACATGGTTGTTTCCAGTTAGATACTTACAAAGAGTAAAGAATAGTTTGTTCTTATAATTATCAGTATGCTCAATTTATCAGATCAAGCATACTACCTTATAAATTCCAGTGATTTAGATTACTATAGTGTTCAAAAAAGTAAAATAAAAGCCTTAAGTATAGAGTTAAGATAATAATAGTATAGTACTAATTCTATCTGTAAAACTAGATGATAGATGCCTTAAATACCTTAAAACCCACCATGACGGTCTGTACTGTGAAGAGAAAATGTGTCTACTGTCTAGAAAAGTCTAGGATGAGGCATCCAGAGCGTACTAGAGAGGTATAGAGGACTAAACTCAGTGTGGATAGTCTCCTTAAATTAGTAAGGTACCCAATATTGATCAGAGATACTAGTGGTACTTAATATGATTTATTAGTTTAAATAATGCTTAGTAGGCTAGTCCTTGTGAAACCGATGATGTGTGTAGTTAAGAAAAGTGTTTTGACTCTCTATTAGGTTTAGAGTAGTAGTTTGGTATATACGAACAATTGTTTAGTTGTCGAGGTCAGATGTGGAGATCCCCATTACAGGAAATAGAGATAGTTTAGTAGACTTAGAGTCTCGGGTATACTCTAAGTCTTACATGGTAAGATTGTAACTTGTTGTGATATTACCATATATTGTGGTACACTTAATGTGGATCCATGGAATAATTAAAGAATTAAAAGATTAGTGAATGCATTTATTTTATTTACTTAATACAATTATTGTTTGAACTCGTGCTACATTATATGGTTTATATATTTCAACTACCATGCTTATGTTCATTTGTATTATAATTCAATTACTAATATATATATGAATTATTATAGTTTCTTGATGACTTACTATATATTGAGCCATTAACTAGCTATAACGACCCCGCCTCCCAGTAACCCCCAATTAAGGGAGACCAAGAGGTCAGAGCCATTATCCCAATTAAAGAATCAAAAAACCAAGAGGACATTGAAGCGGAGATGGGGCAGAGAGGCAGAAGAGGGTGCAGGAGGGGAGGGAACCCTAGGGCGGCGAGTCATCTGTGAGGTCTTCTTCTCCTGAACCTATTTCAGTTCCTCCTGAAAGCCCATGTGAGGCCAACGGAGTGCAAAGGAACACCTCGACCCAGAATCGTGCAAGCCCAGAGTCTGTTTCAACCCCTGTGAAACCTACATCCTCTTCAACCTCTTCATCGCAACCGCCATTGGAGGACCGAGATGTCTCTGCTAGCGCCACCACGGCTGTTGGTTGTCCGCCAGTCGAGTGGGAAGGTCATGCGAAGACGTTTCATTCATCGAGTTTATCAATCCTAAGATTAGAGATGGCGTCAAGTGCTTCTCAATCTCGAGCGAGGATGAGATCTTCCCTTCGTGGGAGGAGTACATCTCGATAAGGTTTTCTGGGAGAAAATTGTATCACATCCAACTTAATGGTTGGATCCGCCACCAGTGGAGACCAAGCGGCTGCTTCAAGATCACAGCAGAGGAAACAAAAGGCTTCATTGTCAAGTTGCCGACGGCAAAGGAGAGGGAGAGAATCCTTGACGAGGCACCTTGGATGATGGATGGCACTCTCATCATTGCCCACGCATGGGAACCTGGTTCCCCACTCACGCCTCTCTCCTTCTCCAAGCTCCCGGTCTGGATCAACCTGGAGAACCCCGGGCTCCATTGGACTTCCAGGAGGCTGAGCGACATAGCAAGCGTGATTGGAAGACCGCTGGACATTGAGGACTCCTGTCTATCAGTCAGCTGCTTGAAGGATGTGCTTGTGTGCGTGGAGTTATCCTCTTCCTCAACGTTTCTGAAGGTGGTGACAATAGTGGTGGACGGGAGTCCTAGAAACCTGAAGGTGGACTACGTGGCGAAGCCTCAGCTATGTTCTGGATGCAATAAATTTGGACATAGGCTGTCGTCTTGCCCACAAGCTAATGGTAGCAAACCACTATCTTGCCAGCTACAGATTAGAGCTGGGAAGATGGGAAGGAGACAGGGTGTTCATAGGAATGTCGAGGTGACCAATAGTCAATCTGCAGGTAAGGAGAGTCGAGTTGTTCCAGTGGTGGCTCGAGAGGATGATGAAGGCATGGTTATGCCATAACCTAATATGGGAACTTTTTCCCCTGTAGAAATTCAGGACACATTGAATTTGGAGTGGGAGTTATTCATTGCCAATCCGAATGCCACACTTCAATGTACCAAGCAGTTTGTTATTGATACAGGGATTTCCCTAGACTATAAACAGCGGCTCACATGGAACTCAGATGAGATGTCTTCGATCAGTTCTTGTGATCTAGACCTTGACATCTTAGATGATTTCGTTGTGAAGAGTGGCTCTAGATAGATAAAGAAGAAGAAAAAGCATAGGAAAGCTGGAAGTGAAGAGATCCCCAAGATTGACTTCTCCGGGTCTACCTAATCCCTTCTAGTTGATAGCTTATCTGGTGCTTTGGTCAGTTACTGGATGGAGTTTTTCAGTCTGTTTTAGTAGGATGATGCTAGTTGGGTTATTTTTTTGGATGAATGCAGGGGTCAGTGTCTTTCTGTGGTACATCTTTGTGGGTGGTCAGTAATGAAGTGATT
This sequence comes from Alisma plantago-aquatica, assembly GCA_963693085.1. Classification (NCBI taxonomy): domain Eukaryota; kingdom Viridiplantae; phylum Streptophyta; class Magnoliopsida; order Alismatales; family Alismataceae; genus Alisma; species Alisma plantago-aquatica. The sequence continues at coordinate 1,355,084,322 of OY856409.1, forward strand.
CAGTTAGGTTTCTAATCCCTTATGGAAATTCAAGGCGTGATCCCATGCTGGCCTTTTCCCTGTTCAGGGTGATGAACATTCTGGTTACTAATGTGTTGGGGAGTTTCAAAATAGAGTTGCTATTTTCAGTCTACTCCTGGAAGGAGACAAGGGGTGGCAGTACGTGTCTTCCTTTTTATCATCTTTGGTGCTTCCCAGCTGCTAGTCTACTTTGAGCAAGAGATAGTATCTGTCTTTCTGGGTTTTTTCCTATCAGTTGGTGGAGAATCATGCTTACTTCTTTATGGGTGGGGTTTATTGTAATGTTTGTTTAGTTCTTCTTCCTTTCCTTGAAGGCTTAGTCTAGTTAGGTGGAGGCTTTCCTTGTTTTTGTTCTCCAGTTAGTCTGGAGTCTTTGCTTTGTTGTTTTTTATCCTCTATTGTCTCCCTGTGTGGAGATTTAGGGATCGGGTTTTCCCTAAGGGGCACTATTGTACCCAAAGTTTTGGTTTCTTAGTAACACGTTTTTTTGCCGACCAAAAAAAATTATGAAATTCTACCGAACAAAACTGAAATCTGGTATAAAATAAAACTTTGCATACCTTTTTCAAAAACTTGGACATCTACTTCTATCCACGTCTGGAGTCTATTCTAACTAATCCTCCTTGGTACTTTAATTCTTATTTAATTCCACATATGCCACTTTACTGTTTGTCCTTTTCAATCTTATACCTAAAACACCGACAAACAAAACGTCGGTCAATATAAATGAATATGCCAATATGTGGGGACAACTAAAATTTTGCAAATATGGCTAACAATCTAAATATCACAATCAAGTTAATTAACAAGCCAAATTACGTTTTCAGTGTGACATTCTCCATTGCTTTTGCCCTAACCCTGGCATACCCCCTTTCGGGATTCTCTTTTGCCAATGACTTGGGGCCACCTTCTCAATCTCGAGCTTGGTGCCTAGGATCACCTCTCACAGTGCCCATTAGTCAATCTATAAAGACCACCTTCTCAATCTCGAGCTTGGTGTCTGGGGTCACCACTCATGGTGCCCATTGGTCTTCCCTCCTGGGCTTGACCTTTGGCATCATCCATCAGGGTGGCATGTAGGTGCGAGAATACACACTTCTATTATTATTGTGATAATCATAGTGACTTTATTATTTGCAAGTATGAACATCCAAACTGATAAGTTGCATTCAATGCGATGAATCATCTGGGAAACTCTTCATGAAACTAATGTGATTAACCATAATTAACCACATACATGTCAGGCTGATTTGAGACATAAATAATCCAATCAAGGCAAACAAGCACACAAAGAGATCCTGAAATATGCATACAATTTCCTATCATTGATCATGCCATAAAGATCTATTAAACCTAGCTCGCTTCCTAGGGTTTCTAGTCCACTTTTAGGGTTTCCATTGCAATTAGGGTTCCTCTTCATTTTTACTCTTTTAAACCCTAATTTTATACAATTACTCACAAACCCTAATTATCTGATCTATTCTTCACGAAAGATATTAAGGTTACCTTTCAACAACATATAACCTTAATTTTGTATTAAAGGCACAATTAACCATCAATTAAGTCCATTATGCTCTTTTACATTAAAACTACCATTTTTATCCCTTTAATTCATGACAAGATCATTAGGCCTAATTGTCATCTTTGGTTCCTTCCGGATTAACATCTCATAGTTCATTATGATCTAATTCACATATGAACTCTATTTATCATTAATTTCACATTAATCCACTAGAAAACCCTAATTTCTAAATTAAGGGTATTTATCCACAATTAGGAACTTTTATACTCAAAATAGCTTAGAACCATCATATCTCAATTGTATTCATGAATTTGAACAATTAAAGCCATCAAGAGTCACAATTACTAACATTAGGGTTTAAGGGCCCATTAAAGTTCGTTCATGTACATGGAACTCTAAAGTAAACCAATTACATGCAAAGTTCATCCTTTTTGTTCTTTTTATAACTAACAGGCTAATATCAACTTTAATCATCCATAAAACCCTTCTAAATACATTAATCATCTCAAATTAGGGTTTCTTAAACATTAAAGCATTAAAGTTGATAACTTCCACCACTTTTTGAATTGCAAGAGGAACTAGCTTCTATATATATTTTAATGATTCCTCGCATTTTTCTGAGCAAGATTCATATTTTATACGCATCCATCTGAGCTACCAATAAAAAGATATGAATTTTGCATTATTTACTTACTTGGGCCAATCACTGAGCGCCACATCACCACTTGCATGCAACGTTGTTTGTTTTAGTAACATAATCAAATTATGATTATACCCTCACGTAAGTTGTTGGTCCTTCAGCCAGCGGAGGGGTAAAAGCGTCCAACTCACCCCGATCGTCTTCCTCCTTTAGAACCCTACGCGGTCGTCGACCTGCAGCCAAGCGTGAGTCTATCTCCCACACTCCACGACCTAGAGCTTGCCAGAACTGATCGCCCTACCTCCGACACTCCCCGCCGTGCCTAACAGGGCCTCGAAGCATGGCTAAGATGGCCGGTTTAATGAGCACCAAGCCTGCACATGCGGTTGTTCTTGCAGCTGAGTTGCAGCTGCTGCGCCCGGTTAGGGCACGATGGTGATGGCCAAGCCTCTTCCCAGCATCGTGGGGCATCCTACTTCCATCTCGACTACTTCACGGCCCCTCGCTACTCCAAAGATAGCGCTATTCTCTAAGTTTAGGGTTTGCACAGAAAGAACAAGAAGAAGAGAGAGAGTTGCGTGGGATCTCTCTTGAACTCGAACCAGAGGCTCTACCCTTTATATAGAGGAGGGTATCCACACCCTAAGGTGTTCATCTACGAGGAAACAAGTTTTTTCCCCTTTGGAACCCAAGTTACTTCATTAGGAAGCAAGCTTCTCTCTCTTAATTATCTTCTTAATAAATCATATTTACTGGATATTTAGAAATTCGAAATTTCTCTCTCTTATTCTCTTTATGCTTGCCTTTTAAGCTATTGGCACGAATTTATATTTTCTTTTAGTAGAAAATACCTCCTCTTTAACAATGCCACCAATTCCATTAATTATGCATCACATTATCCTCTTATTTTGTATTATTTGTATTTTCTCTTTCTTTTTCTCCATTGGGGCTCCTTGGACCCTAAGAAACTCTAATATTTCGAAATCCTTTTTAGTGGATACTCATTATCCTTCTAGATGCATCTATATCTATTTTTTATCATTATCTTATTTATTTCTGTATTAAAATATCTCTTTTTGAGGATTTCTCTTTATAACTCTTTTTATTTTCCTTATTGGAATTCCTTTTGACATTAGAAACCTTATGGATACGAAAATCCACCAAAGATAACTCAATCATACCTCTTTCCACTTATTTCCCATATTTTATCATTGTCTCCAATTTATTTCTTAATAAGGAAATATTTAATTGATCTTTTCTTTTCATAACTCAATCATACCTCTTTCCACTTATTTCCCATATTTTATCATTGTCTCCAATTTCTTTCTTAATAAGGAAATATTTAATTGATCTTTTCTTTTCTTGTTGCATTATCTTTGCAACTTTGGACTCTTTGGAACCCAAGGAACCCAAGAGGCACAAAATCCACTTTTGGATTATATTCTTTTGCCTTCTAGAGGTTTCTACATCTTTCTTTTCTCCATCTCTTATTAATAATGGAGTTTCTTTTGTCTTTTCCTTATTATTGGGCCCAATAGCCAATAAAGCCCACAAAACAACCAACAAGGCTATTGTAAACGAAATCCTTTTATTCAAAACAAATTATATCATTATTTTTTCAAATATCTTTAATAGGAGAAATTACATTTCTCACCAAAAGAATCCAAAATTTGGGGTTGTAACATCCTTCCCCTCTTATAGGAATTTTGCCCACAAAATTCCATCAGGCACACAAACAAATAGGATAAGCCTTTCCTATGTCCATCATGGCTCCCATGTGGCATCACCCTTTCCATGGTGCTTCCCAAGAACCTTCATCATCTCATATTCTTACATCTGAGTTCTCTCTCACCTTAGCATATCGTACCCTCATAGGTGACTCGGGACATTTTAGCCTCTCATAAAGCTGAATAGGTTCATGGCTCAACACATGGCTTGGGGTACCTCACATAGTGCTCTAGATCGAACTCATGGAACACATTATACATCATGTTATCCTGAGGGGTAAGGCTAAACACAACCATCTCCACCAATCTATCTCAAATGGACCCATATATCGGGGACTCGGCTTTCTCAGTTGTAGCTTAGAGGGGTCGGATTTTCACATCACATACTCTCCCACAGTGAACTGCATGTCAGTTTGCTTTGCATCAGCTTACGACTCATGTCGCCCCTGGGCTCTCTCTCAGCCATTACACGATCAAAGCGACTTCATCTAAACACATTGTGGTTCTTTCTTGCCCTTCGTGAGGTCCCTTCACCAACATCATCTTAATGAAGTGGTGACCGATACAACCTCCCTTACAGAGCTTCTTTACATCCTGACACTGGCTATGGTGGTTATCATCACATCTTATAGAAGACAAGAATTGTCTCCATGTATCACCCTGAACAAGCACACATGCTCTCATCAAACCCTCTAGTCTGGATCAAACTAGCCATTAGTTAGGGTGATAAACTGTACTAACATCGAGTTCTTCATGTACCTATTTCCACCGCATGGAAGTGAATCTTTAAGTTAAACTCAAGAACTTTTGAACTCGTATCATGGTGTATTTGAACCATCTTTCTCTCATATGTAGTTCAACCGGATCCATCCCTTGACAACATTCTTTCTTTCTCATGTCATCTAGGTAAGGCGATCTACCATAACCCATATTGCATCTTGACCTTCCTTGGTCTAGGGGAGACTTACCACAACATCCATAGTGATGAATTCCCATTCCCTCTCGGGGACTCTTTATCCTCTACATTAACTCTTTGGGTTACTGGTGTTCGTCCTTCACCTCCTGACATGCATGGTGACAAATCACATGCAACTTCATCTTAAGCATCCAATGTACTACTACAACTCACTATCCTAGTAGTACCATGGTGTATGATGAACTTAAAACCATGATCTCATGTATGTCATGATTCCTCAAGATTGATTCTTTAGAAACCCTAAACCACTCTAGTCGGGGTTTCATCACCTTCTTTTCCAGAGAAGTGCATCTGAGGTTCTATCCTTTTATTGCATCAAAGCCTAGGCTGGCTAACCAAACAACTACTAACTTGTTCAACATATCTCATTACATCTGAGTGTTAGCCCAAACATATCTCCTTTTTCAAACTTAGGGTTAACCTAACAACCTCTTCTAGCCTCTAGCTAACTAGGCAGCTGCATCTCAACCAGAGCATCCATTATCACCTCACCTCCTTCTGTGTTGAAAACATACACCTCCATATATTCCACTTATCATCTCATCTCGGACTCTAAGTCTATCTTCATCAAGAACTTTGAGCTCATCCTCTTGGTTTTCAAACTCAACCTTGTATAACTCATAGATCATGATAAAAACATCCTCATAAGATGACTACCTTATTTCTCTTACTGCTTGTAAACCATCCACATATCGTTCACTCCATAAGGGTATGTTATCATCTCTGTCCTCATACCTCATAGCAACGTTCCAATTCACATCATCTTTATCCTTGGTGTATGGCATGCGTATTGTGCTATCACTCACTCCCATAACAAGAGGAAATAAGCATTTGGTTGCAGTCCAAATACAAAGTTCTTCCTGTTCCAAGAGTAGAGATGGTACATCCCACCTTGCCAGTACACCTTCAAATCTAAGTTGAAACATGCAACTTATGTCTCAACATCACAATTGTCTCGATATCCAAGTTACTTCCATGGAAAACTGGTCTCGAACCTACTTGGGTCACCACACAATCCTTGGTCATCTCCTCTAGGTCTATAGGGTGCCGACACTTTTGGCGTAACAACCCTGACCTGGGTTATGAGGTAACCATATTTGTTTTGGCTAATAAAGTTGCTTAGAACTTTAATATAATCTTCTAAGGTGTTTTTTTATCATGTGACACACTCATGTTTCAAGCTTGGTCCCGATTGAATGTTGTCTGAGAAATTTTCCTTTGTTTTGGACCAAAGTGCAATTTACCCAAATTGAGGGGCTATAATGCAAAATGTCACATGTTGAACATGCCTCATGTGTTTTAGCATCATTATTGAGAGAATTATACAATGTGGTGGCTTTTGGAAAGCCTAAATTCCAAGTTTGAACTTGTTTGAACAATGTTGGTACCTTGTGCACCAATTTTGATACAAATTGTAATTTACCCAAAATGTGGGGTTGATATGCAAATTACCACCTCTAGAGTGTTCCTATTTCCTCTATGTATCATTTAGATGAGAGATAATGAATGATACACCATGTTTGATTCCATTATGAATGATGGTAATCTTGGTGATGAAATGACCAAGAAAAATGGTTGAATTTGGAAGCTTAACTTGAGTTGTATCAAGTTGAAAAGCTTATATATGAGTTCCTATCGGCCATGGAACCCAAGGAGGTGTTCCATATCGTTTTTTGAACTCTTGTAAAATTCCATATCGTTCAAAGCACCTCAAGGAGGTGAGGTATGACGGCCAACAAGTTTCCTTAGAAAAAGTGTATCGGTTTGACATAAAATAGTGATTAAACCTAGATAACTTATCCAAATGGATAAGCAATGGACGAATTTGCATCTTTAGATGATCCTCAACCTTTTCATGTCAATATAAATGTAGATGCATTCATGGAAACGTGTCACCCATGCATGACATGTGGCACCTACTAGCTCAAAATGTTGACACCTCATTTTTGCCTTTCTTCATGATCAGCAAGTATATATACCCCTAGTTTCACCCCTTGGTGCAATTTTGCGACCCTTACCACCCTCCTACCCTAAGTTATCGTGTATAGAGCTCCCATATCGTGAAGGGATGCTGTGGTATCGTGCATGGGCCTTGGGTTATCGCCCATGGCAAGACCATATCACCCAAGTAGGTGATATCGGCTATATAGGGTGATATCGGCCATAGACTGAAGTGTTTTGACTCCAAGTGAGTGCCATATCGTGCAAGTGAGTATCATATCGTGCAATAGGGGTGGCATGTAGTGCAAGAGCACAAGGGTATCGTGCATAGGCCTTGTATACCGTCCATAGCAAGTATATCGGCCATACCATATTGATATTGCCCATAGCAAGTCGATATCAGCCAATTGAAGTGATTTGGGCCACAAGTGAGGGGGTATCAGCCACAAGCAAATTTGTGTCGGCCAAGAGGAAGGCCATATAGCCCAAGAGTGGTAGGGTGTCGGCCAAGGAGATAAGGAACTCAAAACGTAACCCTAAGGTAAGATATAGTTGTCTTCAAGCTTGAATTGAAGCATGGAATTAGGGTTATGATCTACCTTTCTTTTCTTCTTCACCAATTGCTTATCCATGGTGATTCATTGTATATGAAGGAGTTGTGAACGAGACTAGGACCTTTGATAAAGTCATCTTCAACCTTAGGAACATGGAGCTTTGGACTTTGAAGCTTTGAAGTGGCTCTTAAGGCGGGTTATATACCTTGAACTCAATCATGTTATTCATCACCTAAATTGTTATATTTAATGATCTACTTTTAATTCAAAACTTTCCTGAAATAGTTGATGAAATTATGAGTTCTAGTAGTTTCTTAGACCTGTTGACTTGAACTATAATAGTTATAATAAAGGTCTAGAGCTTGAAGATTGTGATATCACCTTATAAAAGTGATATCGGGTGCATGCACATAAGCAAGCACCTCTCACCCGATATGATGATGCACCTATTTCACTAAAATGATATGAATAAGTTTGTAAACCTTATTGAACGATATGGGGGAGTAGTATACACCTCTTGCACGATAGGAAGTCTATTATAGACTCCATGCACGGTACAAGGTCAATTGTATACTTGTAAGTTGACAAGAAACCCTAAATTGGGTAACCCAATATAAGTGAAGAGTAACAAGTGCTATTGCATGATATGATCATATGATACATCATTTATACTTAGTATCATGAGGCCTACATGACCTTGTATGACATGGTTGCATGACAGGGTTGCACGATACACAACCCTAAACAATATGGTAACCCTAACCCATCATGGCTAACCCTAGATGGTGACTAGCCCGATAGGGTGATTGAATGTACTTCTAGCCCGACATGGTGATGGGTTGATACCTCATAAGTATCATGGGAGACACATACATATATCTTGTGCCTGATATGAGGTCAAGAAGGTACCTCATGCCAGATATGGAGACAATTGCAAACCCTATGGTGAGTGTCTATACACCTACAACCCGATATGGTGAACATATGCACATGATTTAACCCTATACACCTTGTAAAGGTAAGGGCAAGACACTCTTAGGAGTGATGAGTGTAACACCAAGTAATGGTGTGGATAATACCTTGATAGGTGAAACACCTAGAGTGGTTGATAATGGTTAATCCTATATCAATAATGCCTTAACCCGAGATGAGTTCATATCATTAATGATGGTTGAATAATTCAATTGTGTGACTTATGACCAATACATTACATGATAAATGTGATGAGCTAGTGCATAAAGTATTAGGATGGGACATACCCTAATACAAGATAATTTGATGAACTTAAGTATGTTAAAAGTGATGAGGGAAGTGATACATCAAGACATGATAGATATCACATCCAGCACTTCAAGGTTGATGTACCTTGATGCACCTTAAATCCAATATACTTGGATGAGTAACACATGAAGTGTGTTATGTCATTTGTTACATTGAGATGTAATAAGTTTAATGCACTTTGATAAGTGTGGGCTAACATACTTTGAGAAAGGGTTAAGCCAAGTTAATAAAGTCTGATGTAATCATACCCTGGTAAGGATGAGAGAGGAACGCATACCTTGTGTTGATGATTCATTTAATGATAAATGATGAGAATGAATAAGTATGATTGAATACTTATGATATCAATGTTTTCTCCTAGATGTGTGGAGAAATGAATTAGGGTTTGATCATTTATAATATGATCTTGAAAACCTAAATGGTTAATAATGGAAAACCCTAACCCTAATGAAGGGTAATGATATGTAAGAGAAACCCTAATCGATAAGAAAGGGAAAAACCTAACCCTAATGATGGGAAGGTTGTATTTCTCTTATTTCATAAGCCTTGTAAGGCATGTTAATTACTTGTATAACAAGTATAATGTGTAATGGCCTTGTGAGCCATGTGAATAAAGTTATTGCCTAGTGAGAGGTGACAAGATGTGTAATGGCCTTGTAAGCCATGTGAATAAGTTGTTGCCTAGTGAGAGGTGACAAGATGTGTAATGGCCTTGTGAGCCATGTGATAGTTTGTTGCCTAGTGGGAGGTGACAAGATATTTAATGGGCCTTGTGAGCCATGTGAGATGCTTGTATAACAAGTATCATGTATACCTTGGTCTGAGGACCTAGAGGTAATAGTTACCTGATAAGTGGTAACAGTGTTTAGTGATGATCGAAGGGTTTGAATACCTAGATCCAGTAATCATGATAATGATGATGTGAAGGGATGAGAATTCCCAGTAATGTGATAAGGGACTGAGATCCCAAGTATGACGTGTTTTAAAGATCTGAAAAAGTACGTGATAGATGTATTACACCTTTCTTTGTAGCATTTGTTGTGTTTGATAAAGATAACTTGTTTGATGCTAAAAGAATGTTGTAATGCACGTAATATATCACTAGAAACTATAAAACATTGCCCTGACCATGGATCCATCAGTGTCAGAACTTGCTGATGGTGAAACGGGTTGCTTCGCGGCATAACCCGGAGTGCATACTTTTGAGTATGTGAGGGCATAAGTAGGGACGATACTGTGTGATCCGATCCCCTTACGATCCCGAAATGAATGGGGATTTGGCTATATGCCCTATCCTGGCTCGAGTGCGACTTCAGTCGTAGACTCTGTGTTGAGCACAGTGAACTGGCCCGTGGCTCGGAGTATGGTGCTTGTGTCGCCATGACTCAGACTGGGGACGGTTGTGTGTAGATGTTTCCCCTAAGAGAGTGCAGTTGACGATGTAGCTCTAAGCGAGGATGCCTACGTACCCTGGCACAGCTTGTTAGCAGTGACACGAGATGTCCTGCATGTGGTCTCGTACTGACCGAGACGGTCTGAGGTCATGGAAACCGGCTCTACCATTGACCTTGTATGGTACCGACTTGTGAGAAGTTTGTGGTCGGTTGGAGATGGCCAGGGTATGCTCCATCTCCTCAGGACATAAGTGTGATTTGTAAAATATGTTTGGCTGTGTAGTATATCTGCTTAAGGATCGAATACGAGAAACATTGCTTGATGTGAAATATAGTTATACATTCTAGTTGATAGATGTTATTTATGTTTCTTTACATTCCTTGCAAAGCAGATAGATGAATTATAATCTACCATGGGTAGATGCAATGTTCTCCTTATGAAAGGAGATTACTTCATTCTGTTCATATAGTGAATTATCCTGCTTGTTAATATAAAAAGAACCTCTGCTCAGTTTATAAATACTTAATCTGTGATAATAATATGGTCGGCGGAGAGTTATATCTCTCGCTGGGACAATTACAATTGTCTCACCCCCGTGGGACCCAAATTTTTAGGTGGACGTGCACGAGGAGGTGAAGACCTTTTTGCAGAGGAAGAACAATAGCTGAGGCAGCAGTGACAGCTCAGGTTGAGTATATTGTCTGTCATGTCTTGTAGATATGAGTCCTATGTGTCATCTATGTACTCTCAGGTCCTTCGAGTTGGTTCGTACTGGTTTTATGATCAATAAGAGAGTTTGGCTTACACACCTCGAGGTTTTATGTTGCTCATGTATAGTTTGGTAAAACAACTATTATATGTTATTCTCAAGATGAGATGTACCAGATATGTACAATGTGAATAATGATGTATATAAGGTTTTGGACCTTTCAGTAAGAGTTTTCCCTAGAATGGATCTCTTTGAAAATGGTTTTAATTTTTAGTGATTTTTGTTAATCTGCTGTTTATGTTTAATTCCGCTTAATTAGTAACGATTTGATTGTTGGTCATTACAATTTTATTATCAGAGCTTAAGGTTCGCTGAGTCTACATAGACATAGGACTAAGGTGTTGAGTCTGTGTTAGTGTCCTCCAGTATACCCTATAGTGACTTCTGCTTGTGTAGAAGAAAGGGTGAAGTTTATAAATGACTGGGGAACACGAGGAATACATTGTTGAGGGCAATGTTGTTGCACCAGGAAAGGGTGCAAGGGATCAGGCAAGAGAAGAATGAATGCCTGAGAATTCCCATCATGACCCGATCAGGATAGAGAATCCTATGTTTATGCTCTTGTTGGGCAGGTTAGGACAACAATGATGCATATAGTAGACTGGATACTAGCATTACAACCTAGGTTACCAGTCCTCAATATAGAAACTTTGGGCTTTGAAAGGGTTCCTGAATGACATAGTCATGTTGGAATAGTGGAAAATGTGGGAAAGATTAATATATGACGAGAAAGTAGACTCTGCCATAAGTTTAGACATATAGTATATCTGTGATGGCAGTGCCCAATAAGGGGCAATAAGTCGAGAATTAAGGAAATGTCATTACAATTCCAGAGACTTTTGCCTAGTTGTTCTAAAAAGCCAAAAGTAACAACATGAAATAGCTAGACTCTATGGATTGAGTCAACCTAAAGCAGTGGATGACCGCGAGGGGTAACAATCAGATAGAGCTTTTTCATTTCGATATGCCTTCTTTTGATGTTACCTGATAATCCTAAAAAGGATTGCTGTTATGGACTTCCCTATTGATTGCCCTATGGGGACATAGGGAAGAAATGATGAGAACTAGAATTTATATTATGTTCAGTATTCTTTTAAATGCTCTATAATTGCTCTTATCTGTGTGAAAAAGGATGAGGTATAGAAGAGATGCCTAGAGAAAATCCAGGAATGTTAAATCATGTGTTGGTTATTATACGAAAAGTAAGTAATATGATAGTAAACAAAGTGCATACTACTTAATCTCAGTACTTGTATACCCTGGCCAGGTATATAATTATTGGAGATAAGGTGAGTATGGAACTCTTAGATTGTTATCTTTCTGATTACTCTGATCAAGTAGTCATTCTGAGACAATCTAGTGAGTATAATGAAACTGGAAATATGGTATGGACATGTATATCACATCCTAAGTGCAATAAAGAGGAATCTGAGATGATCTCAGATCAATCTGTATGTATGAGGAAATGAAAAGTATAATCCTCATGATAAGAGAATGAGAACAAGGGAGATGATCCCTGTCAGATAAAGCATGTGTGAATAGTAAAGATCTTTTCCCATGATGTGGAAATGGGAAATGTGATAAAATCACAAAATGCTCATGAACATGTTAGACAATAACAAAGAAAGGAATAATGACATGTAATAATCCTTATAATTCCTATGTTGATGGCAAGGAACCTAGGATGAAACACGAGTAAATGACTCAGGAATAGTTGAAAGTTCATGCAATAATCAAAGGAGATGATAATCTTTTCTCTTTGATAAACAGCCCTGGATGATGATGGGGTGATAACAAGAATGTGTTCCTTTGTGTTCTTTCCCTTCTGGGACATGGTAATCATGTGGGTCTTATGACACTTGATGTGCATAAGTTAAAAATGTTCAATTGATGGATACTTAGAAAAGTATCAGTTTGTCTTGGACTTTGGTTCCAAGATAAAGATATGTGTAATAAGTAATGTCCCAAGATGAAAGAAAGATGAGGATGTGATGTTTTTTCGACACATGTGATGGATACCAAGATAAGAAATTCTGGTATCTATGAAGTATCAAGTGATATGGAAAAGTAAAAGCATAACTCCTAATCAACTGATTTATGTGGGTTACCTGGGATGGCCAACTGTGAAATCAGTCTAGTTACATAAAATAGTATGGACATCACATGTTAGGGGTTTATGCTCCGCATAAACATAATATCGATAAGGATGTACTATTTGAAGTAACAATTGTAAAATCATTGTGGGAAAAGTTTATCAAGCTAAAAATAATTTCTTAGAATACCCCTATCTAGATCTGTTAAGGCAACTTATATATAACATCTAAAGATACCTCTAAGATAAGTTCTTAATTGATAAGTAACCTCCCCTTATTATAAGAGAATGTAAAACTAATGAGATAGTTGGTACAAGTAGTAAGAAAGTTTAATGTTGTGTCAGTAGATTAGATGACACAGTAGATATATGACAAGACTTGTAGTCACAAGTGGGTGACATAACATGACTCTGGTCTTTCCTTTAAAAGTAAAATGCTAAATGAGGAGTATGGCAGACTTCCCAGAATCTTGTCACATAAAGTTGTAAGTTGAGAAAGGTAACAAATCAGTAAGGTATGACACCTGAGTTAAATAAGGTATGAACGATGTTTCCCTGACTAAGAAAAGGATTACTTGACATAGAGTTGACTCTACAGTCAATAATGAAAAAGATAGTGGAATATGTGCCCTGTGTGAAAGATTCAATGATAACCCTATGTGGAAGAACTTTGTGTTGATCAAAGTTCTATGTCATCTCCATGACATTAAGATGTTATGTGGAGACTTGATGGTATGATGAATGAATAATATATGTCTTCCTTTACCTGGGATTTCGGGGATGAAATCCTTGTTAGGGGTTTATAACTTGTAACAACCCTGACCTGGGTTATGAGGTAACCCTATTTGTTTTGGATAATAAAGTTTCTTAGAACTTTAATATAATCCTCTAAGGTGTTTTGTTATCATGTGACACACTCATGTTTCAAGTTTGGTCCCGATTGAATGTTGTTTGAGCAATTTTCCTTTGTTTTGGACCAAAGTGCAATTTACCCAAATTGAGGGGCTATAATGCAAAATGTCACATGTTGAACATGCCTAATGTGTTGTAGCATCATTATTGAGAGAATGATGTAAGGTGGTGGCTTGTGGAAAGCCTAAATTTCAAGTTTGAACTTGTTTGAACAATGTTGGTACCTTGTGCACCAATTTTGGTACAAATTGTAATTTACCCAAAATGTGGGGTTGATATGCAAATTACCACCTCTAGAGTGTTCCTATTTCCTCTATGTATCATTTAGAGGAGATATAATGAATGATAAACCATGTTTGATTCCATTATGAATGATGGTAATCTTGGTGATGAAATGACCAAGAAAAAGGGTTAAATTTGGAAGCTTAACTTGAGTTGTATCAAGTTGAAAAGCTTATATATGAGTGCCTATCGGCCATGGAGCCCAAGGAGTTGTTTCATATCGTTTTGTGAACTCTTGGCAAAGTCCATATCGTTCAAAGCACCTAAAGGAGGTGAGGTATGACGGCCAACAAGTTTCCTTAGAAAAAGTGTATCGGCTTGACATAAAATAGTGATTAAACCTAGATGACTTATCCAAATGGATAAGAAATGGACGAATTTGCATATTTAGATGATCCTCAACCTTTTTGAATGTCAAGATAAATGTTGATGCATGCGTGGACACGTGGCACCTACTATCTCAAAATGTGGACACCTCATTTTTGCCTTTCTTCATGATCAGCAAGTATATATACCCCTAGTTTCACCCCTTGGTGCAATTTTGCGACCCTTACCACCCTCCTACCCTAAGGTATCGTGTATAGAGCTCCCATATCGTGAAGGTATGCTGTGTTATCGTGCATGAGCCTTGGGTTATCGCCCACGGCAAGACCATATCGCCCAAGTAGGTGATATCGGCTATATAGGGTGATATCGGCCATAGAGTGAAGTGTTTTGACTCCAAGTGAGTGCCATATCGTGCAAGTGAGTATCATATCGTGAAAGAGGGGTGGCATGTAATGAAAGAGCACAAGGGTATCATGCATAGGCCTTTTATAACATCCATAGCAAGTATATCGTCCATACCATGTTGATATTGCCCATAGCAAGTCGATATCAGCCAATTGAAGTGATTTTGGCCACAAGTGAGGGGGTATCGGCCACAAGCAAAGTTGTGTCGGACAAGAGGAAGTCCATATCGCCCAAGAGTGGTAGAGTGTCGTCCAAGGAGATAAGGAACTCAAAACTTAACCCTAAGGTAAGATATAGTTGTCTTCAAGCTTGAATTGAAGCATGGAATTAGGGTTATGATCTACCTTTCTTTTCTTCTTCACCAATTGCTTATCCATGGTGATTCCTTGTATATGAAGGAGTTGTGAACGAGCCTTGGACCTTTTATAAAGTCATCTTCAACCTTAGGAACATGGATCTTTGTACCTTGAAGCTTTGAAGTGGTTCTTAAGGCGGATTATATAACTTGAACTCAATCATGTTATTATTCATCACCTAAATTGTTGTATTTAATGATCTACTTTTAATACCAAACTTTCCTGAAATAGTTGATGAAATTATGAGTTCTAGTAGTTTCTTAGACCTGTTGACTTGAACTATAATAGTTAGAATAAAGGTCTAGAGCTTGAAGATTGTGATATCACCTTATAAAAGTGATATCGGGTAAATGCACATAAGCAAGCACCTCTAACCCGATATGATGATGCACCTATTTCACTAAAATGATATGAATAAGTTTGTAAACCTTATTGAACGATATGGGGGTGTATTATACACCTCTTGCACGATTGGAAGTCTATTATAGACTCCATGCACGATACAAGGTCAATTGTATACTTGTAAGTTGACAAGAAACCCTAAATTGGGTAACCCGATATAAGTGAAGAGTAAAAAGTGCTATTGCATGATATGATCATATGATGCATCATTTATACTTAGTATCATGAGGCCTACATGACCTTGTATGACACGGTTGCACGATACACAACCCTAAACAATATGGTAACCCTAACCCATCATGGCTAACCCTAGATGGTGACTAGCCCGATAGGGTGATTGAATGTACTTCTAGCTCGACATGGTGATGGGTTGATACCTCATAAGTATCATGGGCGACACATACATATATCTTATGCCCGATATGAGGTCAAGAAGGTACCTCATGCCCGATATGGAGACAAGTGCAAATCCTAGCCCGATATGGTGAGTTTCTATACACCTACAACCCGATATGGTGAACATATGCACATGATTTAACCCTATACACCTTGTAAAGGTAAGGGCAAGACACTCTTAGCAGTGATGAGTGTAACACCAAGTAATGGCGTGGATAATACCTTGATAGATGAAACACCTATAGTGGTTGATAATGGTTAATCCTATATTAATAATGCCTTAACCCGAGATTAGTTCATATCATTAATGATGGTTGAATAATTCAATTGTGTGACTTATGACCAATACATTACATGATAAATGTGATGAGCTAGTGCATAAAGTATTAAGATGGGACATACCCTAATACAAGATAAGTTGATGAACTTAAGTATGTTAAAAGTGATGAGGGAAGTGATACATCAAGGCATGATAGATATCACATCCAGCACTTCAAGGTTGATGTACCTTGATGCACCTTAAATCCAATATACTCGGATGAGTAACACATGAAGCGTGTTATGTCAATTGTTACATTGAGATGTAATAAGTTTAATTCACTTTGATAAGTGTGGGCTAACATACTTTGAGAAAGGGTTAATCCAAGTTAATAAAGTCTGATGTAATGATACCCTGGTAAGGATGAGAGAGGAACTCATACCTTGTGTTGATGATTCATTTAATGATAAATGATGAGAATGAATAAGTATGATTGAATACTTATGATATCAATGTTTGCTCCTAGATGTGTGGAGCAATGAATTAGGGCTTGATAATTGATAATATGATCTTGAAAACCTAAATGGTTAATAATAGAAAACCCTAACCCTAATGAAGGGTAATGATATGTAAGAGAAACCCTAATCGATAAGAAAGGGAAAACCCTAACCCTAATGATGGGAAGGTTGTATTTCTCTTATTTCATAAGCCTTGTAAGGCATGTTAATTACTTGTATAACAAGTATAATGTGTAATGGCCTTGTGAGCCATGTGAATAAAGTCGTTGCCTAGTGAGAGGTGACAAGATGTGTAATGGCCTTGTGAGCCATGTGAATAAGTTGTTACCTAGTGAGAGGTGGCAAGATGTGTAATGGTCTTGTGAGCCATGTGATAATTTGTTGCCTAGTGAGAGGTGACAAGATATTTAATGGGCCTTGTGAGCCATGTGAGATGCTTGTATAACAAGTATCATGTATACCTTGGTCTGAGGACCTAGAGGTAATAGTTACCTGATAAGTGGTAACAGTGTTTAGTGATGATCTAAGGGTTTGAATACCTAGATCCAGTAATCATGATAATGATGATGTAAAGGGATGAGAATTCCCAGTAATGTGATAAGGGACTGAGATCCCAAGTATCACGTGTTTTAAAGATTTGAAAAAGTACGTGATAGATGTATTATACATTTCTTTGTGGCATTTGTTGTGTTTGATAAAGATAACTTGTTTGATGCTAAAAGAATGTTGTAATGCACGTAATATATCACTAGAAACTATAAAACATTGCCTTGACCATAGATCCATCGGTGTCAGAACTTGCTGATGGTGAAACGGGTTGCTCCGCGGCATAACCCGGAGTGCATACTTTTAAGTATGTGAGGGCGTGAGTAGGGACGGTACTATGTGAGCCGATCCCCTTACGATCCCAAAATGAATGGGGATTTGGCTATATGCCCTATCCTGGCTCGAGTGCGACTTCAGTCGTAGACTCTGTGTTGAGCACGGTGAACTGGCTCATGGCTCGGAGTATGGTGCTTGTGTCGCCATGACTCAGACTGGGGACGGTTGTGTGTAGATGTTTCCCCTAAGAGAGTGCAGTTGATGTTGTAGCTCTAAGCGAGGATGCCTACGTACCCTGGCACAGCTTGTTAGTAGTGACACGAGATGTCCTGCATGTGGTCTCATACTGACCGAGACGATCTGAGGTCATGGAAACTGGCTCTACCATTGACCTTGTATGGTACCGACTTGTGAGAAGTTTGTGGTCGGTTGGAGATGGATGGGGTATGCTCCATCTCCTCAGGGCATAAGTGTGATTTGTAATATATGTTCAACCGTGTAGTATATCTGCTTAAGGATCGAATATGAGAAACATTGCTTGATGCGCAATACAGTTATACATTCTAGTTGATAGATGTTATTTATGTTTCTTTATATTCCTTGCAAAGCAGATAGATGAATTATAATCTACCATGGGTAGATGCAATGTTCTCCTTATGAAAGGAGATTACTTCATTATGTTCATATAGTGAATCATCATGTTTGTTAATATAAAAAGAACCTATGCTCGGTTTATAAATGCTTAATCTGTGATAATAATATGGTCAGCGGAGAGTTATATCTCTCTCTGGGACAATTACAATTGTCTCACCCCCGTAGGACCCAAATTTTTAGGTGGACATGCACGAGGAGGTGAAGACCTTTTTGCAGAGGAAGAACAACAGCTGAGGCAGTAGTGATAGCTCAGGTTGAGTGTACTATTTGTCATGTCTTGTAGATATGAGTCCTATGTGTCCTCTCTGTACTCTCAGGTCCTTGGAGTTGGTTCGTACTGGTTTTATGATCAATAAGAGATTTTGGCTTACGCGCCTCGAGGTTTTATGTTGCTCATGTATAGTTTGGTAAAGCAACTGTTATATGTTATTCTCGAGATGAGATGTACCAGATACGTACAATGTGAATAATGATGTATATAAGGTTTTGAACCTTTCAGTAAGAGTTTTCCTTGGAATGGATCTCTTTGAAAATGGTTTTAATTTTTAGTGATTTTTGTTAATATGTTGTTTATGTTTAATTCTGCTTAATTAGTAACGATTTGATTGTTGGTCGTTACATTTGGGGTCATCCCTCTTCCCTTATGCATCCAGAGAGTGCCCTACTCATCTACCCTTTGGGTCCCATGAGTTCATGAAGGTGATCAATCTCCTAACCCATGGCCCTCAGACAATGATAGTTGTTACCTCCCGACCCTATGGTCATGTACAACTAGGGAATTAGGCAACTCCTACTTCCATCAGTCTTATCCCTACTGACCCTCAGATAGACTTAAGATTCTAATATAGTACATGTCCAACTTAGAACCTTACCCAAGTCTCCATCATCTCTCTCTGCGTTCCTGGGCTTACTTTCATCCTTTCATAGGGGTCATGGTGACCTGCCTACCTTAGTCAGGCCCCATACCGGTTACCTCCATGGTAACACACCCACATGCACTTAGAGATGGTTATCTATGGGTCTAAGATTCATTCTCTTACTGTGTACTTTTCACTTAGCTTCTCAAGATCCTATTGAGACCTCTTTAGGTTACCTCAAAACCAACAAAACTGGTATACACCCTACAAAAGGGTCCCTCTCCCAGGATGGGAGGAAACTACACCTTGATAACAAAGGTCACAAACGTGCTTATGTCTAGGGTTTGCATCCACATGAGCATGCTTAACCCCAGCAAGCTACTAAGGCACAAGATGACCACCTACTAAACCATGCTAGGTCATACTTGTTCTCTTTCCTCAACATTGGACCAAGAACATACCTTCCCATGTCACCAACTTAGCTGTGAGGGGTTCACCAAACATACCTTAAACTTAAGGGGTTTCCCTTTCCTCTAAACATGAGGAGTACCATGCTCGAATCTATAAAAACTCAAATCTCAGCATGAGCATTAGGTACACCACTTTCCCTCTTAGGCCTAGGAACCCTAGGTTCACCTTTCTGATATCTAATCGTCTGCTCAACTTTTTAACCATGAGCCAAGCATGTACAGGGTATGACATGCACTTCCTGTCATCCTTCTACTCGAACAACACTTCAGAGTGGAGTCCTTCTCAAGGACAACCAACTAGGTATAAGGCCTCACAACCTATTACTAAACCTCTTCAGGTCTAAGGAACTCTTCTTCCTAGCTTAGAAGGTAAGCACCTATTTGCATATAGGTACTAGCAACATCATCCTCTTCTAGGGTTTGGTTCCTCTAAAGGCAACTAAAATATCATCAGCCTCCAAGGATCATGCATGAGGCAACTGCAACCATCCACTTAGGTCGCATCATCTTCAACTCCCCATTGTTCCTCATATCCTTGAGTCTAAGCTTCCAACCTTCTTGCTTGGGTCCTAATCTCTCTCTCTCTCTCTAGAGCTAACCATATAAACAACCTTACTACTAGAGGTCCTCTCTCCATAAAGGATCAAGCTCACAAGTATACCCCTACATGGGTGAAGCCTATGTTCAAACTTAGGTTCGCTCAAGATTATCTAGATCTCCTCATGCTTATCTCATAAGCCATCCAACATACTCTCCTAGCCAAAGTTTTAACCTATTGCCCACACTACTGACGTACTCTGGGTGCATGTTATGCCCTACTCGCATAAGCACATAGGGTTTCTATAGGTTCTTCACTAACCTCATCATCGAAGGAGCTATCCTTCACTCTAACATGCATGCTTTTTCTAAGGTTGGGTTGCCAAAGGTACTAGGTTATCCAACCTCACATGGCTCATATTGTCATGGGTATCCAAAAGCATGTCCACACCCTTGGTCTATCATGACATCTAACTTATCATGTCATCTCTCTCTCTAACCACCACTTAGGGTTAGGGTTAGCATCATCCTCAAAGGATGTGCCATGTCTCTACTTATAATGGAGGTCTCTACCTCTAAGACTAACTTTCTCCACTCATCCTCCTGATAAGGAGGTCTAGCCTCAGGTCTCTCCTGAGGGCATGACAACGTATGTCATCCAACCTAAGCATGCAACTATTCTTTAGTTTACGCTTAAACTATTAAGCTTATGTCCATGACATCTTATTTACATGCTTTTCATTAATTTGGTGGAGGATTCCTTAAACCCTATCAACTTTACCCATACCTCAAGAGGGTGAGGAAGAGAGAGAAAAACCCTAATCCTTAAAATCTTTAACAACATTTGAGTTGATAAGGGATGAACAAGATGAGAGAGCTCTAAAGGTATCTTATTTTGAGTCAAATCCTAAGACATTGGCCAGGCAATCACACCAATCCGAGAGTCCTCGTATTCTGACTAGCGGTGTGGAGGAAAATCTTGCCAACCCTCGGACGTGATCCTTTTCTAGACACCTCTGTCTTTCAGAAAATCCTCTAATAACTCCCTTGGGTTCTACAGAGTTTGTAAATTTAATAATTATTAAATATTAAATGAGAAACCTATGCTCTGATATCAAATGTAACGACCCCGCCTCCTAGTAACCCCCAATTAAGGGATACCAAGAGGTCAGAGCCATTATCCCAATTAATAGGATCAAAGGTTCAACAATTAATCAGTAATAATTATGAAATTCTACCGAACTAAACTGAAATCTGGTATAAAATAAAACTTTGCATACCTTTTTCAAAAGCTTGGATATCTACTTCTATCCACATCTGGAGTCTATTCTAACTAATCCTCCTTTGTACTTTAATTCTTATTTAATTCAACATATGTCACTTTACTATTTCTCCTTTTCAATCTTGTACCTAAAACGCCGACAAACGAAACGTCAGTTATCATAAATCAATATGCCGGTATGTGGGGACAACCAAAATTTTGCTAATATGGCTAACAATCTAAATATCACAATCAAGTTAATTAACAAGCCAAATTATGCTTTTAGTGTGACATTCTCCACCGCTTTTGCCCTAACCCTGGCATACCCCCTTTCTGGTTTCTCTTTTCCCAATGACTTGAGGCCACCTTCTCAATCCCAAGCTTGGTGCCTGGGGTCACCTCTCATAGTGCCCATTAGTCATTCTATAAAGACCACCTTCTCATTCCCGAGCTTGGTGTCTGGGGTCACCACTCATGGTGCCCAGTGGTCTTCCCTCCTGGGCTTGACCTTTGTCATCATCCATCAGGGTGGCATGTAGGTGCGAGAATACACACTTCTATTATTATTGTGATAATCATAGTGACTTTATGATTTGCAAGTATGAACATCCAAACCGATAAGTTGCATTCAATGTGATGAATCATCTGGGAAACTCTTCGGGAAACTAATGCGATTAACCATAATTAACCACGTACCTGATTTGAGACAGAAATAATCCAATCAAGGCAAGCAAGCACACAAAGAGATCCTGAAATATGCATAAAATTTCCTATCATTGATCATGCCATCAAGATCTATTAAACCTAGCTCACTTCCTAGGGTTTCTAGTCCACTTTTAGGGTTTCCATTGCAATTAGGGTTCCTCTTCATTTTTACTCTTTTAAACCCTAATTTTATACAATTACTCACAAACCCTAATTATCTCATCTATTCTTCACGAAAGATATTAAGGTTACCTTTTAACAACATATAACCTTAATTTCGGATTAAAGGCACAATTAACCATCAATTAAGTCCATTATGCTCTTTTACATTAAAACTACCATTTTTATCCCTTTAATTCATGACAAGATCATTAGGCCTAATTGTCATCTTTGGTTCCTTCCGGATTAACATCTCATAGTTCATTATGATCTAATTCACATATGAACTCTATTTATCATTAATTTCACATTAATCTACTAGAAAACCCTAACATCTAAATTAAGGGTATTTATCCACAATTAGGAACTTTTATACTCAAAATAGCTTAGAGAACCATCATATCTCAATTTTATTCATGAATTTGAACAATTAAAGCCATTAAGAGTCACAATTACTAACATTAGGGTTTCAGGGCCCATTAAAGCTCGTTCATGTACATGGAACTCTAAAGTAAACCAATTACATGAAAAGTTCATCCTTTTTTTTCTTTTTATAATTAACATGCTAATATCAACTTTAATCATCCATAAAACCCTTCTAAATACATTAATCATCTCAAATTAGGGTTTCTTAAACATTAAAGCATTAAAGTTGATAACTTCCACTACTTTTAGAATTGCAAGAGGAATTAGCTTCTAAATATATTTTTAGTGGATTCCTCGCATTTTTCTGAGCAAGATTCATAGT
Source organism: Alisma plantago-aquatica (assembly GCA_963693085.1). NCBI lineage: Eukaryota > Viridiplantae > Streptophyta > Magnoliopsida > Alismatales > Alismataceae > Alisma > Alisma plantago-aquatica. The sequence goes on from OY856409.1 coordinate 1,355,107,310, forward strand.
TTATATGCATCCATCCGAGCTACCAATAAAAAGATATGAATTTTGCATTATTTACTTACTTGGGTCGATCACTGAGCGCCACGTCACCACTTGCATGCAACGTTGTTTGTTTTGGAAACATAACCAAATTACAATTATACCCTCGCGTAAGTTGCTGGTCCTTCAAACTGTAGAGGGGTAAAAGTGTCCAACTCACCCCAATCATCTTCCTCCTTTAGAACCCTACGCGGTCATCGACCTGCAGCCAAGCGCGAGGCTATCTCCCTCACTCCACTGCCTGGAGCTCGCCGGAACTAATCGTCCTGCCTCCAACGCTCCCCGCCGCGCCCAACAGGGCCTTGAAGCATGGCTGAGACGACCGATTTCACGAGCACCAAGCCCGCACATGCGGCTGTTCTTACAGCCGATTTGCAGCTGCTGCGCCTGGGTTAGGGCACGATGGTGATGGCCAAGCCTCTTCCCAGCATCGTGGGGCATCCTGCTTCCATCTCGACTACTTCACGGCCCCTCACTGCTCCAGAGATAGCACTATTCTCCAAGGTTAGGGTTTGCACAAAAAGAACAAGAAGAAGAGAGAGAGATGCATGGGATCAATCTTGAACTCGAACCAGAGGCTCTACCCTTTATATAGGGGAGGGTATCCATGCCCTTAGGTGTTCATCCACGAGGAAACAAGTTTTTTTCCCCTTAGGAACCCAAGTTCCTTCATTAGGAAGCAAGATTCTCTCTCCTAATTATCTTCTTAATAAACCATATTTACTGGATATTTAGAAATTTGAAAATTCTCTCTCTTATTCTCTTTATGCTTGCCTTTTAAGCCATTGGCACAAATTTATATTTTATTTTAGTAGAAAATACCTCCTCTTTAACAATGTCACCAATTCCATTAATTATGCATCACATTATCCTCGTATTTTGTATTATTTGTATTTTCTCTTTCTTTTTCTCCATTTGGTCTCCTTAGACGTCAAGAAACTCTAATATTTCAAAATACTTTTTAGTGGATACTCATTATCCTTCTAGATACATCTATATCCATTATTTCTCATTATCTTATTTATTTCTGTATTAAAATATCTATTTTTGAGGATTTCTCTTTATCTCTCTTTTTATTTTCCATATTGGAATTCCTTTTGACATTAGAAACCTTATGGATATGAAAATCCACCAAAGATAACTCAATCATACCTCTTTCCACTTATTTCCCATATTTTATCATTGTCTCCGATTTCTTTCTTAATAAGGAAATATTTAATTGATCTTTTCTTTTCTTGTTGCATTATCTTTGCAACTTTGGACTCCTTGGAACCCAAGAGGCACGAAATCCACTTTTGGATTAAATTCTTTTGCCTTCTAGAGTTTTCGACATCTTTCTTTTCTCCATCTCTTATTAATAATGGAGTTTCTTTTGTCTTTTCCTTGTTATTGGGCCCAATAGCCAATAAAGCTCACAAAACAACCAACAAGGCTATTATAAACGAAATCCTTTTATTCAAAACAAATTATATCATTATTTGTTCAAATATCTTTAATAGGAGAAATTACATTTCTCACCAAAAGAACCCAAAATTTGGGGTTGTAACACTAGCACACTCTATTGAAACATTTTTCAAGAATGGGTCCAGCTCAAAAGGAGGAGTCCAAAGCTATCTTTCTTCATGAGTAGATCAATTGAGGTCTTGAGAGGAATATCTAATGTAATTAGATGGTCTCTTATCCTTCCTTTTGGTCTTGGAAATGTGAGAGTGAGGATTGAGAACAATTTATAATAAGTTGTATTTGATGTATATTAAAGCCAGAACTAGTTTTGTTTCAGTTTATTTGATGTAATATAAAACTCATTAGTGAAATCATGATGCATATGCTTAAATCAGATGCTTTTAGTCAATTTAACATGATGACTATACAAATAAGAAAAAAAGGATGATTTAATTTGAAATTAAAATTGGATGATTAGACTAATCCATCTTAGACACGATTAAACCCTGATTAGTGAATTTGGGTTGCGTCAACTCTTGGTATCATAGCTTAAGATTGGGATATGTAGTAAGATACCAATAGGAATAAGATGTTTTCCTATTTGAACTAGAATTTTCTAACATATATATTTCTATTATGGATTTGCATATGGCAAGAAGATGACATGGTCATGGTGCATAACAAGTTGAGAGTCATTGACTCTAACCCTCAAACAATGGTTCAAGATGGAGAAGATAGAGACGAGAGAACCAAGATGTATTGCATCTTTTTAGAGACAAAGAATAAATATAAAATGGATAGAAGGTCTTCATCTTCTAGTAATGACCTGATGAGATCCTACGAGTTAATGAAGAACTTAGTGGGACTAAGTTTTCTGGGATAATAGACTCAGATGTGGAAGATGTGTGACTTTCACAACTGGAAAAGGTTTTCTTCCTAAAGGAGTTATCAGAGGACAAGAAGATTAACCATGATATCTACCTACTTAAAGGAGATGTTGATTTATGGTGGCATGGAGTAGAAGATGAGAGGAGAGATACAAGGATGACATCAAAGGACTTTGTGGATGAGTTTCACATGAAGTATTTCCCTCCTATCTTCCTGAGTTATAAGATCAGATAGACAAAGAGTATTAGATAGGGAAGCATGACAATTGGTGAGTATGAGGCATATTATATAGATTGGATAACTTTTTCCCACAAATTGTACCAGTTGACATAGAGAAATACATGAGGTTTCAAGCAGGTTAAATCCCAAAAATAAGACATAGCATATTAGCTGTTGACCGAAGGGATAGAGAAAACATTGAGAGTTTTTGGAGGAAACAAGATGTATTGACAGGTTAGTTTATGTTGATAAACTATCTAAGGGTAGAAAAGATATAGATATTTTGGTAGAGAAGGACATAGTAGTGGTGGATATAGAGGTGGTTGTGGATTCTTTTCCAAAATAGGATAATGTGTTGGTTGTTTTGTAAGGCAAGGAACTAGTTCAACTCATGTTGTATCTTCTCATAGTAGGGGAATATCTAGCCCTAGCATAAGGAATACACCACCTAGGTGGGCACCTTCATCAATGCCTTCAGGATCATTGGCATCAGTGACAAGTACAAAGAGATACAACAAAATTTTATCTGCAACTTGTGGAACAACACTCTCTAGTTAGTGTTGGGGAACTGATTTTTAAGGATGCCACTATTATGGACTGATGGGATACTTTAAGAAAGATTTTATAAAGGTTCAGATCACACCAATACACATTTCACAGTCTCAGTTCCAACTTTATAGAGACATGCTCCAGCTAGAGGAGCAAGTTCTTTAGTTGATTCAAGATCCAGAGAGGAAACACCTAGTAGCAGTAGTGGACAACAAGGACACCATGGCAGAGGGAGAGCTACAAGACGTTTCTTCTCTACGAATCAACCAGAAGGAGTAGTCTTACCCAAAGTTGCTACAAGTGAGATGCTTCTCTTAGACAACATTTCAGTTACAATTTTGATAGATCTTGGTGCGACACATTCTTTTATTCAGGTATCAGTAGTTACTTGACTATATCTTTTAACTCATGATTTATTTTATGAATTGTTATTAAGAGTATCATTAGGTGAACCAATAGTTTAGATAGAAGTATGTCTTGGATGTATTTTGAGTTTCTATGGGCATACTATAGCATTTACTATCATACACTTAGATATTATATGTTTTCAATAATTTTGGGCATGGATTTCCTTGGGACATACCACATCCATTTGGATTTTTGGAAGATAGAGGCTATTTCAGCAAGGTAGTTTTTCTTGTGTCTTCACTGGATATAGGAAAGTCTTAGCCATGTGTATAATATTCATTGTTATAGTTGTTGAGATGATAAGAAAAGGGTGTGATGCCTTTTTAGCACATGTGCTAGATGCAAATGCATAGAAAAGAACATATAATATATAGGATGTTTTCGTAATGTGTGAGTTCCTTGTCATTTTTCCTGACCAGTTGCTAGGTTTACCTCCTGAGAGAGACTTTGAGATACTAATTTTACCTGATACTCACCCAATAACATTACTGACACATAGAATGACACTTGTAGATCTATTAATTAAAAATTTAGTTACATGAGTTATTGGATAAGGGTTTTGTTCAACCTAGTACATCACCTTGGGGAGCTCCAATGTTTTTTATAAAAAGAATAATTGAACTATGAGGTTGTTCATATATGACATACATCTAAATAAGATAACCATCAGGAACAAATATCCTTTTCCTAGGATTGATGATCTATTTGATTAGTTGTGCTAAGAAAAAATCTTTTCAAAGATAGATCTCAAGTCAGAATGTCATCAGTTGAGTGTAGAGGCATCATATGTACCTAAATAAACTTTTTGAATAAAATATAGACACTATGAGTTTGTAGTTATCTCTTTTAGACTAGAAAATTCCCGTACATGCTTTATGGACATGATGGATATAGTTATTAGACCGTATCTATATTTTAGCAATATTTATAAATGATATCCTTATATATTCCAGAGATGCATAACAACATGAGCAACGTCTAAGGATAGTCACATACTTGTTAAGACAACATCAGTTATACGCTAAGTTTAGTAAATGTGGGTTCTGGTTGTCTGGAGTTTCCTTTCTTAAAATGTCATATAAGGAAGAGGAGTCAATGTAGACCCTAAAAAGGTGAAATTTCTTCTTCAATGGGAGCAATCAACAACTCAAGATCAAAAGTTTTCTAAGGTTACTTGGATATTATATGAGATTTATAAGGAAATTCCATGTTTAGAATCACCTCTTACATGTTTAACAAGGGAGAATATGCCTTTTGTTTGGTCTGAAACATGTGAGAAAAGATTTCAAACATTAAAGAAGAAGTTAATTACAACATCAATTTTGATTTCACTAGAGGCAGACAAGGGTTATGTGGTGTTCTCTGATACATGTACGAGAGGTTTAGGATGAGTTATTATGTAAGAAGGAATGAGGTATGATATGCTTCTAGACTACCTACAAAGAATGAAGAGAACTATCCAGCACATGATCTTGAGTTAGTAACATGTGTACATGCCTTAAAGACCCGACATCAATATATTGGGTCTTAAGTGACCATAAGAGTTTAACGTACTTTTTCACACAAAATGATCTTAACCTAAGAGAAGGTTGATGATTTGAGCTTATAAAGTACTATGATGTTATCATTGATTATCACCCTGGGAAGGCCAATATTGTGACACATGCTCTAAGTAGGAAGTCTACATACCTGCATATTTGTTTTCAATGGCATGTGTAAAGGGATACTTACTAGTCAAAATGAGAGAGATGAATTTAGGTTTGAGTCTATCTGAACAAGATGGGTTGGTTGCACATATGCAGGTTAGACCTACATATTACGGTAAAATTAAAGATTTTACAATACAGTGACAGTGAATTGAAGCAGATTGTGCATAATATAACATAAGGTAAGATGATTGAGTTTAGATATTCAGATGATGAGATGTTGTATTAGTAGAATAGATTTTGTGTTCCAGATGAAATTGAGTTAAGAATAAGAAGATTCTTGAGGAATCATGCACTATTATATGTAAGCAATGGATCCAGGTAGTTTTAAGATGTTTAACAACATCAAAGATATGTATTGGTGGCCAGACATGTAAAGAGATGTAGCTAAGTACGTATCCAATTGTGGTGTGTTCCAACAAGTCAAGGTTGGACGCCAGAAGGCAGTAAGTACCCTAAAACCACTCCCTATTCCTATGTGGAAGTGGGAACATATTACTATGGGCTTTGTGGTAGGGTTACCTACAACATCACACAGTTTTGACTTTATATGGGTGATTGTGGATAGACTAACTAAATGTTCTCATTTTCTTCCAATTAAGACAACTTTGGATGCGCCCAAAATAATTGATGTCTATATAGATGAGATAGTTAGATTACATGGAATACCAATCACTATTACATCTGAAAGAGACCCAAGTTCACGTCTAGTTTTTGGAATCATTTACATCATGCATTGGGAATAGGTTGGAATTTTTGTACAACATTTTACTCTCAGATAAAAGGAGAGTCAAAGAAAATAATGAAAACCCTATAGGACACATTAAGAGCATGTGTATTCTAGTTCATTGGCAATTGGGATAATCATTTTTGTCTTGTGTAGCTTCCTAAAACAATAGTTACCATTCTAGTTTAGAAATGGCCCCTTATGATGACATGTACATGAGAAAGTGAAGATCACGTAATTTTTGATGTTAAGTTTGTGACAAGCATATTCTAGGTCTCAAGTTGGTGTGAGAAACAACATAAAAGCTACATGTGATTCAACAATAGTTCAAAGTTTGTGACATGCATATTCTAGGTCTCAAGTTATGGATGATGTGCATTAGTGCACAGTAGTAGTAGGGACACCCCCGAGGTGTTCGACCAGCAGCCTCTGTTGTGTTGTTGCTGTGTGCTTGTCAGATCTTCCAAGCTTTTCTTGGATGACTGAAGCCAGAACTGGTGACGATTGGGAAGAGTCAATGCAGGTTCAATAGAGCTGTTAGCTTGAGTTGGTGGTGAGAAAGTCTTCCCGATTCTTAGTGCATTGCCACACTATATGGGTGCAGTTACTGCTAGCTGGTTTTGTGCTAGGCAAGAAGGTCGGGTTTCAAGCCCTTGCTCGTGCTGCACTCTGTCAGTTATCTTATTTGATTCTTGCATGTCACTCAGTTCTTTTTGGTTTCCGGCTGCTTAGTAGGATGTGCTCGCACGTCAAACTGATGGCTTGGACCTAGTCTGAGTCCCGTTTATCTTAGAAGCCTTGTTTTTGTGTGTAGGTGCTGATATCCTAGATTTTGGGGTCTGTTGGGGTGTGGTCCGTTTGCAGTGTCCTTGTTCTCATACATTGTGGGTGGTTTTATGCTATTGAGTGCTTGGTTCTGCTAAAGGCTTCATGTCATTAGGTCGAGTTGTTTAGGATCTTAGCCTTATGTACGGTTTCAGGGGTTTTATGTTCTCTTGCCCTTGATTACTAGCTTGTTGGTATCAAGGTTTTGTTCTTGCTGTAATGGGGTACTTTGTGCCCAAAGTTTTGGTAATATAGTAACACGCTTTTTGGACCGACCAAAAAAAAACAATAGTTCAAAGTTGCACAAGATAGATAGAAAAGATATGTAGAGAAACGTCATAGATCACTTTAGTTTGGGGTTTAGAATGAGGTTCACTTGAAAGTGTTACCATTGAAAGCTATACTAAGGTTTGGAAAGCGATGCAAACTAGCTCCTATATAGGCAGTAGCATACAAACTTGAATTACCTCTTGATTTAGCCAATTTACATTGTATGTTTCATGTATCCATGTTGAAGAAGTGTCATCTAGGTATAGAGAAGATCATAGATTCATATCTAGTACAACTAAGAGAAGATATCTCCTATGTTGAAGGCCCTATACAAATTCTAGATCATAGAATTTGAAAGCGTAAAAAGAGGGATATGACTTTAGTGAAGGTCCTTTGGATGAATGATTGTGCAATCTACATGGGAATCAGATACACGTACGTGCAACAAGTATCATTTACTTTTCTAGGAATTTTGGGATAAAACTTTCATTAGAGGGGGGGGATTGTTACAACCCATATTTTGCTTTACTAGTAATTTGAGGATTTATCATGTGGTTAATTACACCTTTATTACTACTTTGCATTATTAACTAGTTCTTTTGAGTTTTATCTAATCTAAAACTTGTTCTTTGATAAGTTGAAGGAAACATGTATTGCAAATACATCGAGGTTTGAACCTTAGTTGGTATAATATAACCCACATATGTTGGTAGAAATAGATTTAAGAATATTCAAGGAATAAATTAATTAGGATATTATCATTTAATAATTTTGTTATTTTTTTGTATAATTGTGGGTAATTCAACTATGAATCCAACAAAAAAAGAATGAACTAAATCAGAGTTAAAATGAGAGACTAATGACACTTCCAATTTTCACACATAACCACCATCAGTTGATAACCAATGGGCCTTCCGATGGTCCTTCTCGTGGGTCCACAAATTGGTACAAATGTGTTGTTATGCCGCCTATCACATCCAATCATGAAAGCAACCATAATTTGTGATATACTTATTGAAATTTGATGAAATTTGTTTTGTTGGAGTCATATTTCAATTCTTTACACAAATACAACCCAAAACCACATAAAAGACAATCTAGAAGGTAACTTCTGAGGTGATTTTTAGGGAAGAATATGAAGAATGAGCCAACAACAAATCTAGTTGTAGAATCATAAAGGTAAGTCTAAATTGATGGTGTCTCGTTTGTTCTCTCTCCTTAAATAAAGTTTGGAGCAAAGTTAATCAGAGGTTACTTTCCTTTTTCCTTCTTCTTCATCTTCTTCCTCCAGTAGATGGAGCCTAGAATAGTATCTCGACTTTGACCTGTGGCAAAATCAGAACTTCTAACTCCAAACCAAGTAGAGTAGGCCAAAATATGGGCATACCAAGCCTAGATTCGAGATCAGTTTGCTAGGATCAAATCTAGGTGAGTGGTAAATCACCTTTAAACCTTGATTTTACATAAATAGATCCCAAAAATTATATGAAACATGTACTATTTTACACGATGATTTTTCCAATTTATTTAGCCAAAATATAAGATTTCAGTTGAGCAATTCACTGTTTAAGCATATTGTGATGTCTTTTATATGCTTTCCGCTTTACATTAGTTTGCTATGAGACAAGGGTGAAACTTAATGGTAGAATTAAAGGAACTCGAACCCTGTATTTGCCCTTATTTATACAATTTTGAATCATATTATGAAAGTATGATCTAATCTATGGTTGCTCATGGTTAGATACTTATGAAGTCCAAAAAATAGTACTTGATAGTATGCTTAATTTATCTAATCAATAAGATTACTTAATTAATGCCATCGATTAAGATTAATTTTAATGTTTAGAAAGTGAAAATATAAGTCTTAAGTACAGAGTTAAGTTAAGTTAAGTATCGTAGTAGTTCTATTAGTGAAGCCAAAGAATCAAGTAGACATTAGATGCCATGAAAACTATAAAATCCATCACGAAGGTCTGCACCATGAAGGAGGAAACGTGTCTATCGACCGACAGAGTCCAAAATGAGGTATCCAGAGTGTAGTAGAGAGGTATGAGAGACTAAGCATAGTGAGGATGATCCCCTTAAATTATTAAGGTATCCTACATTAACTGGAGATTAGGTGGTACCCAGTGCAATTGAGTTAGTTCAGATACTACATAGTAAATCATTCCTTGTGGAACCACTAATGCAAGTAGTTAAGCCAAGTTCTTTGACTCTCAATTTGTGTACTCAAGTTTAGAGGAGTAGTCCAATATATTTAGCCAGCTATTTAGCTATTGAGGATATATGTGGCCATCCATGTTGCGGCTCGAGGAGCTATTTTAAAGACTCAGAGTCTCGAGTATACTCTAAGTCTTATACAATGAGATCATAGCTTATTGTGATACTTCCACATGTCATGGTACACTTCATGTGAGTCCAAGATATAATAATATAAGTACAAGACTAATAGATGAATTTAGCTTATTTACTTAATGCAATGTTGTATGTTTTATAGATTTCAAATTTCATGCTTATGTTCATGTGTATTATAAATCAACCACTAATATATATCTTAATTATCATAGTTTCTTGATAATTTTCACACGCTGAGCCAGAAGCTCACACACTCTACTGAAACACTTTTTACGAATGAGTTCAGCTCAGAGGGAGTCTGAATCTAGATTTCATCAAGAATAGATCATATGAGGTTTTGAGAGGAATAACTAGTATAGTTAGATGGTCTCTTCCTTCCTCTAGCCTTAGGAGTGTGAGAATGATCATTGAGATCAATTTTGTAATAAATTGTATTTGATGTATATCAAAGGGAGAACTAGTTTCTTTCATATGATTATAATGCAATAGTAAAACTCAATGGTCAACTCATGATGCTTATGCTTAAATCATAGGGTGTCAGTTAATTTAACATGATGTTTCACTAGTTCTATATAAATAAATAAAAAATAAACTTAAGTTTGATTTTAGTTAATGATTAAAAGTGGATGGCTAGACTTATCCCTCTTTAATGGGATATATCCCTGGTTAGTGGGTTTGAGTTGTGTCCCCACATCATTTGCTAATATCAATGTGACCACAAGTGAAATTTGTGCTTATAAACTTGCATAAGTACACATGTACTAGTGTTTTCTTATTTCAACCAATAGTTGTAGCTCCATTATCAAGTGACCTGAGGTGATTTACAATTTCATTGGGTAGTCATACCACAACCCTATAATTTAAACATGATCATGATTGTCCTAATAGTTGTATCATATAAACACTAGGCCATTTTAGGATGGAATGTTGATTCGAAGCTTTGTATGATCCAAAACATATCTCAAGAGAAACTTAGATTCACGGGAATCCTAGTAATATAGGATCATTTTTGCTTTCAATGTCATGTTGCTTCAGTCAAATGCACATATCATGTCAATTCAGACATGATGCATATAGAATATGGCCATCTTGGTCTAACATGGACTTTTATACCTTAAGAAATGTGCCTTTGGATATAAAAACACTATTATAGCTATCATTTGATCCTAAAATGCTAGACCATGTCAAGCCAAAATTCAAGAACTATGTCTAATTCTAAACTACAAATGGTGGCTTGAGCTTCACTACGCTACACCTTTTGGCGAAGGTGTTTATCGTAAAGTCTACTTGGGAAATTATTACGTCTTCATCACGGTGGAAACTTTTCTATCCAACAAAATATGCCCGTATAAGGATGCACTTTTGTCGGAAATACCCCATACTCTTTAGTTATCAGCTAACCCGTCTCCCTACTGGCGTATGGTATGGCGTATGATTATGCCGCATATAAGATGGTCATTTGAGGAAGGGAATTTCTCATTCTGGTGGGCTAAGTGGTGTGACTATCCTCTCATGTCTTACACAGGGAGGTATGCCAATCCTAACCACTATCTTAGAGTGGTCGATATTTAGACATAGGACAATGAATGGGAATGGGTGCCTTAAACAAATTGCTTATGGACAAAGGGATCACAATGGTGGTTGATCCTCTTTAGAGCATCAATGTAGTGGAGGTGAGCACACTATTTTGGAGCTTCTCTAGGGACGATACCTTGTCCTTTCAATCCACAAAGAAGTTGTTGCATCCCTATTCAACTCAAGTGATGAATAATAGTAAGGTCATACGACACGCTAGAGTTCCACAAAAAATTATGTATTCTACCAAATGGTTCTCAGCGGGATGTCTACAGATGACTACATTATCTGGTGTGTGATTCCTACAGTGTCTAGGTGTATATGTTGTAGAGATATTAATATTGAAACAGTTGACCACATGTTCCTTCATAGCAAGATTGTTGAGGAGTTGTGGGCTAAGCTTGGATGCCTATTACAACACAGCCTTCAAAGGCAGACATGTTCAGACACAAGTTGTCTTTCCTCCTTTTGGGTGACAACTAAAGATTGCTCCTTCAAAGGTTGGTTGATGTGTTTGTTCCTTGCCCTCATCATTTGGGCGATATGGAGGGAAAAATGTAGTAGGCGCTATGGTAAGAAGTGTACAAGATCTGATATACGATGGATGGAGATCCTTGGCATTGTCAATAAAAAATTTAAGCTCAAATCTTTCAAGCGTATTGGCGAGGGAGCCCTATTCAACACAAGCTGAGCCTAAGGGTGGGGGAAACCCGCCTAATATTGTGACACTTGGAAATTGTCAAGTGGCATCCACCTGACTTAAAAAATTTGAATATGAATCTTTTTTTAGGGAAACACGATGATGGGGAGGGACTAAGATTGTGGTGGTGTGCTGGTATCATTAGAAGGAAGGATGGTCAGATCATCCTAACATTTTACGCTTGGTCATAATCTAGGAATCCTAGGCGCTTACTCGACGTACGAAAGGGTCTTATACAGCTGGACAGAAGTGGTGTCCCTTCTGTTAGGTGATACTAGAAAGATACTCATGTTTCCGATAGATAGATGGTGGTTTTTCCTTTTGGGTTTACTTGTATATGTTGGTCTTTCCATTTTCAAAGATTGAAGTTGATACATTAAGGGCTGTCCATTGGGTATCAATGTCACAAAACTCAACTTCAAATGCAAACTTTGATTCTATGAAGTACAATCTTAATGAGCATACAATGAATTATAATGAATGTGTTATTATATCCCAAGGACCAAGTAAGGGCATACCCAAACAAGCGATAGGGGATAAATCCAATTCTCTGAGCACACACTTGGCTATAAATCGGGAAATGGCCAGAAGATTGGATAAATAATTTGTGAATGAGGTTCTTGTATATCTATATTGACCTTACACTCTAGATGCGTATGGAGTTTGTAGCCTCAATCAACTTCAAACAAGTTACAAGATCTTGTATACATGGATAGGCAACAATGTTTGATGTTAAGATGTCCAACTTCTCTAAAGCCATTCCAAAAATGATTGGGATGTATACAAGTGACCAACGACTAAGGTCTATTGCCTGTATTGTGATGACAACAAATTGTAACAAATGGCATGTGCAATGATGTCACACGTGTGGATGCAATCAGGGATTCTCTATCCTTGAAAATTAGAGTTGCATATGGTCCTCTAAAGTTGCGTTGCAATGTAAGGGTTTTGGGGGTATTATCTCCCTAACGCATGGTCTCTTCTTAAGAGTTGCCGTTGGATCACATCTTATTATAACTATATTTTCATCCTGTCTGCATGAAGCATTATGTGAATGGTGGGAACGTGGGCTTTCATGCAAAACTGTACAAGTCAACAGGTCATGGCTAACATATGGGGCAACACACTCATCGACAAAGCAGAGTTGACAAGCTTGATTTCTGTGCTTGTATGTTCCTTGATGTGTGTTAGCGAGGAAATCAATCGAGGGTTTTTTACAAGTTGGCGTCCATGGGCTAGTGCATAGACTTGTCTATTGAAGTCCCACCAGAAGTTATAGACATGGACTTTTAAAATTTTATAATCCTCTGTGAAAATGAAGTAGCCTACATCCTACTAGATTATAAAACCACGTGTCATGACCATGTAATTCCAATCAACCGATTTAAATACATGTACACTTGTCTTCAAAACTAAACGTGTAACGTACACTGTTTAAACCAGTGGCGTAGCCACATATAAACCTGGGTGGGCAAGTGCCCTACCTAAGATATGTATTTTCAGACTATTTGATCTCTATTTGATTTGGAATTTAGTGAAAAATATCCACTGTTCCCTACCCTATTCGGCTGCAAAGGGCTATATATATAATGGTGCCCCTCCAGCCCAAATTTCCTGGCTACGCCTCTGGTTTAAATTAGGAATAGTAAATCTGAACTAGGACAGGAAGGGATTTAATAGAAACGATACTTAGAGAGTGTAATATGATAACTTAACTAGGAATTGGTTAGGTCGTGTACCACTAAACGACATGGTTGTCGGAGGCCAGTTTGTTGTTTCTTCGCATGCACAGGTGGATCTTGGCGAGAGCATGAGAGTTATTTGTACAACTCTTTCCATGATAGGTCTTTTCATAATTCGATCATATGGTTACAATTGTTAATCTTATATTTACACACCTAGAAAAATTCATCATCAAAAGACCTATAAATAATGCACAACAATATCATGGGTACAAATAGACAACAAAAAGTAAATGGTCAAAGTGACAGAATGTAGGCAACACGATTTTGTACTTCTTCTATCTAAATGTAGTACGATCGGAAGACACGTGCTATGTATGTATTATAGTGCGTGAATTAATATAGTACATGACTATATAACAATTATAACATAAGTTGGTCGACATCTATTCTTGTTTGTTACAACAAATTTGTTGGATAAGCTTTTTGTGTGAGTTTGAATTTATCATTTTTGTGTATGTTGATGAGTAATATGTAGTACTCAAAATAAGATGCATATTACTCGGTAAAAGAAGGACCACTCTGTAGTTCCAAAAAATAATGAAGAAAGTTGCATTCACCCCCTCTATTGGCTTCTTTATACAGTATAGATGAGTCTCCTTATTCAATATAACTTTTAAAAAGAAAGACAAAAGTGTAGTGTACACACACAAGGACCTGTTTGTACTTCTAAAAAATAATAGAAAAAATTACATTCAGTCCCTCTGTGAGTCTTTTTATATAATATAGATGAGTCATCTCTTACAATACATAACTGTAAAAAAGAAAAGACAAAAGTATAATGTACACACACATGCCAACTTGTAATTCTAAAAATACTGGAGAAAATTTCAGTCAGCCCTCCATGGATGAGTCTTATTATACAATATAAAATAAAAAAAGATAAAGTTGTAGTGTACAAAATACAAAGATCAATTTGTAATTTTAAAAAATAATGAAAAAAATTATTATATAATATATATATAGCGAAATGTCTTAAAAATTTAAGACGTGAGACACACAACTGTCCGCCAAATAATGCCCCCTCAACCTCCTATTTTTTAATAAACAATTAAAAACCACAAAATTATTACATGAATAATAAATGTAGAAAGAAAAAAAATTGAATTGCGTGTCAAGCAGACATATGATTGCTGGAAAAGCAAGCACATAAACATGCCAGTTGCCTTATTAGAAATATCAAAGAAAAAAAAAATCTAAACTACGTGCCATGCAGACACCTTAGCCCCTTCGAGATCGAGATTATAAAATCCAGACCGGGTTAGTCGATAGATCCAGATTAGTTTATCTAGATTTGATCATGTTTTTGTTTGACAATCCAATCCCACTGCAAGTACTCATTAAATTGGACTGGCCTCGTAACTTGTGTTTTCTGGTCTGGCATATAGAACAAAATAACATAAAAGACAGAGCCAAATCCGGACTGGGATCCCGAAATCCTGCTGATAGTAAGACTGATTTGGTCTGAATTAGAGGATTACGGAATCCAAAACGGACCACGTCAGTCTGATTTTTGTCAAACAAAACAAAACTAAATCCCAACTGAGTTAGTAGAGATTAGCGCCTAAGTAGCACAAAAAGAAGACAAAATCTCGAACCAAACAGCCCCTTAACTATTTTAAAAAAAGCACATAAACACATGAAAAGGAACACAGATGTCTTTTTTAAAAGTATATATATAAAGATATAGTTACAATTTTGAAAATAGTCTATAATTATTTGAATGTCTTTCATGCTCTCATCATTGGATCGCAAACCTCTGTTACTCTTTCTGCAGCAGACTTCATAAAAAACATTGTGAATGTTGCTTAGGTTTGATATGTAAATTACCCATACAGGCGGCGGGATGGATGAGCAGACCTCTCTTCTAATGATTATTAATTTTAAAGTAGAGCTGCACATGGTACCCTCAAAAAAAAAAAAGTAGAGCTGCACATGGTTTCTCAAGCCGAAACTAGCATATATCATTGTCAGGAACTCAGGATCAAAACGGCGGGCTCTGGGCAGCAAACCGAAACAACAATGGCATCAGAGTATCGTTCCATGTCTTCCTCGCCACTGTCTGTAAACCCTAACCCCTCCGTTGATCTCGTAACATCTCCCCGTGATGGGATGAAAATAACAAAGGGCAGCGCCCAGCTGAACCGGTGGTCTCGTGCCCGTGCTGTCCGATCCGGACGGAGACTCGAGCGGCCGCCTTCCTTGAAGGATGATGGCAGCCGCCCCTCGTCTGAATGCTCACCTAGGTCGGAATCAAGCGGGATTCAGGACTTCATGATGTCCGAAGAAGAGGAGGAGATGGCGGCCTGGGACTCGGCTTCGGCCGCCAAGGAGATATACATGGTTTCTGATGGTACGGGGTCCACGCTGGAGCATGCTGTTAATTCAGCTCTCGGCCAGTTCGAGCAGTGCCTCTCTGATCGGGCTTGTAGCGTGAACATCCACCTCTTTTCCGGCGTAATTTCCTCTTCATGTCATGCGTTAGCTTATATATATTGTTCGTTAGCTTATAAATATTGTTTCCTTTTTTGTGCATTTCCTATTGTTCTGCTATTTTATTCGGAACAAGAACTTGTTCTATTATTTATCAAAATATAGGGAGCAAGATGATAGGATGTAGAGCGGGCTCGTCTCAGATTTCTGCGAAGAGGTGGAATTCCTACTGGAATACCCATACTAGTAGGTGTCGCTGCCAAGGAATAAGGTATCCGATTTCGATACCGTTTCGACAGCATGGAAACCTAAATGCAACAATGCTCGTTTCGACGCCAAAATGAACGAATTAATTTATGAAATTTTACAGGCGTGATCTCCACCTAAATGCATCGTTTTATGCAATACAATTTTATGTGGGGGTAGGTTGGGGGGGGGCTTCATGTGGGATGTAAGGGAACTGTCCTGTTTATTGAGGATTTCGATGAAGGATTTTGATGACAAAATATAGGAATTAAGTTATGCAATTTTACTAGCACAATCCATAAACATAAGTACACACACTTCTCCAATAATATCAAACTTACAACATATGAATAATATAGTAACTTACTTACCAACTCAAATCAATTGTATGTTGAGTGTCGTGCTGATTGAGATGGTTGTTCACCATACTGTATAGTGTTGATATGGTCGACATATTGCTCCCAGGTCATGTACATTCTGTAAAGTTTGTTGTATGAAATCACATGTTCCTCGTGCACATCACCAGAAATGAACATCATCATCCCAAACCTTGGAAAGTGATCTTCCAGATCTCTAAGATATCGACTCCTGCTTTCAGAATCAGATGGAGGTTGACGAGCTTGAGCAACAGGAATAACTGAGCTACCACCGCTCCATGATTGCCCCCCATCATCAGAAAATACACTACTGTTGTACTGATATGTTCCTTGCGGGCCCGAGACATTTGCACTATATGTATATCCAATATGATGCTCTAATTCTGCTTCTGGTTGTGGTGGTGGCTGAGTTTGATATCCAGAATACCCATAGTACGCTTGTGGGTGCCCAAACAACGTATCACCAAATGATTGTTGAGGATATAGAGAATCAGAAAGCCTCATGTTTCCCATGGATTCAGCAATATCAGAAGTGGAATCAGTATAGTATTGTGAAGTAGGATAGGATTGGAATCCTATAGGTGTAGCTATAGCTGTAGGAGGCCTATAGCATGTATCCTCATGTGGCCGTGGTGGTGCACCACTGTAGTCTTTTCCACCTCGAGTTTTCTTCCTCATAAAGGTTTTTTCAGCCATTGTGACATTTCTTTCCTGTGGATATATAGGAATATCCCTAGTGATATATGGACGATCATCATTCTGAGGATCAACTGCTGGAGGATACTCTGGAGAACGTTGACCACCACTTGCATTACCACCATCATCGTCGTCGTCATCACTCTTAGACTTGGACCCAAATGATGTAGCAGTTATAGATTTTGAAGCACTAGATGCTCCACCCAATTCATCTTGCACTGCTCTATCAATTTCCATATCAAGATCTACATGCTCAGGCTCTGGCTCAAGTCTTTCAGGTGGGCTTCTGTTTCTTCGTTCTTCCTCAAGTACAACACCCGAAGCATCTTCAAATTGCTCCTCCACATATGGATCTGGACGGCCAGAAGAAATATTGTCTAGAACTGGACGGCCTATTTCATTCATCCATTCTTCCAAGGGATCTTCTATTGTACCGGTACCCTCATCATCACTATCATAAAGGCCCCGAAATCTATCTTCATGGAACGTGTATGCTGTGTCAATGGGATCATGCATTTCAGCAAATTGGACTTCTTTGTAGTTGGCCTCTCTTATGGCTCTAGCTCTCAAACGCATGTTGTAGTGGACATACACGAGATCCCTTAACCTGAGAGCCCCAATCTGTTCCTTCTTTTTGAATGAATCAAATTAAAAGTGCTCCAATTCCTTTCACACCCCCCTGCAGAAGTTGTCTGTGAAAGAATGCGTATGGCTATTTTTCTAAGTTGAGGGGCACCGTTCCCATTCCACACCCACCATTCACAAGGATCACCCTCTGCACGGTCGGCTACTGCATTGGGGTGGCCAAAGCATCCAAGGCCTTCACGGAATTGTCGTAGCTACAAAAAAGCCAACAAACATGAAAGACCACATTAATAGTTGTTAGGTTATATAGATATTAGATAAACATGAAATACAATTATACAACTATTTGTATACCTGATCCAAAACCTGCATCCGTTCTTCTGTGGATGTAAGCAACTTATTGAGCACATCCCTAACCGCATTCATCAAGTCTGGTTTCATACCCAATTGCCGCGAGTAATGGTATCTTGGGTTCAAATTGTATGCTGTAAATAAATAATACAAAACCTGTTAATTTCTTAACATAGACCAGTTAAATAATTATATACATGATACAATTACAATGATTATGATGCTCACCGACTTTGTGTAGTGGATGCAAAAGCATATCAGTCCATCTCTTTTTTATGATGCTCGTGTATTGTGCATTGGATGTTGGAGCGGCTTTTTTCACATTCTCCACCATTGTTTCCATTGCGTCATATAACCAAGGCATGGTTGCAGCCTTGTCACCATCTACTAACCTCAACACTTTTACTATAGGAGCCATTACCTTAAGTACCTTGGTAACTTTGTCCCAAAAAGCCCTATTAGCAATTAGTTCTTCAATTCGTCGACCAAGTGGGGTATTGTGCTCCTTCATGGAGGTCCACTCTACTCCATTAAATAACCTCCTCAGTCCATCTCTTTTGTTCTTCAGTGAATCTAGAGCCAAGTAGTTGGTAGCAAATCTTGTTACCCCCACTCTAACTAGATCGCCTCCACAATATTCTGGGCGTCTCATTGCATTCAACCGAAAAGAATGATTATATATGAAACCTGTAATCAATTTTGCATCAATGGTCACAGATTTGATGTACTCAAGTTTTCCCATATCTTTTAATATGAGATCTATACAATGGGCAGCACACGGCGTCCAGTACACGGGAGAATTCTTCATTATCTTTCCCCCCGCCTTCTTAAAATTTGATCCATTATCAGTAACAATTTGCACAATATTCTCAGGCCCAACAACTTTCATGTATTTCTTCATCAGCTTGTATAAATATGAGTACTCTTTAACCTCACCAGAAGCATCAACAGAATCAAGGAAGATAGTAGATCCACGACAATGAGCAAGGAAGTTTATAATTTGTTTCCTGTTGCCACTGGTCCACCCATCACACATGAGTGTGACCCCATACTCAGCCCACAATATCTTTTGCTCCTTAACCCACTGTTCTAGCTCTTTTTTCTGCTCGGGAAGATATTTATGCATAAGTTCATAAGCTGTGGGGGCCTTAGTTCCCCTACCAGACTCCCCTATCACATCAACCATATGTTGTAGATAGGGTTCAGTTGCAACATGTGCCGGGATTCCGTGAGCAAAAAAGAATTTACCTACAGCCTTTCCCACTTTCTCCTTTGCCCCACTGAACATGCCTTTAAGGGTTTTTTGCCTAGGTTCAGCCTTCCTAACCCCTGGTTCATCAATATTTTTCAATCTAGCACTAGCAGAACGTAACAGAACATCAACTGTGCCTTTCTTCCTTTTTGTTTGAGCAAACACATCATCTTCATCATCCAGATCAACAACAGGAGGAACATGTTGACTGCGACCTAGTCCTAGTCCAGTGACTCCAGTCCCACTGCCTCCTCCAGTTCCTGATGGCCCATACCTCCGTAGTATTCTTGCAGCTTCCTCCCTTTCCCACTCACTTCTTCTTGATTCTCTATATGCCCGCCTATACATATGCCGACCGTAAGC
Source organism: Alisma plantago-aquatica (assembly GCA_963693085.1). NCBI lineage: Eukaryota > Viridiplantae > Streptophyta > Magnoliopsida > Alismatales > Alismataceae > Alisma > Alisma plantago-aquatica. The sequence goes on from OY856409.1 coordinate 1,355,127,056, forward strand.
AGTATCACCACAACCTGGAGGATACACCATGTCATCATCAGACTCGGCAGATGAACCTGTGGCTTGTACATTGAAGAGAGTATCAGTGTAAGATTTGTTGGCCTCAATACATTTGTCTTTCTTCTCCCTTTTGGATGCTATGATCTTTCTGAAATCATCCCTAACAGATTGCGGACACTTCTGGCATAAGGCAATATTCTTGTCTCCCCCAGTAATATGACGCTTAAACCTGGTGATGCCCCCTCCACCAATTGTCTTTTTGCAGAAGTTACAAACCACCTTTCCCTTGACCCCGGGAACAGGAGCACAATAATTCCAAGCAAAATCTACTTCCTTGGGTTTGGGTGCATTCTGCCTAGCACCCTCATTCCCAGACGAATTTCCATCAGAAGACATTGTCAACACTGAAATAAATCAAAAACAACATAGAATATGCAATGCATTAGGCCATTAGCAATCAAAACAATAAACGACATAAGCAAAAATTCATACAGATATGTAACTGATTAGGTACACTACTAAAATAGGAAATTAACAAGGAAGAAAAAAGGTTTAGAATTATTTTTTTGTATTTTTAGGTCTGAAAATTATTTTTTAATTGATAAATGCACATACTTATCAATAATTTGTACATATATGTAATGGATTAGGTACACTACTGTAATAGGATATCAATCAATATGAAAAAAGGTTTAGAATTATTTTTTATTTGTATTTTTAGGTCTGAAAATATATTTTTAAATTGATAAATGCATATTTAACAAATAATTTATACGTATATGTAAGTGATTAGGAGTACTACTGTAATAGGATATTTAAAACAATACAAAAATATCTTATTTCTAAAAAAAAAGAATATTTTATGATTTTTTTTTAAATTTTCGGATTTTTAAATAGTGTATATATAAAAAATATCTTATTTTTTACAAAAATTATTTTCCTTGTGTTCATATTAGTGTTTGTAACAACTTCTTCTACTAAACCTAAGTGAAATAACTAGTTATGATGAATATATATTATATATACTATTATTAGTATTTATAATCTAAAAAAGATATAAAAATTAGTTATTTGTGTAAATTTATTGAAGATATATATAGATCCATGGCTTAGATGTGTGGATCTATGTTTAGAACACACAAATTTGATGAATAGTGGAGTAGATCTAATACTTTAGTGTAAAATACGAAATTATGTGAAATAGAGAAATATGTGTTCAAAATAGATGATATTAGGAGAAATAGAGGTTGGAAATGAATGAAAATGGAAGAAAATATATTTATTTACCTTAATGTAGTCGATCTTTGGCTCCAAATGGCAAATCCCCCTCAAAATCACCTTGTCTCCACAAAGAACAGCAGCAGCAGCAAAGCAGCTCGAAAAACCGGCAGGTTTCGCCGGTTTCGGCTGCGTACCGATAAGTAAGATGGAAAAACTGCACTGGACCCCTCGAAATTTGGCGAAACTAGCGAAACCATCGAAACTTTGGCGAAATTTCGCGAAATGCGACGGTATCGACACAGTTGCATGGTTTCGTATCAGGTCACATCGAAATCGGTATTTGGGGGCGAAATTTTGCCGGTTTCGGCGAAACCTTATTCCTTGGTCGCTGCATATCTTCTAGAGTGACCACAACTTGAAAAATAAATTAAGGCATCGACAGTTCAGCTTGCCAATAGGGATAATGAAGAAACACTTGAAAGATGGCATGCACACTACTTTATCACAGTATACAACGTAGTTGTTAAGGCGGCTGGGTGCCAGGTGGTGTTTCTTAGGTGGCATGCTCAGGCGCTTCTAGGCATTTTTTTAAATAATGCTGATATTAATATATCCACATTCATAATTTCAGATTTGTAAATATGTAATAATGACATTATTACATAATATTAATAGTTTTAGGCTAAATCACACCTAGCATGACCTAACCTAGACCTAATTGGCCCTAAGTTGAACTAACTTTATCTAAAATTGATCTAATTTGACCTAGTTTCCCCTAATTCGGCCTAAATCAGACCTGATTTTGTATACATGACCAAATTTTCCCTAAATTGACCTAAATGAGACCTAGTTTGGTCAAACCAGACGTAATTTCCCACAATTAGACCGGTTTTCCCCAAACCAGACCCAATATGCCCAAATTTGACATGATTTGGTCAAAATCAAGCCTAATTTTGCATAATATGACTCAATCAGACCTAACTTCCCCCAATTTTTCTCTACATTGACCTAAATGAGACCTAATTTGGCCAAATCAGACCTAATTTCCTCAAATCAGACCTATTTCCCCAAATTAGACTTGTTTTCCCCAATCAACCTAATCTACCCAAATTTGACAAATTTGGCCTAAATCAGACCTAAGTTTGCGTGACACTACTTAATCAGACCTAACTACCCTTAATTATCCCTATATTGATCTAAGCGAGTCCTAATATGGACGAACCAAACCAATTTATCCAAAATTGACGTGATTTTGGCTAAATCATACCTATTTCAACCATACAACTACTCAACTTGATCTAATTTGTCCAAATCCAGATATGCTAACTTAGTCTTCAAGTGGCTTAATTTGGGCTAAAAAGGCTTTAGGCAGCCACTCAAGTCATCTTAGAGCTAGGCACACATTTTGAGGCGCCCTGCCCAGAGCCTAGGGCATGCCTAGACAGGCACTTTGATAACAAAGGAGTAGGATCAGATATATAGGTGATTGTGGTTTCATTTGACTAGAAATGGACTCAACAACACTATACATATAGGAAGGGGGTATTTAATATTGGTATCATCGACAAAGTTGATAACCACTTAACTTGATTTATGTTTATAAAATCGACAGTTAAGAATTGCACACTTTGTCCAGACCATTGAACAAATTTTCTTTGATAACCAACCAATCCTCAAAACCTTCTCAATGTATGAATGTTCTTTGATATAAGTCAGCTGATTGATTGTACTTCCAATTCGAGACAAATCAGATGAAACCCATATTTGCTAAAATAACATATCTTAGACACTTAATATAGCTGAGCCCAGATTTGCATTTTCTGATTTCTTTGCATACAGTCGATAATTTTTTTGCAATAAAGTGAAGTGGTAACCGATGCTTATTAGAGCCATGCTCAGTGTTAATATGTCATAAAATTTAATGATACATATCTTTATATTCTTGTGAAAAATGGTGTTTATCAGAGCTTGAAATGCAGTCAAGGCATCACTTAAGCGGAATGGCATAATTTTTTTCCAAGTGGCAATTGTGAGTTTGAAATACAAGTCAATATAGAATCTGACTCAACCTTTTTTACTGTAGTTGCATCACTAGTCTAACTTAGAGAACTTCACAACTCCACCATATAGCTTATGTATTTACATACAACCTCTAAATTGACGTCAAATCCCAAGGAGGGGAATATTGACTAACACTTGTTTGAAGGACCAGATGTTATAGGATTTTCCACCCGTTTTACGATTTTAGTTTTAGGAACCGAGGGCTTTGATAGGGTGGGGTTGGAACATGCTTACTCCCACCAATTAGAGTAATCTTGTAATCATTTTGCTTATCATGAGGCAACTTCTTTTGTTCTTCAAGACTTCCATAATTTCCATTCCAGAGCTCTTGAGGTGGCTTTAGTCTCCTAAATATTTGCTTTTAACTACGTAACATGATTCCTCTGCTTGATGGAGAGTAGCGTATATTGGAAACAAAAAAATGACCCTTACTTTTCTTAGATTTTTCTTAGTTCTTTGGCAAACTTGAGGCATTCACCACCTAAAGTTAAGTATGAAAATTTGTTTAACCCTGAATATCTGAATTTTTTATCTTGTGATTGATAGTCTTGTGTATACGACTACTCGAGGAGAGCCCATACTTATCAAGGCACACATAAGACACCTAGTTTATTAACGGAAGTAGCAAATACAGAAGAGAAGTTGTGACAACAGTAGAACTTACTTAGAGTTGTAGAAGCCAGTGTTCTCATATGCCCCGCATGAGGCCGCTTATGTGGCCGCATATGCTTATGCGGCCCTCAGCCGCTCCGCATATAACTATGCAATGCTATTTTTGGGCATGGACCGAATATGCGTCCTGCGGTCCGCATATGCGGCCGCTTAGGCCTCGCATTTCATTTGATGACTTAAGTAAAAAAATTAAATAGAACCTCAAATCAAATCAACCAAATTAAATGACAACTTCTATATAGTTGGTTTTAGATCACGTATTGAAATTTTGCTACCTCAGAAATAATTCTATTTTGAATGAGTGGTGCAAAATATATTATTATATTTTACAATTGTCAATGTTTCTAGGGCTGGCAAAACTCGACCTGACCCGACCCGACTAAAGCGGGTTCGGGTCTTGATTTTTTTGACCCGACCCGAAATGATCTGAACCCGAAAAACCTGAAATTATTTACGGGTCGGGTCCGGGTTTGCAATTCTCGACCCGCAAAACTCGATCGACCCGAAATTATCTCTTCATATATGTATATATATATTTCATATTTTAGCCATATAAAAGTTAAACACATTCAAACATAAAATAATATAGTTTATACAAGTCTTTGATTGTAAAGCACTAATTAACCAACAAATTCTGCAGCAATTTCGGGTCTAACTAGTTTTTATTTTCGGGTTTTTCGGGTTTGTATTTTTGGGTTTTCCGGGTTTGTATTTTCGAGTTTTTCGGGTTTGGATATGACATGGTATTTTCGGGTCCACCGGGTCCATCGGGTCAAACCCGCAAATAGTAATTTCGGATTTGGGTCGAGGAAGTATGACCCGAAATTATTTTCGGGTCGGGTTCGGGTCGAGTGTATTTGATCTGACCCGAATTGACCCGAAATAAGACCCGCTCAACCCGGACCCGATTGCCACCCCTAAATGTTTCATTATGCTCTTTCCTTTTGCTCTTTTTTTCTCTTCTATTTTGCTCTAAGATTAGAACCTGTTGCACATGCAACAGTTCTGATTTTGTCTTGTATAAAAGGAGAATCTATTACAGATATTAATTTAATGTGATATTTTCTTATACAAAGTTTCAAATTTGTGTGCTGCCTAGGGAGTATTTATATTCCCTACAACTTTATCTTCTCTATTTATTACTGACTTGATTTCTTCATATCATTTTGATGTTTTGATTTTGTTTTTGATGTTCTTTTTCTATTTCTACTTTGAATTACCATGTTTTGTGTTACTGTGGTTATTCTTATTGTGTTCATTCAATAAATGTTCTGCTATGAACTGCATGTGTTAGTGTGTTTTGTTACTTGTATATTCTAGTACATTATATAAAATTAGGGTTTGTTGATTGATTTTTCTTCTTGATCATTGGAAAATATGTGTTTCTTCTTCCATGATGTAATGAATTATGATTCATTGATACATGTTGGGCTATTAGGCTACAAAACTAGATACCATGAAATTTATGATTATGATTTTATTTTTTTTAATAAATAGATGTATAAAATATAGAATTAATTAAATAATCCAAAAATGCATATTCCCCGCTTATGCTCCCGCATTCCGCTTATACTCTATGCGGTACCCTGACCGAACGCATACCGCATAACGCATTTCAGAACATTGGTAGAAGCATTACTGAGGGCTTGTATCGAGGGACGAATTGACCTATAGAGAGAGGGACAAATCGACCTACAGAGAGAGGGAAGAAGTAGCTCGAGCGACAGGGAGCAGATCTGAAAGAAACACAGTAAGGACATTGATGAAGTATAAGCTTATCAACGACTTATTTTTAGCTACTAGTTTATTAAATAAAGTACTAAAATTTAGAAGAGAAGTGCTGATAAGAATAGAACCTTGAGCTTCATAACTAGAAGCTTTATCTTGGAATTCAGAAAAGTAGTGATAAGTAGATTTTAGAGCTTAATAACTAGAAGTACCACAATTGAAATCATTAAGCACTACGGATGCAATATGTTGCTATATTGCTACCTAGGAAGCAGGAACACGGATCTAGATATAGACACGTACACAGCTACATATATAGAACCCAACAGTTTCTAAATGTAGAGGACATCCATTTCTAAAAAATAGAGGTTATAGACACAGTGACAGGATAATGGTGTATATGCTGGCCATTAAAAAACTGGATATTTAGCCTACATTTCTAATATATTTGTTATGGAAATCAAGTAAAATTGTTGAACCTCCCATTTCAATGAAGAGCCACGCTTTATATGGTAGTGAGTAAGCATGGTAACCAGTTGTATGATTTGGGACTAAACCCCGTTTAGGAGTAAATACAAGAGATCCAAAAATAACTTATGTCAGTCGCAACTCCAGTGAACTAATTATAGAACGATCTTTTTTACCTCTATTAAATGTCTAAACCAATGATCATGTTATATTCCTATTTTCTAGCTAATATCCAACCAATTTTTGTAAATGACCAAGACCGCATAAAATGACTTGTACAAGTTGAGGTAAAATTAGTAAACAAAAATGCAAAAGATATAACACACCAATTTTTTTGTGGTATGCTCTGTTTATCATACATCTTTAGCTTTATGAGCCTTTAAAGCTATCTTGTTACATTTTTAGCACTACTATAACTTAAGCCTAGTAAGGGATCAATAGGAAATAATAGTAAAAAAACTACTATATAGGCTAACACCTTTTTCAGCTTTCGTCTTTCTCCATAAAGCAGGACACACCTAGACATGGATAGGGCACGATAGAGCAGTTTCAAATTCGATTTAAGGTGTGTGCTAGGAGTGTTAGTGTCCATAACATGTCAAACACAAAAAAAATAGCTTTGAAAATTGAAATATCTGTGCTCCTAGACTGCTACATATGTAGAGAGATAAAATGACGAACAGAGAAAAATGCATGAAATGAAATGATTTGCCAAAAATGCAAAAAGTGAATAAATTGTTAAAGATACTTGATGTAGCTGTATAGTTCAAAAAGCTTTATATACTTTTGGAGTTAAGATGTTATTCTATCACACCATTTGTGAAAACAAACTTTCTATTTAAAATGTGGTTGTTGGCCTATCATGTGCAATTCCTCTCTGACCCCTGCCATTCGGGAGGTGGCAAGGTTTGGTTTGGAGGCCTCTTGACATGGACAAGACACCTTTTCTGAAATGTAGAGGTTTCTATGAATATGGATGCCTGAATGTGATTAATCCTCGTTCCATTGTCCATACTCAGTTAGGACATGCAGAAAATCACATGGATTAGTAATGGTACAAAGATGTATAGTGGGGGCATTGAGTTTCCATGTATTTATAAGGTGCTTCTTAGTGTATAATTATAAGTACAAAAGGAGTTGTTATTGTCTAATTTAATAGAATGAGCACACGAGTTTAGGTCTACTTTATAGCTTCCTTTAGATCCAATTGTTGTAGTGCAAACTTGTTCAATATTATATGGTAGTTGAGTTAAATTATGATCCTACACCTTTTTTGTGTATTAGGTTTTAGTAGTAGGAATAACTATCATGTGGATTGTGCCCTATGTGTTGATGACAATAACATTATGAATAAACAATGATGGACTAGTAGAAAATCATGCCAAAAGTTTGTTGTATGCAGAATCCTGGAACGCAAGAAAGTTTAATCAAAGTTGAGTCTCCATACTCAACCTCTAGCATTAGGTTTTGACACATCTATTACACTAGTTCTGATATTATCTCACTAGATGCATAAATCTATTATCTACAGTGGTGAAACTTTATAAATCATTATGTGCTCGTGGAAAGTTTTGATAGATAATTAGTGGACCATAGCAATCTGTGTTCTGAAAAGCGATAATTGGTTTACATGCGGACGGGATACCAAATAGAGTATACGGTATGCAGGAGTATAAACAGGAATATAACCAGTTTTGGATTTTTTAATAAATTAATTATATGTTTACATAAGTTTATATATTAGACCATTTATAATGTATACGATCACATCAAACCAAACACACACACAAGACCAAAAGACTACAAGTACAACGATATATGCTAATGTATGAAAGAACACATAGTAACACGTCGTGTTACTATGTGTTGATGACAATAACTTTATGAATAAACAGTGGAGTTGTAAAAAATCATGCCAAAATTTGTTGTATGCAGAATCCTAGAACGCAAGAAAGTTTAGTCTCCGTACACAACCTCTAGCACTAGGTTTTGACACATCTATTACACTAGTTTTGATATTGTCTCACCAGATGCAGAAATCTTATTATCTATAGTGGTGAAACTTTGTAAATTATTATTGTGCTCATGGAAAGTTTTGATAGATAATTAGTGGACCATAACAATCCGTGTTCCGGAAAGTGATAATTGGTTTAAGGATGGGATACCGAATAGAGTATACAGTATGCAGGAGGATAAACAGGAATATAATCAGTTTTAATTGGTTTTGGATTTTTTAATAAATTAATTATATATTTACATAAGTTTATATATAGACCATATATAATGTATAAAATCACATCAAACCAAACACACACAAGACCAAAAGACCACAAGTACAATGATATATGCTAATGTATGAAAGAACACATAGTAACACGTTGCATATAACTGGTTGAACGGACAATAGCATATATATGATTATATGAAAGACAATTAACTGATTTATTACTACTGACTTATGACAAACAATAACAAATATTTTGCTTATATGAAATTACGAAACAATGATGGACTTGTAGAAAATCATGTAAAAATTTGTTGAATGCAAATCCCAGAACACGAGAAAGTTTAGTCAGAGTTGAGTCTCCCTACTCAACCTCTAGCACTAGGTTTTGACAGCTGATACTCTAGTTCTGGTATTGTCTCACCAGATGCATAAATCTATTATCTATAGTGGTGAAACTTTGTAAAATCATTATGTGCTCATGGAAAGTTTTGATAGATAGTTAGTGGATCATAACAATTAACAATAATTATATTCTATCCTAATTAGTTGGGAGCACCAGTGGAATGTAATTATAGATACTCCAGAGATAATTTTCTTGCAATCTTATGATTCACTTCTTTGAGCTTTTGATATCCTTGGTCTTGAGTAACAACACCGCAACCTACACACTTCTCAACTTAGACAGAAATGATTGACTTTGGATGGCTTTGAACAACATTGATGACATTTGAAACTAGGTCCCAAGCTTGTTGAATTTAAAGAAGGCGAGAGTAAAAAATGGGTGACCTTTGAAATCTATCAATCTTGCCGAGCTCACTTGGCCTTGAACTGGATAGTTTTCACTAAAATTTTGCTACGTATAGCAACAATTAGTTTCAAGGCCCCAATGTTGTTGGACTTTTTGTTTTCCTTATGATGATTGTTAAGGAAATACAAATAATGATCACTGAATGCAAAGTCTTTTCATGCCCATGGTCTTGGACGCCATGTTCGTTTCGACATCACCACGCTTGGTAGTGGAAACTTTTGATAGCTTCAAGGAAGTTTTTGAAGAAGTTTCTACATAACTTTGAATGATGTTATTTTTTAAGAAAATGGTAATGATTTTTTTAATTGATGTTGTAAATCTCTAACTTACATGCGTAGTGCTACATAACATGAATTCACTAACTCCACTGTTTAGGTGGGAAAACTCCTAAACCCCAAGTCACGTCATTAACCAATGCAAAACTCCATATGAAGACACAAATCAATTACGATGTTGAATAATAAAGTGATACTTAAATTTGAAACCTCTATAATGCCAAACCAAATTTCCATTGCTAAGTTGTAAGCATAATTCTACATAATAAGGGTAGGGATTGTTAATATAAGGTAGATCTAAGTAAAATCTAGAATGCAATTATGACAGAGCTTAGATCTACAAAAAAGATAGTCAAACATTGGTGTTTTTACTAACATGCAAGCGAGATGCCAAGTAAATGAGTGCGAAAAGTACATTTTCCATTTTAGAAATTTAAATAAATACTTTGCCACATTGTCGTCTACTTCAACGACTACACTGACAACTTCACTGAGGTTGTGATGAAGCTATGTTAATGTTGCTTTAGGTTAACTTCGTCGACAACGCCCGAAGTTGCTAAGAAGTTTGTACCAGTCAAAGCTTCAAAGGTTCAACTTTGGCAACCACCAAAGTCAATGTTTTCAATGCAATTCTACATCACTTCAATTTATTTTAGATCCATGATTACAATCAACCTTTGTATATATATTATTAAGTCCATAGTTTTGAAACCCAACCCGACTCGGCCGGATAAACCGGTTGAACCTCCACCCGACAAGTTTTGCGGGTCGGGTGGGGCTAAAACTCGTTTTTGGCCAATAACTGAGTTGACCTGGTGACCCAATTGGTTCAACCGTCGACCCAGTGACCCGACCCTCGGGTCGAAGACCCGAGCAGGTTTTGTTGGTTTTATTTTTCCTTCCCTAAATGACACCATTTGACTGATTTTGAAATCCTTTCATGCAACACCAAGTATTCCATACATGGATATATATTCACTTATTTGTATTTGTCACTTGTTGTAAGCATTGCAAGGCCATTTGTTTGCTTCTTTATGAATAGATAGTTGGCTTTGTATGTTTGATGTTTCATAATTCACTATCTCATGGATTCATACAATAGATTATGTACATACATACACACTGATATAGTAATATATGTATGGACATACATTTTCTTGTAACATACATGCATATAGATGCATGTATATAATAACATTATGTATATGGTGTTATGCTGATGTTTGCTTCTTTATGAATAGATAGTTGGCTTTGTATGTTTGATGTTTCATAATTCACTGTCTCATGGATTCATACAATAGATTATGTACATACATACACACTGATATAGTAATATATGTATGGACATACATTTTCTTGTAACATACATGCATATAGATGCATGTATATAATAACATTATGTATATGGTGTCATGCTGATGTCACCGGGTCAACCGGGTTGACCTGACGGTTGGACCAGAGACCTGTAACCCAAGTGCTTTGCCGAGTTGACATCTGGGTCGGGTTTGAAAACCTTGATTAAGGCACTCTCACACTTTGTTGGCAAAGATATACCCTCTTTTTGTCATTACTTGTGGGTTGAGGTCACAATGGCATCGAGTTATTCTGCTTGCTTAGCTTAGAAGTAATGGTGGCCCGAATAGGCCCTCCCCTCAATGCTCTTCCCCTATCTTGATTGCGTCTTTGAGTCTTCGATCCTTGCCCATCTACGTCCGTGATAATGCCCCTATGGAAGACACCATTTCGGTCATCTAGGGAGAGAGAACCTAGATATAAAACTGAGGGAGCAAATGTAAAACATATCTTTTTTCTTCTTCTATAAGTTGAATACACACATACATACACACATACATACATACATACATATATATCCCCCCCCCACATACCCGGGCCCAACTCAACATTCTTGGAAAACAATCGAACCAAGCTCGAGAAGACTTGGCCATTATATATATATATGTATATATATAGAGTCAGGCTAGAATACACTCGAGTGTATTCGGAGCAGAATACACTCAAGTAGTTTTTCATGATGCAATATTTTTTTCAAAAATCTAATCCGTTGATCTTCTTAAACATGTTATGAATAGCTCATACGCAAAATTTGAGCACATTTGGACATTTATATGTCATGTTATAAAGACCGCAAAAATTATACATTTCAAATTAGTTCCGCGCGTCGATTTTGTTGTGCTTGGATGAGTGACTTACACTCATCCAAATGGGCTCAAAATTTGTATGTAGCCTAGTTATAGTATGACGGTGAAGATCAATGGTTTACATTTTGCAAAAAATAGTTTAGACATGCAAACACACTTGAGTGTATTTATGTGCGATCCGTACACTCGAGTGTATTCTAGCCTGACTCTATATATATATATATATATATATATATATATATAGAAGCTGGAACACACTCAAGTGTATCGAAGACGCTATGCACCTCAATCATTTTCCATGATGATACCATTATTTTGAAAATCTAAACCGTTCATCTTCTTAAATATCTTAAAAAATTTTATATAATAAATTTGAACTCATTTGGACAGTTATAGGTCATCCATCTAAAGGAGGCAAAAATCATGCATTTCAAATTAGTTATGTGCGTCGATTTTTTTGTCCTTGGATGAGTGACTTACACTCATTCAAATGGGCTCAAATTTGTATGTGGCCTATTAATATTGTAACAATGAAGATCAATGGATTAGATTTTGTTAAATGTGGTCTACATAGGCAAACACTATTGGGGTGTACGGTATAATCTGTACACTCGAGTGTATTCTAGCCTGACTCTCTCTCTCTCTCTCTATATATATATAGAGAGAGAGATTCTCACCCAACCCACCCGCAGAAAAGAAGCCATCCGGCTCACCAGTTATTGCTGCCATCATTAACGATGCTAACATCATTTTCACCGAGCATCTCCGTCGTCGTCTTCTCCACAATGAAAGTCATCTCTACCATTCGATCATCATTATAATAGCCACTCGGATCATCATCTCCATCGTCCCAATCATCGTCTCCATTGCTATGGAATTCGTATACATTTCGATCTACATTGTCATCTCTATCTTACCATGGCGTGATCCCTATCACCATAGGGATCACTCTCATAGATAAGAAAGCGATATCCACATTCTGTGCTCCTTTCTTTCTTTGAATCTACGCCTAGGAGGCCTATTACTACCTCATGATTTGTTTGTGAAGGTAGGATGAAACGTTTCTCACGTTTTCATCTTGATGTGGGTTGGATTCACCGACAAATCTACAGAAAGATCTACTCCGAAGACACGGGACACGACGTGTGAGACATTCCACACACAATGCGACATCATTTGGCGAGTTGGTTTTTCATCCAGGCCTACAGTTACACGCCATCTAGACTCCGGCATCATTTGGCGAGTTGGTTTTTCATCCAGGCCTACAGTTACACGCCATCTAGACTCCCTACACGCCCTATAACCTCTTTCAGAGTGGTGCTCCCTACTCGATACGTTACACGCCGCATGCATTATCCACATGCTGTGTAATAGAAAGTCCGCCTCATCGTCTTTAACATCTTATACGCCGTGTGTATATCCAACACGACGTGTTGTTGGGGATCTGCCATCTTCCGTCAAGAGTGCTACACGTCGTGTCAACATTCCACATGACGTGTTTGAAAAAGTCTGTCTTTTCATCCAAGTCATACACACACCGTGTGCTATTCAACATGCTATGTCTTTCCTCCTCAGTATGCTTTCAACAAAGCTACTACATACCCTGTTGCGTCAGACATGTCGTGCATCCTCTGTACATGTCATGTACCTTCTTGTACATGCCGTGTAACTGTCATCAAGATCACTTCCCATCTATCTCATGCACGTGGTTTTGATCAAATTTGGTCTCCATGTCTCAGAAGAAAAAAGTAGTGGTTCCCACTCCACAAAAATCCCTCTTTGTTTGTGATCATGTCAATGAGAAGAATTTCACTTAGTGGAGCTGCACAATCAAGATTTGGTTCAAGGGATAAGGAAAATATCAACACCTCACATAAGGTCCTCCTACACGAGACACTCAAGGGTAGTGGGAACAAAGTGATGCAAATATTCTGTCCATTATGTGGAACTCCATGGAGGTTCATGTTGCCCATCTCACCAACTACTTTGAGTAGGATGTCTGGGATCATCTTCACCTTATGTATGAGATGATTGTGGAAATGTACGATCTTTATCAAGAAGAGAAGTCTCTTAATCAATGTTTTGAAGAAGTAACTCAAATCACCGACAATCTTCATTTTTACTTCTGTTGACTGTGGATCTCAGAGCTCCAGAAACATAGAGATCATGTTGCAGTCGTCATTTTCCTAGCTGGTCTTCGACGTGAGTATGAAGGAGTGTGTCGTCAAATCCTTGTTGAATTTAAACTTCCTAAAATGGTTGAAGCATGTTGGTAGGTTTCATGTGCCTTCATAGAGCAAGTCTCACAATACTTCTGATAAATATGCCATGACCTTTACCATGAATACTGACACCAATATTGGTTCCTCTACCGGTGGACGAGGAAGTAGAGGACGAGGCGGTCGTGGAGGTAGATCTACTGGTGGACGAGCCCGCCCAAAATGCACCAAATGTGGAAAGAAGGGGCAATACAAAGAAACTTGCTATGAAATTTATGGGTTTCCTCCCAGAACCTCTTCGGCAAATGCTGCTGGAAGGCACCAACCACCAGATTCAAAGTAACAGATGATGGGTACAATCAATTTCGCTAATACAAAGCTTCTCAACATGCCTCATCATGTATCGCTTCTTTCCCCAACGTCTTGGCGCTTCCACTACATGCATATCTCAAGCTTCTCATGCATATTTGTCTTCTTGTCTTCTTGACTCTGGCACAACAAATCACATTACAACTACAACCAACATTATACCTAACCTATCCACTGACAAATTACCACTTTCACCAGTCACCATTGTCGATGGTTCTAAAGTGTCCGTGTAAGGTACTAGAATGATCAAACCCTTACCCACAATCACACTACCATCAACTTTATTTGTTCCCAAATTTCCTTTTAATTTAGTTTCCATAAGCAAGTTAACTTGCTCTCTTCAAGCCTCAGTTACGTTTAATCTTTGATGATTGTGTTATACAGGAACTCTAGGCATAGAAGGTGATTGGTGGCGAGTATGAATTTGCAGGTCTCTACTATCTTGGTTCAACTTCCTAAGCGTGTGTAGCAACTATTGGTGGTGGGTATAAACTTGCAGGTCTCTACTATCTTGGTCCAACTTCCAAAGCGTGTGTAGCAGCCACTCTTCATATTCATGGCCGACTTGGACTCATGTCTTAGGACAAACTCGCAGTTGTTCATCCTTAACTTTCTAGTTTTGATTAATTGAAGTGTGAGCGTGTCAATTAGGAAAGCATCATCGATCCACCTTTAAGTCTAGGGTCATATGAGTGAAGTCAAAGTTTGAGATTAATCATTCTGACGTTTGGGTACTGTGTCAGGTTCCTTTAAAACTTAGTCATATGAATTTTGTTTCCTTTATTGATGATTTCTCTAGAGTCACCTGGTTGTATTTGATGCAAGATCCTTTTGAAAATTTAACGATACATAGTTTTTATAGTGAAATAATATCTCAATTTTCTTGGCAAATTCACGTTCTTCGAATGGATAATGCCAAAGATCATTTTAGCCCCACTCTTACTCAGTTGCTTTCTTCGAAAGGGATTATTTACCAATCATCTTGCCCACACTCACCTCAAAAAAATGAGGTAGCCGAACGGAAAAACTACCATATTGTCGAGACAAACATACTCTCTTTTGCATATGAAAGTCGCAAAAGAATTTTGGGACGATGCTGTCCATACTGCCACCTATCTCATTAACCGCATGCCATCGTCCACCTTAAACATTCACTTACCTTTCCAACTCCTTTGTTTAAACTTCAAATTATCCTATTTATATTGTTTCTTCGATAATATTTGGGTGTGTTTGTTTTTTGTTCACAATATTGGGATTGGTCGTGATAAACTCGGCCCAATAGCTTCCAAATGTGTCTTTCTTGGTTACTCCAAGACTAAAAAAGGATACATATGCTATGGCCCTATTGGACATAGTTCTGGTTTCAATTGATGTCACTTTCTTTGAGGATACTCCATTCTTTGGAGATTCTCAGTTTATTGGGGAGCTTGAGGAAGCTCTTCCTCTTCCCATGGTGATCGAGATCTCTTCATCTGTATCTGTTGTCTTAGGAGAATCATCTTTACCTATGTCCTCCAACACTTCTTAGGTGGAAAAGCCCCCCGTTACTCACGTCTCCACATGTCCCGCAAAGGCAAGCACTCTGGAACCAACATTAGACAACACAAATGTCAACTCTCCTTCAATCACCACTCACTCTGGAGATCCTACAAGCAAAGAGTTCTCGTGATCTGCTTATTGCACTTTGGAAGGAAAAACGATCATGTACATCTCATCCTATTTCTAACTTTGTTTCATATAACTGGATATCTACCTCATACGAAGCCTTTATCTCATCCGTATCCCACATTGCCATTCCTAGTTCTAAATCTATTGCTATTAGTCACCCAGGATGGCGTCATGCTATGGAAGATGAGGCGAATGCTCTACGACATAATCATACATGGAGTCTTGTTTCACTTCTAGAAGATGAGACTGTTGTTGGTTGTAGATGGGCTTTCTCTGCGAAAGTAGGTCCTCCTAGCTATGCTGTTGATCGATTGATAGCTGAGGGATATACTCAAGCATATGGTGAAGAGTACCTCAAAGACCTTTTTTTCTAGTGGCTAAAATGTTATTTATCAGACTTTTTATTTCCTTGGTTGTTCATCTTTCTTGGCCTCTGCACCAACTTGAGATCAAGAATGCTTTTCTCCATGGTGACTTGTCAGAGAAAATTTATATGGAGCAACCCCTGGGTTCGTTGCTCATGGGGGGTCTCATCTTGCCTGCAGGTTTCATAAGTCACTCTATGAGCTCAACCAATCTCAAAGAGCATGGTTTCAACTTTCAACAAGTTTAGTCATGGGCTTCTGGAGTTCGGTCTTCTGCGATCTTATCTTTGATGATTCGATCTTTTACCAACGAGGGTCCTCAGATGTTGTCCTTATGTCTATGTTGATGATATTGTCATTACTAGAGATAATCCGTAGAGTATTCTACAACTCAAGCACTTTTGTCAAAGTAGATTTTAAACTAAAGATCTAGGCTACTCAAATTACTCTGTGGATATTGAAGTGGCTAGATAGCAAGATGGTATTGTCATCTCACAAAGAAAATACACTCTTGATCTGCTTGAAGAGACTTGCATGCTAGGAGCAAAACCTGCAGATACTCAAATGGATTCCAGAGTCAAGTTATGTAAGGAGCATGGGGAGTCACTCGAAGATTGTAGGAGAATGGTCATGAAACTTAATTATCTAATCGTCACTCGTCTAAATATATCCTTTGCTACTAATGTGGTTAGCCAGTTCATGGACAAACAATGTACAAGTCATATGGAGGCTGTCGTTCAGATACCTTAATATCTCAATAGGAGTCTTGACGAAAGGCACACAATATTAAAATCATGGGCATTTCAAAGTACCTGGCTTCTCAGATGCTGACTAGGCGTAATGTGCTATTGGTCGTAGGTTTACTTAAGGATACTGTGTATTTGTGGGAGGCAATCTAGTGTACTGGAAAAGCGAATCTAGTGTCCTCGAAAAGCAAAAAGCAAACTGTAGTGGCTTTGGTCTAGTGCTGAATTAGAGTACCAAGCCATGGCTCATGCGACCTAGAGATCAAGAACATCCTAGAAGAACTTGGGTACAATCAATCTGAGGAAATGGATCTCCATTGTGATAACCAAGCTGCTATACACATTGCTTCCAACCCGATTTTTCATGAAAGGATTAAACATATTGAGGTTGATTGGCATTTCATTTGGGAAAAGATACAAGATCAGCAAATCGTGCTTGTTCCGGTTCCGTCAGAAGATCAAGTAGCAGATCTGTTTACTAAATCCCTTAGTGAGTGTCGGGTCAAATTTTTATGTAACAGGCTTGGTGCCTATGACATCTATGCACCAGCTTGAGGGGGTGTGTTACAAGTAATAAGTATTTATTACTTATTACTTAATTACTTATTTTTGTATTGTATTTTTATGGTTTAATCTCATATCCTGTACTTGGGTTATGGGCCACTGCCCAAGTCTATGTATATAGGTGTGCCATGTTAATCCAAAGGTCAAGATGCTCTGTCCTTTAATTTCATTGTTAACAAATATGTTCAATATATTTGACTATTTATACCAACTATTGTTTTGTAGTTCGAACCTATTTTCTTTTTATTTCAGACCTCAATTGAGTATAAGGTTAGTATTTTCATTCTTTGATGATCTATAATATAAGCTATCAAGTAGCATTTAAAACTGGTTATTGACGCGGTGGTAATTACTGCTTATTTCTAAAATTTCTTAGAGAAGGCATATCCTAGTGATAGTGATGGAGTTTCCAGAGGTGGTAGCGGGAAGAGTGCTCTATAAACTAATTGTAATAGATTGTGCTTGAAAGTTTCTATAAAGTTACCTTCATTAGTGGAATTGTCCTCAAAGTCCCCAATAAAACAGTCCAGTTTCATTTCACCCACACTTATTGGACCCTCTCCCCCAATTTATGATTTCATTGTCTAAGTTGCTGTATTTATATAAGCAGATTATCCCGATAAAATTTTGACTTAATTCCTCTTTGTGGTGACTTTTACAGTCCAGTTTCATTTCACCCACACTTATTGGACCCTCTCCCCCAATTTATGATTTCATTGTCTAAGTTGCTGTATTTATATAAGCAGATTATCCCGATAAAATTTTGACTTAATTCCTCTTTGTGGTGACTTTGGTCATTAAAATGGCGTGTTGCTAGGAACACATTTGTTGATATTTCTGTAAATTTCTGTTTTTTGCCACCTGAAGCGGCGTTGAAATCAACAATTTCAAACTATGCCAGCTAGCCAATATGCAGTGTTGAACTTATCAAATTTTACTAGTACATTGTGTAAACATAGAAATACTCATTTAATTGTGATGTCATATATTGAATTTATAGATGAGATGTTTGATCTTTCGAAGCAATGCTATTGAGCCAAACACTATAAATAGAAGAAGAGGAAGGCCTAAATTAACATGGGATGAGCTTATAAAGAGAGATTTTGAATCTCTACATCTCAATCAGAATATGGCCCATGATAGAGCTGAATGGAAATGAAGGATCCATGTAGCCGACCCCAACATAGTTGGGATTGAGGCTTAGATGATGATGATGATGATGATGTTTGATCTTTGTGTGAATGAAGTATCTCATCTGTGACTGAAGATATCACTATAAGACTGAAAATGTTCTGGTACTCTTGATTGCTACAAGTTGCAACTTGTGTGTACCATTTCTTCAAATGAAAGAAGAAAACCTGATCCCTAATGATATTAATTGTAAGTATGTAACTTGTAGATCCAGGAATTTCATATCATTATGTCTGGAGTACTAATCATATGTGATGTTAATAGGTAGATCTGAAGATTAAGTTGTAGATCCTAAATTTGTCCAGAAATAGAGTAGGGTTGGGACTATCATACATTAGATCTGAGCTAGAAGACCTCCCTGAAGCAGCTGCTCCTCTCCAGTCTGCTTACAACAAACACAACAGTTCATGTACTGTGTTCTCTTAACTGATTGTTTCATCCAAATTATCAAAATCTCGCAAAAATATTGCCCTGAGTGACTCAATTTAACCAAAGTTGTCGAAATAAGTGAATTGATGTTAAAATTCTGTGAAACACAAGTCAGTAGTAATGTTATTTCTATATCTAGTATCCACGAAACTGAAGCATTCACTGAAATTTCTTCAATTTCAGTCAGAACTCTGAACTGGGAACTATGTTGTTGATATGTGGATCTGTAAGTGCCATTTTTTACAAAAATTTCTAGATTGGTGATTGTCAACTAAGCATCGAACACTAGAGTCTTGGACTGCATATTCATTCACTTGTGCCGTCCATCTGTTATGAAAATCTGTGCAACCTGAAATTCTCTTTGGCATAATATTTTTTATAATTGGTTTTTTTAACCGTGACATGCATCCTGCTTTGATTCTAGAGGCGAACAACTTAAACCATTTCGCAAGTCAATGCATTAGAAAACTACCCTCAAATAAGCTTAGCGTTGTTTGTAGTCTGCCTAAATAGTGAAAAGTCACATCGCTAAAACTCGACCTGTAGAAAAATCTAAGGATATTAGGTTACAGAAGTTTTACAATTATGTGTCATCTCTTTGATTACAGAGGTCTTATCAGCACTTCTCCATACAAGTAACTTTGTATTTCATTAGATCCATTTTCCTCTCGTTGAGAACAATAGTTTAGAATTCATCTTTCATCGCTGACAAGTGTGTAGCAGCTGTCTCCTACTCGTTTGTGAAGTCCCTCTTACTTCAGGCCTTTGAGAGATATCTGATCATGTTTTACTGAACATGGAGCATCTTTTATCTACAAAACACCTGCTTGAAATATATTGAAGCGTATACTGTTTTCTGACATTATCTCCGCAGGGGGATTTATAGATTGAAGATGTGGAGCGGTTGCTAGATGTTATAAAACATGCGGCGAAAGATGCAGCACTGCTACTCTATACACTTGCCAACCCTTCAATGTCAGAGGCAGCTAAACAAGCTTGTCAAACATGGGGTATACCTCATGTAGACATCCTTCGGCCTACCACAGATGCTATAGCCTCCCATCTCGGTGTTGCTCCTTCTGGCATTCCACGGAGTGAACGCAAAGTACCTCTGAGCAAAGAGTATTTCAAGAGAATTGAAGCAATTGAGTTCACTATTAAGCAAGATGATGGTGCCTTACCACAGAATCTTCATCTCGCTGACATTGTGCTAGTTGGGGTCTCCCGTACTGGAAAGACTCCTCTATCTATTTATCTGGCCCAGAAAGGCTACAAGGTCGCTAATGTGCCAATTGTCATGGGTGTAGAACTTCCCAAAAGCCTTTTCCAGATTGACCAAGAGAAAATATTTGCTCTGTCGATCAATCCAGCAGTGTTACAGACAATCAGGAAAACAAGAGCAAAAGCCTTGGGCTGCAACAGTGAATTAGGAGGAAGCTATTCGGAGATGGACCATGTGAGACATGAGCTGGAGTATGCTTGTAACATTTTTGCAAAAAATCCATTGTGGCCTGTTCTAGGTAAGCGACTTGTCTATCATGTAATGATATAAATTAACCACGATTCTTATGTTGCGTGTTATTTGTCAATATTTGTTTTTGTAGAGGTCACTGGCAAGGCCATTGAAGAGATTGCTGCAGTTGTGTTGAGGACTTTCCATGACCGAAAGCAAAAAAATTCAATGCCGCATATTTCTAAGCGTTATTAGTGTTGAATTTCAGACTGATTTTGTGGTTATGTATAAATTGTATGCATCTCGAAGTTGTGAATGTAATAATGTCCACGCATAGCTTGGATAGCTGGTTAAAATAAGGAATTATTTCCGAACATCGGACATTCAGATTAGCATAACGATGTCTGTTTCTAAATATGCAGTTAGTACCAGATTCCACATTTCAACTGATTGTAGAAACTGGAAAGGCTCATGGTAAGATTGTTATCAGCCACTTCTAAGGCCCAACTTCTAATTTCTGTTGAAATATGAAGTTAATAAAGTGAATACTGCTATAGTGCTTTGAACCTAAGATGTAAATATCTGACATGGTAATGGTTTTCAGCATGTCTCAGGGCCAGAGTTATATTAAGATAGTAGAAAAGTTGCTGTATAATATCTCTCTGAGACGAGCGGGCTATCTTTGTAAACTACAAACTTGTGATTGGTGGGTTCAAAACCGTTGTAGTTGGGATTTTGGGAGATTTATCCAGCCTTAATTTCTTAGCAATCTGGATGAAAGATTGGATTCCTGAGAAATATGGATTCGTAGGATTCTTGATTCTATTATTCTCTACTCAATGCGTCGTGATATAACAGTATCAACAGTTGTGCGGATACATGATTATCCTGGGAGTTGCCCATCGTTGAATTGAGATGTTACTTCACTGGGTACTGTCGGTACGTGGGTTTATCACCAGCGTGTAATTGGTGTCGATATTCCTATGCTTGGCTTATTCTTTATCAATTTAGTTGAAATCATGGGAAATCCTCAACATAGGAATATCGACTACGGTCACAACACCAACATTATACTGCTGTAAGAAAACCTATACATGTGTACACTCCTACATGCATTCGTAAACATCAGGATGACCAACTAAAGCTGGCTTAGGACCGTCAAAACAAATATAGTTACAAATCCTAAATCATTATTATATCCTCCAGAAAGATCTATCTGCAAGGCATTTATCTCAAGCCAAGGACAGACAGAACTAACCCCTTGCGAGTTTATGGTGTTTTACATTTATACAACATAACCAATACCACACCAAAATATCAAGAGCGCACGGTCAACTATAGCTTCCATGCTTGTCCACGTGGAGCAAGAGAGAACATGATGGTGATTTCAAAATTGCTTATCCAGGTTTTGACTAATGGAACACACACACACACACACACACACACACACACACACACATATATATATATAGAGGTTGGAATACACTTGAGTGTAATAAAGACTGAATATACTCAAGTTGTTTTTCATCACACAACATTTATTTTAAAAATCTAAAACATTGATCATCTTAAGTATAAAATTTGAGCTTATTTGGACACTTATAGGTCATGCATCTAAAGTCTACAACAACAATACAATTCAAATTAGTTTTGTGTGTCAATTTTGTTGACCATAAAAGAGTGACTTAGAAGAATCCAAATGAGTTCAGATTTTACATGTAGCATATATTTGTTATAACAATGGATATCAATGGTTTGAATTTCTCAAAAAAATTGCCTACATATGTGTAACATCCCTGACTTGGGTTTAGGTCTAACTTTGTTTGTTTAGCCTAAATAAGTTGCTTAGAACTTTAGTATAATCCTCTAAAGTGTTTTGTTATCAGGTGACAAACTTATGTTTCGAGTTTGGTCCTGTTTGAATAATGTTTGAGCAATGTTCTCTTATTTTGGACCAAAATGTAATTTACTCAAAATAAGGGGTTATATTGCAATATGCCATATGTTGAACATACCTCATGTGTTTTAGCATCATAAGAGAGAGAATGATGCAAGGTGGTGGCTTGTAGAAAGCCTAAATTCAAAATTTGAACTTGTTTCAATAATGCTAGTACCTTGTGTAACAATTTTGATACAAATTGTAATTTACCCAAAATGAAGGGTTGATATGCAAATTAACACCTCTAGAGTGTCCCTACTCCCTTCTAGTATCTTTTAAAAGAGAGAGAAAGAAGGAGACACCATGTTTGAATCATGTATAAGTGATAGTATTCTTGGTGATAGAAAGACCAAGAAAGGGTTGAATGTGAAACCCTAATTTGAGCTTGTATCGGGTTGTAGAGTTCATATGAGAGTGCCTATCGGCCAAGGAGCCATAGGGGGAGTCTCATATCAGTTTTGTGAACTCTTGTCTTTGATCATGATGAGCTAAGCACCTCAAGGAGGTGAAGTGTATCGGTTTTCAACTTCCTTGGAAAAGTTGTATTGGGTTGTGAATAAAGTGGTGATTGAGTTGAGATATCGTATCCAACAAGATAAGTGATGGCCGAAATATCATCTCTAGATTATCCAAAAGTGTTTTGCATGCCAAGATAAAAGGGAGTGCATGCAAGGACAAGTGTCAACCATGCATGGACACATGGCACCTAGTAGCTTAAAATGATGACACCTTATATACACACTTTTTTCATGAACCTCAAGTATATATACCCTTCCTTTCACCTATAAGTGATTTTTTTTGAATCTTACCACCCCCTTGCTCTTAGATATCGTGCATAGAGTCTTGGTATCGTGCATAGGTGAAGGAGTATCATGCATAGGGCCCTGGTATCAGCCATAGCAAGAGATATCACCCATTTCAAAGTGATATCAGCCAAGTGAAGGATATCAACCATAAGAGAGGGATATCGGCCACAAGTGGTGGGGTATCATGCATAGTGCTGAGGAGCTCAAGTCTTGGACCTTTGATAAACTCATCTTCAACCTTGGGAACGTGAAGCTTTAGAGCTTGGAGCATTGAAGTTTCTCTTGAGGAGGGTTATATAACTTGAACTCAACTATGCTATTATTTACCATCAATCTTGCCTTAGTTAAATGACTTACTTTCAATCCAAAATTTCTTGCATAATTGATGAATCCATGAGATCTATTAATGACCTAGGACTGTTGTATATGAACTAGAATAGTAAGAACAAGAGTCTAGAGGTTGATGATGATGACATCATCATGGCTCAACCCGATATTAGGTTGAATCTCCTCTAACCCGATATGGTGAAGTGAACATATCACTAATATGATACCATGAGGATGCATACACCTTATACATGATATGATTATGAAGTAGACATGTTGTGCACGATATGGTGTCAAGCATACACCATGTGCACGATATGAGGTCAAGCATACAACTTATGCACGAAACGGAATCAAGTATATGCTCAAAACCCGATATGACAAACCCTATATGATGAGTAACCCAATTGTTGGCTAAATTGGACATTATTATAATCCCTTTGTTTCAATGATGACAAACATTTCATTCTTGTGGATCTAACGTGCTACTTGAGTGTTGCAGGAATTAAGTGGATGACAAACAACTTGGAAGATCTTTATGCTCAAATTGCTTTAATTCATGATTGTAATCAAATGTAAAAACTTGTACAAGTATATAATGTACAAGTACTTAGATATCATGTAAATCAAGCGTTTAGATCTTCTCTAGTCAATCACAACACTTAGATAGGTCATCCCCTACAATAGTGTCACAACTGAACACTCATACACACACTTAGTACTTAGTTTGAAACATTGAAACAGGGTTAATCTCAGTCGACAAAATTCTCGACCGAGACACTCTCGGTCGACAAACTCTTCGACCAAAAATGACCCAAGTAGCTGTTAGACACAACAGACAAGGTAGTTGGGAGTTGGATCAGAACGTTATATACACTTGCTCGAGACAGTCCCTCGGTCGACAAAGATCTCGACCGACTGGGATCTCGGTCGACAATTCCTCGACCGAGAATGTCTCTGTCTACAATTTTCAGGATTAATTAACTAGCCGTTGTTAAAGCAACTAATGGATACCTAACGGCTAGTTGAGCACTTAGAAACCCCTAGAAAGTGTCTAGAACGTCCTTAAGCATCCATAGGCCATTCCTATAAATAGGACAAGCCATAGGACACCCAAAACACACTTGTGCAATACTTAAGCATTCACACATTTTTTTGGTCGGTCAAAAAGTGTGTTACTAAAATACCAAAAACTTTGGGCACTAAGTACACCATTACAACATAAGAGTTAGAAAACTCATCTTTGGATCAGAAACCTCTCGCAGGAGGTACTCAGAAGATCTCTAGAAACAAGCAAAGCAAAGAAGGCCTAACAAGCTATAAAAACTAAAAACTAGACATTCGATCAGGGGAATGGATATTTTAGCCTGCAATTACATACATTCAGCCCACCCACAAACAGTAATTATAGAGTAAAGCAGAGCAAACGCCAGGACCTCCAGTCTTGAGCTAGCTTTATAACATTTTTGACCTTCTCTAAATTTCAGGATCTTAGGTATCTGTGTGGATTGTGCATCCACCAAGAACCCTCATGAAAACTAATAGCAAAAAGACCAAGCCATTTGGGGAAGGCAGAAACAACGCATACACACAAAACAGAGCAGCCAGGGGGCAACCAAAAACCACCTTTCATGCTTTTCATATCACCGACTATCACTATAATCACCCACAAAGTGTGGTAGTATGCAAAGAAATCGAGACTTCCTTCGGCCAAGAACCTAGGCAACCAGCCCTATTTTATCCTGCGAAGATCCTTCAATTATCACAACCAAATGGAAACCCGGGAGTTCAGGGAAAAACCCCAGCCAGAGACCAACAACTCCATCTTACGATGCCCTGTTTACACAGAGGCATATCGTCGAACACTTAAAGTGTCCCTTCATACATGCCCGATGCAGGCAGCGCCCAGAGAAGCAGAACCCTTGAGGAAACCAACAACGCCCAAGCTCCACCGAAGAAGCCTCAACACGACCTGATGCAGGCAGCACCCGAAGGAGCAGAACCCTTGAGGGTGTACACCCTCGCCACTTCAGCAACCAGCCACGCCAGCCGCCAAGCCTGAGCACGCCCGACGCAGACGCCAGCAACAGGAGGTCGCGGACCACCGTCCGACACCACCAGCCAGGTCCGTGATGGAGACCACCCCGCCAAGCAGGGTAGCAAATCACATCACCCAATCGAGGAAACCAGCAACGCCATGACCACCGAAATGGGAACCAGACGAAATCGTGGCAGTCAGCAACCTGAGCAAGCTAGGTTTGCCCGGGGAAGGGATGAGGGATTGCTAGAGAGGTAAGGGAAAGACGCCCCTACCAACCTCAGCTTGATGAGGCAGCACGCAAACCCGCAGGACTGGGACAGGTCGACCGCTCACCCTCCATCACACTTGAACGGAGAGGCGTCGACAAAGTCGAGAACACCAAGACACAGCCCTGACCCGATCACGCTCACGGCGCCTATCATCGCCCAACCAACCCAGAGCCGCCGAAGAGACGCCAACGAAATCGAACCATCCTAGCTCCAGAGGACCGCCGCAGCCTTCACACAGAGCCACCCCAGCCGTTGGAGGCCAGGGGGAGGGACACGCAGAGGCAGCGTGCCCTCCCCCCAGTGGAAGTCTCCGGGCGAGGGTAAGAGAGAAGCAGGAGCGGAAACCCTAGAGCGAGAGGAAACCGAGCGAGCAGTGTTAAAATATATATGAGCATTCACACTTGCAATTGAGAATCCATTATTATGAGCAATTGAGCAACTCCAACATTTGCTACTCATTTCCATTGCTCTACTTTCGTGTCCTATAGGCTAGCATCTCCTATCCACATCACTTATACTTT
The DNA here is from genome assembly GCA_963693085.1 of Alisma plantago-aquatica. NCBI lineage: Eukaryota > Viridiplantae > Streptophyta > Magnoliopsida > Alismatales > Alismataceae > Alisma > Alisma plantago-aquatica. Next base: position 1,355,153,582 of record OY856409.1, read on the forward strand.
CATATACATTGGTTAGGATATCAAAACTCTTAATATAGGAAATCAAACCTTGTGCTACAACAGTATTGTAATTTCTATTTTTCCTTGTTGTTTTTTATATTGTTTGTACTCTCCTTGCTACTCCTAGGGTTGGAGGCTGCAGATTGGAGAGGGTTTGACTTCTCAGGTGGAGAAGGGTCTTCTCGGTGGAGAAGGTGGACTTTGGACCACTTCAAGAAGGCTGTCTCAACGGGAAGCTACTTCAAGAGGAAGGCTACTTCAAGGGGGAGCTTGAGGTTACTTCAAGGAAGGATGCTTCGAGGTTGGTGAGACTACTTCTAGGTGAAGGCTGTCCAAAGGGTTTTGTAACACCCGGGCCCATTGTCCAAGGCTCTAGTAGAGTTTCAGGAATGATGACTGTCCCCACTGACCACCACTAGCCTTAACTGCACGCTTTGTCCTCACTCACACGCATGCCAGAATCAACTTCCCGACAGGTCACCCATCCCAGTACTACTCCAAGATGAGCACGCTTAACTATGGAGTTCTTAGTGATGTGCTCCCGGAAAAGGAGGTGCACCTTGGTGATATGGGTAGTCTAATCATTCATTTTAAGAGTGTTTTATCTGAGGCCTCAAATCCTGGGATGTTACAATCTCTCATACTTAGACTCTTGACGTCCTCGTCAAGTCTCAACTATATGGCCTCATAATCTGACCCCATTTTAGTGCAGACCCACAATGGCCCATGGACACCCAGCTCCCGTACACGGCTACCAGCGCAAGGGTGGCTCCATCTCGTCTCTACGGATAGCCCTTTCCAACTTGCATGGACCGCACGACTCAAGACTGGCATGCCACATGCCCATGTGGGCCCCACCTACTGGAGGGGTTATGGCTCTGATACCATTTGTAACACCCGGGCCCACTGCCCAAGGCTCTAGTAGAGTTTCAGGAATGACGACTGTCCCCATAGACCACCACTAGCCTTAACTGCGCGCTTTGTCCTCACTCACACGCATGCCAGGATCAACTTCCCGACAGGTCACCCATCCCAGTACTACTCCAAGCTGAGCACGCTTAACTATGGAGTTCTTAGTGATGTGCTCTCGGAAAAGGAGGTGCACCTTGGTGATATGGGTAGTCCAATCATTCATTTTAAGAGTGTTTTATCTGAGGCCTCAAATCCTGGGATGTTACAATTTGGTGAAAGTATTTGTAATTTTATGTAACATCCTTGCGAGGTAATAAAATTTAAGTACTTTCAAAATCCCGGTTGGGTAAGCAACCGGGTAGTGGATTGACTGCCTTAGTATTTGCTAAGGTTGGAACCACTCTAAATCCTTGTCCCCTTGTCCAATATTTTTGTGGTTGCTTGCTTTGGTTGAATTAATTTTAAAATATCCATAAAACCCTATTCACCCCCTCTAGTGGTTTTTCAATTGGTATCAGAGCAGGCTTCAAGGAGCTCTAATCGAGTCTTGAAGAATGAAGGGTGGTGGTGTCTACAACTGCAAGCAAAGGAAAAGCATGGACCAATCTTCAACAAGCTGCAATTGGTGCTTAGGAACAAGGCACACTACACCTAGCTGTCCATGGAGGTCAAAGAAGGAAGATGTGCATAAAGAATGCCTTATTGCTACAATAAGTGAAGAAGAAGAAGAAGAGGTAAGCCTTTTTGATTTACCTAAAGAAGAGCTAATTGCTAGTCTTGAAGAGACACATAATAAGTATATTGAGTGCAAGAAGAAATTAAAGAAATCTAATAAAGAAAATGATGAGTTACATGCTAGACTTCTTTCTCTCACATCTGAAAATGAAGATCTCAAAAAGGTTATTGAAGATCATGACATTAAGCTAAAATATGTAGAAGCAAATTGCAATCTTCTAGAAAAGTTAAACTTGCAAACTCAAGTAAATGATCTTCAAAAACAACCTGTTTTGTGTACACATCTAGATTATGATATTATTGTGAAAGAAAGAGATTCTTTGTTATCTAATCTAGATCAAGCAAAGTTAGATATCAAGAAGAGAATGAATGAGATTGTTAAGCTGCAAGAAGAAGGTAGTAGTTTGAGTAACAATGATACTCTTAATAAAATCTTAAATGATTCTTATCGTCAAATTGGAAGGAGAGGACTAGGTTATAAGCCTAAAGGAAAATCTTACCAAAAATCTAGTTGGAGAAAGACACAAGTGCTAGAGAATCAATCTATGTATGTATCTAGATGCAAGTATACATATGTACCCAAGAACAACCTAGAACAAAATCATAGAAAGAGATATGAGGTTGATTCTATATGTTGCCATTATTGTTTGCGTCTTGGACATTATTCTTTCTCATGTCCTTATAAGAAAAAGGATGTTGAGTTAGTATGGGTTCCAAAACCCCCAAACTAAATGAACAAAATTAAGTTGAGATATGATTAAAGACTCTAAGTTGTATATCTCTATGTATATCTCAACTTAACATAATGAGATAACAAATTGATTCAAGTAATTAAAATTTCTAACTTGAAAATATACATTTTAAACAAATCCGCAGAGACACATCTTTGAAAATTTGTCTTAATTAGGGTCCTCAAAACATAAAGATTTGAATATGATTAGTCGAGATTTGATCTAAATGTTACTTTGATATTCATATGTTTTATCTCAACTAAACTTAGTTTTCAAATTGCATAATTGAATTGAAAATGACCTATGATTTACTTGTAAACAATTACTGAAAAACAGTACAGAAACATTCTCGGTCGAGAAACTGTTCGACCGAGAACACTGTCAGTCGAGAATTAGTCGACCGAGCAGGTTACTGTTTTGATGTTTGCAACAAATCTGATAAAACCTGTACAAACAACATCATTCTCGGTCGAGAAAAACGTCGACCGAGATAAAATTCGGTCAACAAAAAGTTCAACCAAACCAAGTTCTGCTGAACCTGTTTTAATTAATCTAGTTTGCTATCAATTTTTTGTTGATGATTGATTTAATATGAAAATCAAGAATGAATCTTGGAGATCATCTTTTAATCAAGACATATTGATCTGTTGCATCATGAATTGTTGAATGAAGGTATAACATTATGTATATGAAATCCTTAAATATATTTGCAGAAGTTCTATATGAGGACTGATATTGACCATAATTTTTCATTGATTGAAAAAGTTTATTAAGCATGTTTATTTATAAGGTTTGTCTTAAACTTGAAAATTCATGAATCATGAATGAGATTATCTTGGTTTATCCTCTACATGGTTTGGATTAAAACTGAAAATTATGAACCATGTTGATTTAATCAAGGAAATTACCATTTTATCATAGTCCACATGGTTTATCCTAAGTATTCCTTGTTCTATCTATGGTATAGGAACCATGTGTATTAAAATTTAAATGGTCATAATCATCATATTTATATGCTTCTATCTTGATCATTGTATTGTGGATATACTTCTACTGTCCTATCATAATTATTGTGCCATGATCATTGTGTTTCATTGGTTTGCCTAAAATAATCTTTGATCCATATATACAAACCATGAATGGATATTTTTTTTTATCATTGTGATTCAACTCATATGAAGATGTCATTTTGCATAAACAGTAAAACTTCATGACACAAATGCATTTTAAATTGAAAATATGCAGAAATTATACTTCACATATAAGTGTTCAAATTGGAAATATGCAGAAATTGCCTCTTGGTTAAAATCAAGCTTGACCAAGGGGCTCTATGGTCGAAGTCAAGGTCGACCTAAAATAATCTTGACAAAATGCTTATTTGAAAATCATTTTATTGCACAAATCTTAGTATCTTAATTCATCATATTGAAAACATGATTTTAGTGCAAAAGCTCTAATAAAAGGTCAATATCAAATCTTAAAAACTAGCTATGACCTTAGGATTATTGAATTGTCTTAGAAAATGATTACACTATTACTCCCCTAAAAGATATATATATGTGCTCTACAAATATAGTCTCTCACTTGCATTAAAAACTAGCTCAAAATTTCATCCACAACAATTTCGTCGGTCAGCAAAAATCTCGACCGAGACATACTCGGTCGATGAATTCGTCGACTGAAGACATCTCGGTTGGCTATACTTCTCGACCGATACTCACCAAATAGATGTTGTACATTCGAACCCAGACATATTTCCGGTCGACAAAATGTTCGACCGAGGCAAAATCGGTCAATAAAATTGTCGACCGAGATCAACTTTGTGAACCCCATCCTCGTGAATTAAAAGGAAATCTTCTGATTAAAAAATATATAAAAAAATTGCAGCGGCTAATTTTCGATCGAACGTTGGACGACCGAGAGGAGCGTCTGCAGAAACGACCGTTGCGATCGTCGGTCGACAATTTTTCGACCGAAACGGGTTCTATTTTGCTATAAATAGAGCCCAAAAGACCCCATTCTTCACAAACTCACATTCTCATTTCTCTAGCTCTTCTCTAGTGCATTCTAATATGAATTTTTAGCTTCTATACACCCAAATCTTGCCTTGCTTCTTCTTCACTTCAAAGAAACAAGATGGCTTCCTCATCATCGCGTGGAAAGAAGCAAGTCGCGACTAGGAAGGGTAGGATAGTCTCCCCGGAACTACCGTTCATCAACGACGCAGCTGCCGGCGATCGCTACCTCAGGCTATCCTCAAGGACCCCTCTTCCACGACGGCCGGTCGACGTCACGGACTTCCACAACATTGTTGATCCTGAGGAAATGTTTGAGGTGCAACATCTGTCTGAATTTCTGAATCCTTCCTTCCATTCCTACTCCTCACAAGTAGTTAACGAATTCTATGCCAACCTAACCCCACATCCTGACCATGATTCCTTCTCTTCTATGGTTAGTGGGTATGGATTTCATTTTTATGAGGAGGGCATTATTAGCATGCTTAACATAGATATATAAGAATATAAAGAGTTTATTGATCTCACCACTAGAAATCCACTAAATAAGCTTTCTCAAGATGACACTACCACTAGTTTAAGTGACATTAAAAGAGACATTTTTCTATCAAATACTACTTGCCATGAAGATAGGGGTACATATTATGCCATCAATTTAAAACCTGAAGCTAGGATAGTAAACCTCATTGTTGCCACAAATATCTATCCTAGGGCAAATAAATCTGAAGTACCTACTTTTCACATATACCTTATCTATGCCATCCTAAAAGGTATCCCCATCAATTTCATTCGTATCATTCTTAAGAATATGGTTGAATTCTCTGGCAATCCACCTTATGCCGATTTTGTTTGCCAAATTACTCAACATTTTCTTAAGAAGAATATTGAGGACCTAGGTTATACATGGGATAGGAAACCCCAAAAGATAAGTAAAAATATAGTAGAGAAGATGGAGATCGATTTTGGACACAAGAGGGCTAGGACTGAAGGAGAGCCATCCACCCAAGACATACCTCCACCACCTCCTCCTACTAGCCTACCTCATGATCCTATCACAAACACTTTGACATACATTGCTGGTTCTCAATATCACCTAAGTAGGCAATTGGATTACAATCATCATGCCATGTCTTATTTAAATCAAAGGATGCAAGCCCTTTCTCCTGAATAACCTGATGAATATCCTTATTCACTTAATCCTGGCATGCTAAAACCATACAATCCATCCTACAATTACTATCAAATTCCACCTTCACCATCTCCTGACCTCACTCATACTCAGTTTTCTCCAATCCAACTCCAAGATATTGCTGCCCACTTTCGATTCGATAGTGTTCCCACCTTCTTGGAGGCTTATGCTTTAACCAAGACAGGTGCTTTGGAGTGGCAGACACCGGTCAAATACTATGGAGCTGAGCCCTTTCTTGGAAAAGACCCGGAAATTGATGTAACCCTTCAGTCTTTTCCGTGAGATCATGAGATGAATGGCTATCTTTGTAATGTTTGTAATGGCTATCTTTTTATAAGCTAGTATGTCATGATTTATGGGTCATCTTATGAGTTGTATGAGCACTGAGTTGTTATGAATAAAAGTATTTTCTATGGATTCAATTGGACATATCCTTGTTATATAAGAATATTATAGTGGAGCATAACAATCAGGGGGAGTAATATATGCAATGAACCTAAAAGGATCTCATTCTTTGCAAATGATTGAGAAATAAATTGTGGATAAATTTGAAAATGTGTAGTTTGTATTCATATTAATCCCTTGCTTTTAAATTGAATATCTCTTTAAGGGGGAGCATAGCATAAAATTAAGGGGGAGAAATAAAAAGTCATACTAAATGATTATCTTGGATATCTTTTTGAAATGACAAAGGGGGAGAAATAATATAAAATCAAAAATATAAAATGAGTTTCATAATCATTCGACCAGTACACACTTGCAAACAAGACAATGGCTACAAAAGGTAAACTTCAGGTATGAAACACATATGATTTACATTTCCTTATTTTATATTTAGGAAATGTTTGTCATCTTCAAAAAGGGGGAGATTGTTGGCTAAATTGGACATTATTATAATCCCTTTGTTTTGATGATGACAAACATTTCATTCTTGTGGATCTAACGTGCTACTTGAGTGTTGCAGGAATTAGGTGGATGACAAACAACTTGGAAGATCTTTATGCTCAAATTGCTTTAATTCATGATTGTAATCAAATGTAAAAACTTGTACAAGTATATAATGTACAAGTACTTAGATATCATGTAAATCAAGCATTTAGATCTTCCCTAGTCAATCATAGCACTTAGATAGGTCATCCCCTAAAACATTGTCACAACTGTACACTCATACACACATAGTACTTAGTTTAAAACATTGAAATAGGGTTAATCTCGGTCGACAAAATTCTCGACTGAGACACTCTCGGTCGACAAACTCTTCGACCGAGAATGACCTAGGTAGCCGTTAGACACAGCAAACATGGTAGTTGGGAGTTTGATCATAATGTTATATACACTTGCTCCAGACAGTCCCTCGGTCGACAAAGACCTCGACTGACTGGGATCTCGATCGACAATTCCTCGACCGAGAATGTCTCTGTCTGCAATTTTTAGGATTAATTAACTAGCCGTTGTTAAAGCAACTAATGGATACCTAACGTCTAGTTGATCACTTAGAACCCCCTAGAAAGTGTCTAGAACGTCGTTAAGCATCCATAGGCCATTCCTATAAATAGGACAAGCCATAGGACACCCAAAACACACTTGTGCAATACTTGAGCATTCACACTTGCAATTGAGAATCCATTATTATGAGCAATTCAGCAACTCCAACATTTGCTACTCATTTCCATTGATCTAATTTCGTGTCCTATAGGCTAGAATCTCCTATCCACAACACTTATACTTTCATATACATTGGTTAGGAGATCAAAATGCTTGATATAGGAAATCAAGCCTTGTGCTACAACGGTATTATAATTTCTATTTTTCCTTCTTGTTCCTTTTTATTGTTTGTACTCTCCTTGCTACTCCTAGGGTTGGAGGCTGCAGATTGGAGAGGGTTTGACTTCTCAGGTGGAGAAGGGTCTTCTCGGTGGAGAAGGTGGACTTTGGACTACTTTAAGAAGGCTGTCTCAACGGGAAGCTACTTCAAGTGGAAGGCTACTTCAAGGGGGAGCTTGAGGTTACTTCAAGGAAGGCTGCTTCGAGGTTGGTGAGACTACTTCTAGGTGAATACTGTCTAAATGGTTTGGTGAAAGTATTTGTAATTTTATGTAACATCCTTGAGAGGTAATAAAATTTAAGTACTTTCAAAATCCCGGTTGGGTAAGCAACCAGGTAGTGGATTGACTGCCTTAGTATTTGCTAAGGTTGGAACCACTCTAAATCCTTGTCCCCTTGTCCAATATTTTTGTGGTTGTTTGCTTTTGTTGAATTAATTTTAAAATATCCATAAAACCCTATTCACCCCCTCTAGTGGTTTTTCACCAATATGGTGTGAAGCACACACACACCTCTTTGCCTGATATGGTGTGAAGCACACACACACCTCTTCGCCCGATATGGTGTGAAGCACACACACACCTCTTCGCCCAATATGGTGTGAAGCACACACATACCTCTTTGCCCGATAAGGTGTGAAGCACACACACACACCTCTTTCCCCGATATGGTGTGAAGCACACACACCCCTCTTTGCCCGATATGGTAGAAGCACCTCAATTCAATATACTTGATTGAGTGACACATGTAGTGTGTTATGTCAAATGATACATTAAGACATAAAGAGTTTAATGCACTTTGATAAGTGTAGGCTAACATACCTTTGAGAAAGGGTTAAGCCAAGTTAAAAAAGTATGATGTAATCAATATCCTAGTGAGGATGAGAGAGAAACTCATACTTTGCGTTGATAATCATTTAATGATAAATGATGAGAATAAATAAGTATGATTGAATACTCATGATATCAATGTATGCTCCTAGATGTGTGGAGCAATGAATTAGGGTTTGGATTGATAATATGAACTTGAAACCCTATTCGGCTATAAAGGGAAACCCTAACCCTAATAATGTGAAGGTTGTATTTCTCTTATTGCATAACCCTTGTGAGATATGTGAAATACTTGTACAACACGTATAATGTTTATATAGGTCTTATGACCTAGAGATGGTTGTTGCCTAGTGAGAGGTGACAAGATGTTTAATGGCCTTGTAAGCCATGTGAATAATTGTTTCCTAGTGAGAGGTGACAAGATGTTTAATGGCCTTGTGAGCCATGTGAATAATTGTTTCCTAGTGAGAGGTGACAAGATGTTTAGTGGCCTTGTAAGCCATGTGAATAGTTGTTTCCTAGTGAGAGGTGACAAGATGTTTAATGGGCCTTGTGAGCCATGTGAATAGTTGTTGCCTAGTGAGAGGTGACAAGATGTTTAATGGGCCTTGTGAGCCATGTGAATAGTTGTTTCCTAGTGAGAGGTGACAAGATGTTTAATGGCCTTGTGAGCCATGTGAATAATTGTTGCCTAGTGAGAGGTGACAAGATGTTTAATGGGCCTTGTAAGCCATGTGAATAATTGTTGCCTAGTGTGAGGTGACAAGATGTTTAATGGGCCTTGTGAGCCATGTGAATAGTTGTTTCCTAGTGAGAGGTGACAAGATGTTTATAAAAGTCTCATGATCTAGAGATTATTGTAAGAGATGGTAATGTTCAAAATAAACTAGGGAATTGGGAAACCCGTAACATAATAATAATAATAAATGGTTACAAAGATAATAATGAAATCTTGGTCATACATGCATTATGGTTATATCCAAATAAGGGCTATAGTGTTTTTAATATGATAAAATGAGATATGAGGAATACTTGTATCACATAAAGGATGTGAATGTGTATGATGGTTCGACCGAGGTATAATGCCTAGTAAAGGTGATGTGGTATTCAGTGATGAGTTTAAGGGATTGATATCTCATAATGAAGGTGAAAGGGAAACATAAAGGTATTCCAACTCCTATGGAATCCTTAGCAATATAGCCATGATCGCACAGGATTGGTATAATTCAATACCTGGATGTACTCTCAAAATGATCTTACAGGATTGGCATAGTCCAATACCTTGTTGTGATCTCATAGGATTTGTACAATCAAATACCTGACTGTAATCTCACAAGATTGGTACAATCCAATACCTAGCTGTAATCTCACAGGATTGGTATAATCCAATACCTAACTGTACTCTGAAAATGATCTCACAAGATTGGCATAGTCCAATATGTGGCTGTAATCTCACATGATTGGTACAATCCAATACGTGGCTGTAATCTCATAGGATTGGTACAATCCAATACCTGGATGTAATATCATAGGATTGGTACAACCCAATACATGGCTGTAATATCACAAGATTGGTGAAATCCAATACCTAACTGTAATATCATAGGATTGGTACAATCCAATACCTGGCTGTAATATCACAAGATTGGTACAATCCAATACCTGACTGTAATATCATAGGATTGGTACAATCCAATACCTGGCTATAATATCACAAGATTGGTACACTCCAATACCTGGTGTACTCTTACAAGATTGGTATAAAGATGGAACATGATGATGTATATTCTCCAGATTGGTAGAAATCAATATTGGGCTAGCAAATTGGCTGTTGACAACAACTAAAAATGAGAATGATTGATGGATATCATACCATGATAATATTGTCACAGGTTAAGCTTGAGATGTTGGTATAATATGATGGGTAAATGATACACATGTTCTTCATATTCCTTATAAAGTGAATCGATGATTAACTACTCTATCATAGACAACTGCAATGCTTTAAAAAGATGAGAATGTTCTAATCTGCTTACCCACAATGATTAATCTTGTTTATTAATATAAAAAGAACCCCTGCTCAGTTTTATACTGTTTACATGTGATAATAACATTGTTGGTAGAGAGTTATATCTCTCGCTGGGGCAAATGTCTCTCCCCATGGGATCCACATTTTTTAGGTCAACGTGCATGAGGGGGTAGAGACCGTACTGTAGAGAGAGAACAACAACAATACGGAAAGCAATAATAGCTCAGGTTGAGTGTACTGTCTGTCGTGTCTTGTAGATAGAAGTCCTATGTGTTGTCTCTATACTCTTAGGTCCTCAGATTCAGTACGTGATGGTTTTATAAACGATCTAGGATTTTGTCTTGAATGCCTTGAGGGTTTCATGTTGCTTATGTATAGGTTTTGGCAAACCAACTGTTATATGTTATCCTCAAGATGAGATGGTACAAAGTATGTACAATGTGAACCATGATGTATATAAAGTTTGGTCCTTTCTTTAAAGAGTTTTCCAGGAAATGGATCTATTTACAAAATGGTTTTAATTTTTAGTGATTTTGTTAATCCACTGTTTATGATTATTCCGCTTAATTAGTAATGTTTTGGCTGTCACTTTGGTGGCAGTCATTACAAGTTTGGTATCAGAGCTTAAGGTTTGCTGAGTCTACAAAGACATATGACTAAGGTGTTGAGTTTGTTCTAGTCTTCTCCAATATATCTTATAGTGACTTCTGCTTATGAAGGAGGGATATAGCTTAAAAATGATTGGAGAGCACGAGGAACACATTTCTAAGAGCAACGTTGTTGCACCAGGAGAAGGTGCAAGGGATCAGGTAAGAGAAGAATGAGTGCTTGTGAATTTCCATCTTGACCCAATCAGGATAGAGAATCCTTATTTTTATGCTCTTGTCGGGCATGTTAGGACAAAAATGATGAATATAGTGGACTGGATACTAGCAATACAACCTAGGTTACCAGCCCTCAATGTAGAAACCTTGGGTTTTGAAAGGGTTCCTGAATGGCATAGTCATGTTGGAACAGTGGAAAATGTGGGAAGGATTAACATATAACAAGAAAATAGACTCTTCCATAAGTATAGACAGATAGTACATCTGTGATGGCAATGCCCAAGGAGGGGCAATAAGTTGAGAATTAAGGAAAGGTCTCTATAATTCTAAAGACATTTGCCTAGTTGTTCTAAAAAGCCAATGTTTTTGGTACCACCAGTGCAATCAATGCCTAGTGCACCAAGGCAGTAATCACTAAGTAACGGCAAAAGTCCTAACTTTCCACCTATAAGAACTCTTGACTTAGCTTCTACATTGGTAATAAGACCGATAAGACTAGGGTACGAGGATAAGACATGTTATAGATATGGACATGTTGAGCATACTAAACCCTTTTGTTCAAAAAAAAGGAGGAAATGACCCAACAACTGAGGCAGACTCGGCATGGCTTCTGAAAGTTACAACCCAATAGTGTAAAAAGGCAAAAGCAACAACATGAAACAACTTGACTCTATGTTTGAGTCAACCTGAAGTGGTAGATGACCACGAGGGGTGACAGTCAGATAAAGCTTTTTCATTATGATATGTCTTCTCTTGATTTTATCTGATAATCATAAGAAGGTAGTTGTTGTTGAGCTTCCTTTAATTAGTCCTTTGAGGACATGAGGAAGAGATAAGAAGGATGAGAACCTATATTCAGTCTAATATTCTTTTATATGTTTTGAAATTTCTCTCTTCATGTAGAAAGGGAAGAGATGAAAAAGAAACACCTAGAGAAAATTAGAGATACTAAGTAGTAAAAATTTAAAGAGATGTTAAAAGTAAGAAACATAATATAAAACAAATGCATGCTACCTAATTTCAGTTCTTGAATACCCTGGCCATGTATTCATCTATTGAAGGCAAGGTAAGTATGACACTCTTAGATTGCTATCTTTCTGATTACTCTGATCAAGTAGTCATTTTGAGACAATCTAAATAGCACAATGAAGTAGGAGATGTGGTAGGGATATTTCTACCACATCCTAATTGTTATACAAAGGAATTTGAGTCAATCACAGATCAACTTATAAACAAAAGAAGATGTTTAGTATAATGTATACCTTGGTTTGAGGACCTAGAGGTAACTATTACCTGATAAGAGGTAACAATGTTCAGTGATGAACTAAGAGTTTGAATACCCATATCTAGTAATCATGATGATGATAATGCTACGAGATGATGACATGTAATCATCTCTATAATTCCTATACTGATGGCAAGGAACCTAAGAGGAAATAAGATTGAATGACACATGAATAATTGAGAGTTCATGTAATATTCAAGGAAGGTGATAATCTCTTTTCTTTACTAAACAAACCTAGATAATGATGGGGCGATAAAAAAGGACTATGTTTCCTTGTGTTCTTTCTTTTCAGGAACATGACAATCAAGTAAGTATTATGACACTTATGCATAGATTAGAAGTAATCTATAGATGGATACTTTGAAAAGTATTAGTTAGTCCTAGATTTTGGTTCCAAGACAAAGGTATATGTGATAAGAAAGGTCCTATTATATGTTTGGTTTTGGTAATAACAACAAAGGATAGAAATGATGAGCATGTGATGTGTTCTTGGCACATATAATGGATACAAAGGTAAAGGATCCTAGTATCCAAGAACTTTAAATGGTTTGAGATAATTGTGGGCTCTGATCTCCAAACCATGACATAAACATGATTAAAACTTTACGGAAGCAAATCGGTAATCAGCGGAAGACAAAAATCACGGGAAATTAAAACTTTTCATGACAAGAGCTTGAACCCATAAAAGCTTCTTTCATAAAGTGAGGTAAACTGTTTACATCTCAGGATAATTACTTCTTGAGTAATTATATACATCAGGATACAAAATCTCAAGATCACTATACAAAAGACTCCAAGACCTGAGAGTACAGAGGACACATAGGACTGACTCTAACTACACCATATGGCAGGACAATCTCCACCTGAGATTACTGCTGCCCCTGATGCTGCTGCTGAGACTGATCACCTGTAGGCTGGTTCCTTCGTCTCCGACGTCCACCTAAAAAGTTGAAGCCTACGGGGTGAGACAATTATACATAATTGTCCCAGCGAGAGTTATAACTCTTCGCCAGAAGCTTTATTATAACGTCAAAGAATATCTTAAACAATAAAGCCTTTAAAACATTCTATAACAGTTGCAAGTATAACAAGATCTCAACCCTTTAGGAGATATGGAGAATATAAACATTATTGCAATATAACATCAATCAACTAACTTGGAGTCATCTCTAACAAGTTATACTACATGGTTGATTATGTTTTACAAACAACATTATGCCCTATGGAGATGAGGCTTACCACTCATACTCCAACTGATCGCTGAGAAGCCGCATCCGTATCATACATAGGTCATTAAGAGAGCCGGATTCTCATGACCTTCACCTTCCTCAATCAGTAAGAGGATCACTTGTAGGACATCTCGTGTCTCTACTACTATAGCTCACCAGGGTAAACTGGTCCTTCGCTATTCTAGAGTCACAGTGGCGTTCTGTACTCTCTTCGTCATCAGGAGGTTTCATATTTACCTACCACTGATACGGATATCTGTGCTTTCTTCATCATCAGGAGGTTTCATGTTTACCTACCACTGATACGGTATGGAATTATAGTGAAGGATGGATGGATTACACATCTACATCACTTTCCTACACTAGGATGTAAGGTTCTACACATCCATGTACCCCACATACTCAAAAGTATGTGCTCCAGGAGTTCCCTGAGGAAAACCTGTTTCACCATCATTTAATTTCTGACAATGATGGATCTATGATCAGGGCTCTACATTATACTTGATTAGTTAGGTACATTTAGTATTCTTTAACAGCATACATTGTTCTGCAAACAATAATAATAGCATAGCAGCTATAAAAGAAGAATACTAAATGTAACAGGCCTAACTCATATCAATCATCATTTCTCATTATCCTCATCACAAGTCATCTCTAAGGCATGACTTTGATGGTATTCATGGCTCTCACAGCCCATTATCAGTATAGGATGCCACTGACAAGACATCCGGTTACTTTACTTATTCATAAGGCTAACAACATGCCTTTAATGAATATAACATCATCATCCATACCTGGATATGATTACCTTCATATCAGAACCTGCATGGTTAATACAACTGATAAAGGTAGTACAAAAATAAGGAATATCCCTCCTACTCTTGTCATAAGAGTTTAAATCTCTACTTCTCATCAAATAGAGTTTAATATTCAAAAGCATGTCATTACCCTTGAATTAGGGTTTACTATTCACATTACATGTCATCATCCTTGAATTAGGGTTTACTATTCACATTACATGTCATCATCCTTGAATTAGGGTTTACTATTCACATTAAGGTGAATTGAACTTATAATATCATCATGTATGAGTAACATCTTCAATGATGATCTTAGATTAGTTAAAAGTTCATCATTTATCATAATTAGGGTTTCTATGATCTCACACAGGTGGATCATACCCTAATTATGCTCATTTCCGTGTATTGGGGATGCTTCAATTGAGTTTCCACTTAAAAAGGGTATTTTCTCTCTCTAGAAGTACTTTCTCTCTCTAGAAGTACTTTCTCTCTCATCATAAGGTTAAGTGATGTCAATATTACTCTAAAACAGGTTGGATTGAGTCATCATAGGCTAACATAGCCAAAAACATCACCATTATGTGATTTAGAGTTACTTTCTCTCTCTAGGGTACTTTCTCTCTCATCATACTAATGGTGGATGATAACATTAGACTAGATCAAGTTGGATAGAGTCATTATGACTAAAAACATCATTCTCATGTAATTAGAGTTTGAATTGAGCAAGGTATAACTCAATTGACCCTTCAGGGGTATTTTGGTAATCCCCCCCATTGATCATCATTATGGTAAAAAACCTTAGTCAAATAACCCCTTACTATCCTAGATTATCATTAGGGTTTGATTTGGGAAACATTGGACCATTTATATTATGAATTGATTGAAAGAAGTCAACTTGGAATCACATTGATTGATTTCAATCATTAATCATCAATTGAGTTGAAATCGATTGAAAGTGTTGACCGTTTGCCCACTTTGACTTTCCAAGACCGCGAGCCTCTTTCTAACTCCAAGACCGTGAGCCCCCCTTAGGCTTCAAGACCGTGAGCCTCTTCAAGTGGTTCAAGACCGCGAAGCCCTATCATTGGTTCAATTGATGTTGAGACCGCGAAGATCAAATTGGAGTTGAGACCGCGAAGAGACGTTGACCGTTTAGCTAGTTTGACCTCAGGACCGCGAGGCCCTTCGCGGTCTTGAGACCGCGAGCCTCCTCTCGGTCTTGAGACCGTGAGCCCCCTCACGGTCTTGAGACCGCGAGCCCTCTCACGGTCTTGAGACCGCGAGCCCTCTCACGGTCTTGAGACCGCGAGGCTCACATGGTCTCAGCCGCTTGGTCCATCAACAAAATCAAAGATACAATCGATGATGTTAACTGATGTTGAAGCCCTCAAAAGGTCAAAGTTATGTTGACCACCTATGTATTGGGTCAACTAAGGTTATGCTTAACCAATTGGTCATTCAATTGACCCTCAATTGTTGACCAATTAGGATTGAAATCGATTCAATTAGGGTCTATCAATGTTCACCCATCAACACTCCACAATGTGACTCAACACAAGGTTGAACCCTTCAGTTGAGCTCCAATTGGGCCCAAACTTGGCCCAAACGGTCTTGAGGTCATGTGGGTGGACCCCACATGGTCTTGAGACCGTTTGCCCAAGGTTTTATCAAAATCTAAGGTGATTTGATAGGAGTTGAACCATGATTGAGCCATAAAACAGAATTTTGATTAAATTGATAACTTATTTGCAATTAGGTCCTCAATTGGTCAAATTACTTAACTCTAGACCTTCAAACGGTCTTGGGTAATTGTCCTCTCGGTCTTGAGACCGTTTGGATGAGTTCCAAACGGTCTTGAGACCGTTTGACCATCCAATTTTGGATTCTAGTGCAGATTCATCAAGGTCTGACCCATTGAGTTGATGATCATGTCAATATTTAATTGCAATGTAATTCGGTGTAATTGTACCTTCAATTGGTCAACTATCCTTGACCCCAGACCTCCAAACGGTCTTGGTTGATTGCCCTCGCGGTCTTGAGACCGTTTGGTGACCCCCAAATGGTCTTGAGACCGTTTAGGTCAATCAACCCTAAAAACCCTAATTAGGTCACCATAATTTCAGTACTGATATTATCTAGGGTTAGCCCTAGTATTCACCCTTCAACTCTTAGCCCGTTTGGAATTAGACCATCAAACTTGGTGAGTTGTTAATTAACATAATTTTGAGCAGTAATCTCATACGGTCAACGCTTAGACAACGACCTTACACGGTCTTGAGACAGTTTGTCCAAAAAGGCAATTTCAGACCGTTTGAAAATCAGGAATAAATTCAAATAAAGTTGTTACTTAAAAAGGTCATATCTCCCGATTCCTTTGGAGTTAGCCTCCCAAATTTTGAGGGTAATTAGCCTATATAATTAGAAACAGATTTATTATACGGTCCACGCCCGGTAAACGGGGCCAAACGGTCTTGGAGACCGTTTTCCCTGTCGCGGTCTCGAGACCGTTTGCTCACCTCGCGGTCTTGAGACCGAGAGAGCAAACTTTTGAGACCGTTTAAGGAAGTGAAAAGCGGTGGGTTTTTCTTGGAAATCACGCCTTCATCTCCTAGCTCAAGAACAGTACGAATATCCCATGGATTTTCTTGCAAAATAGCAGGGAAAAGTAGGGAAATACTAAGAGCTATCATCAAAACGCATATAAAGATGCACATAGTAAAGCATGGGTTTAGAGTTATAAAACCCGCCTAAAGCTTGCTTCTTGAGCTCCAAGCTTTCAAGCTCCAATCTCTAATGGCATCCTTGAGTTCTTACAGGTTGGCCAAGGTGAAAACTCCAAGGAAGGATGAAAAGAGACGGCTAGAAAGGTAGGGTTTCAAGAGTTAGCCATGAAGATGACCTTGAATTCGAGTTCTAACCATGGAACTAAGCAAGAAGAGGGGTTTAAACCTACCTTGCACCCCTTGGTCGTCCTCCTTATCTCCAAGGCAGTCCTTGGTCGTCTTTGGTGAAATGAAACAGTAAGGGAACGAAGGGTGAGTTCCCTTGCAACTAAGGGAAGGAGAGCTTATATACATGGGGTAGGATTTTCAACATTAGTTCATAAGTTGTCCATAATTCCAACTAGGTCCCTCCTTCTTTAATTGATCGTCCCTTCCTCTTTATTATAAGGACAAACCTTCTCTTAAGGTCTTAGGAAAAGAAGGTAAAGGAGAGCAAGCTAATAATGAGGTACATACATAAAGAAATATTGCACATATACCCTGATTATTTAATCACAAGGCATATCTCATAACTTGATAATTCAATTGAGGTGACTTCCTCATCATTTCTTCTCTTAATGATGGCAAGAGTCTAAAAAGATACATTAGATGACATATTTCACAATTTGTATCCCTTAAACTGGGTAAATTGCACATAGGTCCCTGTATATCAAAACAATGCTACTACTTTAAATGAAAAGGAGCAAATACTGAGATATATGTTTCTGAGAACTTAATTACATGCTCAGAGTTAATCACAAAGATTTAATTACATATTTAGGCAAAACACCTAGGGCTAACTCATAACCCTGGTCAGGGATGTTACAAATTATCCACCCCTTACAAGGATTTCGTCCCCGAAATCGATAAAACATACTAAGAGAAAAGGGCAGGATACTTCCTTCTCATCTCATCCTCTAACTCCCAAGTGGCTTCTTCAATACCACGATGGTTCCAGAGGACTTTCACAAGACTTATATATTTCTTCTTTAACTTTTTAATTCGTTTATCAAGGATTGACACTGGTCCCTCCTCATAGGATATGTCATCATTCAATTCTACTTCCATGGGTTGTAGAACTGACTCGGTGTCTGGGTGACATTTCTTCAACATAGAAATGTGAAACACAGGATGTAACCTCTGTAATTCTGGGGGAAGTTCTAGTTTATATGCTACCTTTCCAATCCGTTCAATGATTGGATAAGGCCCCATATATCTAGGAGCTAACTTCCCTTTCCTTCCAAAACGAAGGACCCCTTTCCAAGGTGAGACCTTAAGATACACTCTGTCTCCAACCTAGAACTCTAAGGGTCTACGACGTTTGTCAGCATAAGATTTCTGCCTATCCTGAGCAGTCTTAATCTTATGTTGTATAACTTTAATCTTTTCCGTGGTTTGCTGCACCAGGTCAGGACCTAACAACTGATGCTCACCAGTCTCAAACCAACACAAGGGTGATCTACAACGTCTACCATATAAGGCTTCATAAGGTGCCATATCAATACTATGCTGATAGCTATTGTTATAGGCAAACTCTATCAAGCTTAGGTGTAGATCCCAACTTCCGGTGAACTGGAGAACACATGCTCGCAACAGGTCTTCTAAGGTTTGTATGGTCCTTTCCAACTGTCCA
This sequence comes from Alisma plantago-aquatica, assembly GCA_963693085.1. Lineage (NCBI taxonomy): Eukaryota > Viridiplantae > Streptophyta > Magnoliopsida > Alismatales > Alismataceae > Alisma > Alisma plantago-aquatica. The sequence goes on from OY856409.1 coordinate 1,355,172,380, forward strand.
TCAGTCTGTGGATGAAAGGCCGTACTAAACCTCAGCTTAGTGCCTAAGGCTTTGTGCAACTGTTCCCAAAAACGACTGGTAAACTGAGGACCTCTGTCAGAAACTATTGTGACAGGAACTCCGTGCAAACACACTATCTCTTGAACATACAACTCTGATAACCTTTCAGCATAATAGGTTGTTTTGATAGGTAAGAAATGTGCTGTCTTAGTCAACCTATCAACAATTACCCAAATGGAATCATGTCCTTTGCTTGTCCTGGGAAGGCCAACAACAAAGTCCATGGTCACATGGTCCCATTTCCACTGTGATATGGGTAAAGGTTGCATTGTTCCTGCAGGCTTCTGGTATTCAGCTTTAACTTGCTGACACACAGGGCACCTCAGAACAAACTCTGCAACGTCCTTCTTCATCCCAGGCCACCAATACAGATCTTTCAATTTCCGATACATCTTGGTGCTCCCTGGATGCATAGCATACATGGAAGAATGGGCTTCTTCCAGGACTAACTTTCTCAAGTTGTCCACATCTGGCACTATCATTCTTCCATTATAACAAGCTACTTGATCTTCTGAGTCATGAAAACCATCTTGCTTCTCATTTCCATACTCAGATCTTATATTTTGAACTGCAGCATCATCTAGCTGTGCCTCTTTAATCTGCTCCCTTAGAGTAGGTTTAATATGCATCTCAGCTAACAAACCGGTTAACAATGACACCTTCAACTGTACATTGTTTTGCCTTAAAGAGATAAGCATATCTTTTCTAGAGCATACTAAAGAGTTTAGTTGTGCTCTATTCATGGTTGATGTTGCTGATTTCCTACTCAAGGCATCTGCAACAACATTGGCCTTGCCTGGGTGGTAATCAATTGTACAGTCGTAGTCCTTGATTAACTCCATCCAGTGACGTTGCCTCATGTTGAGCTCATGCTGAGAGAAGATATACTTAAGGTTTTTGTGGTCTGTGAAAATCTGGAATGTTTCTCCGTAGAGATAATGCCTCCAGATCTTCAAGGCATGAACCACAGCAGCTAACTCCAAATCGTGTGTTGGATAATTCTCCTCGTGTTTCTTAAGCTGTCGGGAAGCAAAAGAAATCACTTGTTTATCCAGCATCAACACACATCCTATTCCATTCTTGGAAGCATCACAGAAAACTATATACCCTTTTCCTTGTTCAGGTAGCACTAGCACAGGTGCACTTGTCAACCTCTCTTTCAGCAGCTGGAAAGATTGTTGACACTTATCACTCCAAGAAAAAGGAACCTCTTTCCGGGTTAACTTGGTCAAAGGTAAAGCTATAGAACTAAAGTTCTTTATGAACCTTCGATAATAGCCAGCTAACCCCAAGAAACTTCGAATTTCCGTCGGTGTCTTTGGTTGTTCCCATTGTAGAACAGATTCTACCTTTGTAGGGTCAACACGAATTCCCGAGGCGGATATCACATGTCCAAGAAAAGATACTTCAGGCAGCCAAAACTCACACTTGCTGAACTTAGCATACAACTTATGTTCTCTTAGCAAAGTCAAAGCTTGGAGAAGATGCTGCTCATGCTGCTGAGCATTCTTACTATAGATCAGAATGTCATCTATGAAGACGACAACACACTGATCAAGGAAAGGTTGAAAAACTCTATTCATGAGTTCCATAAATGCAGCTGGTGCATTGGTTAGTCCAAACGACATAACCGTGAACTCATAGTGACCATATCTTGTCCTAAAGGCAGACTTGGACATGTCACTATCCTTAATACGGAGTTGATGATATCCAGACCTCAAGTCTATTTTTGAAAAGACTGTTGCACCACGCAACTGGTCAAAGAGGTCATCAATTCTCGGCAGAGGATACTTATTCTTTATTGTTACTTTATTGAGTTGTCTGTAGTCAATGCACAACCGCATTGACCCATATTTCTTTTTAACAAACAAGACCGGAGCACCCCAAGGTGAAGTACTCGGTCGGATAAAACCTCTCTCAAGTAGCTCTTGAAGTTGTTTCTTGAGTTCTGCCATCTCGACAGGCGCCATCCTATACGGAGTTTGAGCTATGGGTTTTGTATCTGGAATCAGATTGATTTCAAAGTCAATCTCCCGAGGTGGTGGTATACCAGGAAGTTCTTCAGGAAACACATCTTTGAATTCCCTGACTATAGGAACTTCGGCAGGATTGGAACTTTCCTTGGTAACATCTACCACATGGGCTAAGAATGCATAACATCCTTGCCTCAACAGCTTATCAGCAACCATAGCTGACACAAGACAGGTGGGCAGAATCTTTCTTTCACCTTGAAAGACCCATGTGTTGCTTTCATCAGCAAACACAGCCAACTTGGATCACAATCCAAGACAACTCTATACCTTTCTAAGGTATCCATCCCAAGGATTATATCAAATCCCTGCATATCAAGTGGTATAAGATCCACTTGAATGCGATGGTCAGAAAAGAAAAGGATGTAGGAAGAACATACCTCCTGCAAAACGGCAGACCCACTCAACGGAGTCTCTAACAACAAACTATCTGCTCTATGGCTAACAGTCACATTGCAGTTACGAATCACTTCACGAGTGATGAAAGAGTGCGTGGCACCCGGATCAATCAGAACGGATACAACACAGGATGTAGACATATCAGAATATAAAAATTTCATCTGACCTGCCACTACCCGTGGATTGACCACTGCCTCAGGTGGGTTCATAGCATAGAACCTCGTAGTCGCCTGGTGTTGAGGTGGTGCTGATGATCCAGCTTGAGACGCTTGTCCACGTCCTCGAGCTGCTCCTTGATGTTGTCTATTCTAAGATCCCTGTTGATTCTGTCTCGGGGTTTGTTGTGTCACACCGACAGGCCTAGAACGGCAATCCTTCATCAAGTGTCCCACCTTACCACAGTTGTAGCAACTCTTCTCCTGTTGCTGTGGTCTGGGTGGTCCAGTAACTGACACTGATGCAGAACTGTGGATCCCTTGAAGCGGTTGACTCCATCCTCTACCTCTGCTTGGTGTCCATTGAGTTTGAAAACTCGATCTGGGTGGTGGAGGGTTAGGTGCAGAGAATCTAGGTTTCTTGGAATCCCTAGATGAAGAACCCTGGAACTGTGGATATCTTTTATGGGTTTGTCTTTTCTCAACCACAGATCTCTCTATCCTTCGGACTGACTCAATGAAGGTAGAGAATCTCTCTCTGTTTTCTAAGGCAGACACAGGGGTTGACATATCAGAATTCAAACCCTTTTCGAATCTTCTGATTCTTTCCTCATCCGTAGCAGCCATGTGTGGACAAAACCGCAACAACTCCATGAACTTAGCTTCATACTCACTAATGTTCATCATACCCTGCCTTAGTTTCTCAAACTGAGAGATCTTCTCATCTAGGAAGGTCTTTGGAAAATATCTATTGATAAATTCCCGACGAAACTCTTCCCATGAGAACTCTACTCCAGGTCTCTTCTGCTCTTCCATGTTCCACCAGTGACCAGCACTGCCTTTGAGAAGATAGACAGCAAGTCTAACCTTCTCAGCTTCCGGAATCATAAGAATCCTGAAAGCCTTCTCCAACTCTATCAACCATAAGTCAACATCTGTAGGATCGGCAGATTCGAAGTACTCGGTAGCTCTGACACGACGAAGTCGTTCGAATGTCTTACCAATACCTTGTGCTTCAGGCTGGACAGGTGCCCTAGGTGTAGGAATGGGCATCCTATCGGTTATATGTGTCATGGCAGTCATGAGCTGCCCGAACATCGTCTGTACAGCTGGATCACTCATGTCAGCTGGGTCGAACTGGGGTGGCTCTCTTGGAGACTCAGGTGCAGGTTGTTCTATTCTCGGAACTCTTGCACCGCCTCGAGGTGCACTAGCACTACTCTCTGCCACGTGCTCATCAAGATGTTCTGACATTCTTATGTATCTTCTTCTCCTGAGGAGCAGAAGATTCTATTAGATGAGGAAGGAGTACTAAAGGTAGACTCGACATCCTAAGTCCTATGCCTCTGTAGACTCAACTGAACCTGGAGCTCTGATACCACTAGTTGTGGGCTCTGATCTCCAAACCATGACATAAACACGATTAAGACTTAGCGGAAGCGAATCGGTAATCAGCGGAAGACAAAAATCACGGGAAATTAAAACTTTTCGTGACAAGAGCTTGAACCCATAAAAGCTTCTTTCATAAAGTGAGGTAAACTGTTTACATCTCAGGATAATTACTTCTTGAGTAATTATATACATCAGGATACAAAATCTCAAGATCACTATACAAAAGACTCCAAGACCTGAGAGTACAGAGGACACATAGGACTGACTCTAACTACACCATATGGCAGGACAATCTCCACCTGAGATTACTGCTGCCCCTGATGCTGCTGCTGAGACTGATCACCTGTAGGCTGGTTCCTTCGTCTCCGACGTCCACCTAAAAAGTTGAAGCCTACGGGGTGAGACAATTATACATAATTGTCCCATCGAGAGTTATAACTCTTCGCCAGAAGCTTTATTATAACGTCAAAGAATATCTTAAACAATAAAGCCTTTAAAACATTCTATAACAATTGCAAGTATAACAAGATCTCAACCCTTTAGGAGATATGGAGAATATAAACATTATTGCAATATAACATCAATCAACTAACTTGGAGTCATCTCTAACAAGTTATACTACATGGTTGATTATGTTTTACAAACAACATTATGCCCTGTGGAGATGAGGCTTACCACTCATACTCCAACTGATCGCTGAGAAGCCGCATCAGTATCATACATAGGTCATTAAGAGAGCCGGATTCTCATGACCTTCACCTTCCTCAGTCAGTAAGAGGATCACTTGTAGGACATCTCGTGTCTCTACTACTATAGCTCACCAGGGTAAACTGGTCCTTCGCTATTCTAGAGTCACAGTGGCGTTCTGTACTCTCTTCGTCATCAGGAGGTTTCATATTTACCTACCACTGATATGGATATCTGTGCTTTCTTCGTCATCAGGAGGTTTCATGTTTACCTACCACTGATACGGTATGGAATTATAGTGAAGGATGGATGGATTACACATCTACATCACTTTCCTACACTAGGATGTAAGGTTCTACACATCCATGTACCCCACATACTCAAAAGTATGTGCTCCAGGAGTTCCCTGAGGAAAACCTGTTTCACCATCATTTAATTTCTGACAATGATGGATCTATGATCAGGGCTCTACATTATACTTGATTAGTTAGGTACATTCAGTATTCTTTAACAGCATACATTGTTCTGCAAACAATAACAATAGCATAGCAGCTATAAAAGAAGAATACTAAATGTAACAGGCCTAACTCATATCAATCATCATTTCTCATTATCCTCATCACAAGTCATCTCTAAGGCATGACTTTGATGGTATTCATGGCTCTCACAGCCCATTATCAGTATAGGATGCCACTGACAAGACATCCAGTTACTTTACTTATTCATAAGGCTAACAACATGCCTTTAATGAATATAACATCATCATCCATACCTGGATATGATTACCTTCATATTAGAACCTGCATGGTTAATACAACTGATAAAGGTAGTACAAAAATAAGGAATATCCCTCCTACTCTTGTCATAAGAGTTTAAATCTCTACTTCTCATCAAATAGAGTTTAATATTCAAAAGCATGTCATTACCCTTGAATTAGGGTTTACTATTCACATTACATGTCATCATCCTTGAATTAGGGTTTACTATTCACATTACATGTCATCATCCTTGAATTAGGGTTTACTATTCACATTAAGGTGAATTGAACTTATAACATCATCATGTATGAGTAACATCTTCAATGATGATCTTAGATTAGTTAAAAGTTCATATTTATCATAATTAGGGTTTCTATGATCTCACACAGGTGGATCATACCCTAATTATGCTCATTTCCGTGTATTGGGGATGCTTCAATTGAGTTTCCACTTAAAAAGGGTATTTTCTCTCTCTAGAAGTACTTTCTCTCTCTAGAAGTACTTTCTCTCTCATCATAAGGTTAAGTGATGTCAATATTACTCTAAAACAGGTTGGATTGAGTCATCATAGGCTAACATAGCCAAAAACATCACCATTATGTGATTTAGAGTTACTTTCTCTCTCTAGGGTACTTTCTCTCTCATCATACTAATGGTGGATGATAACATTAGACTAGATCAAGTTGGATAGAGTCATTATGACTAAAAACATCATTCTCATGTAATTAGAGTTTGAATTGAGCAAGGTATAACTCAATTGACCCTTCAGGGGTATTTTGGTAATTCCCCCCATTGATCATCATTATGGTCAAAAACCTTAGTCAAATAACCCCTTACTATCCTAGATTATCATTAGGGTTTGATTTGGGAAACATTGGACCATTTATATTATGAATTGATTGAAAGAAGTCAACTTGGAATCACATTGATTGATTTCAATCATTAATCATCAATTGAGTTGAAATCGATTGAAAGTGTTGACCGTTTGCCCACTTTGACTTTCCAAGACCGCGAGCCTCTTTCTAACTCCAAGACCGCGAGCCCCCCTTAGGCTTCAAGACCGCGAGCCTCTTCAAGTGGTTCAAGACCGCGAAGCCCTATCATTGGTTCAATTGATGTTGAGACCGCGAAGATCAAATTGGAGTTGAGACCGCGAAGAGACGTTGACCGTTTAGCTAGTTTGACCTCAGGACCGCGAGGCCCTTCGCGGTCTTGAGACCACGAGCCTCCTCTCGGTCTTGAGACCATGAGCCCCCTCACGGTTTTGAGACCGCGAGCCCTCTCACGGTCTTGAGACCGCGAGGCTCACATGGTCTCAGCCGCTTGGTCCATCAACAAAATCAAAGATACAATCGATGATGTTAACCAATGTTGAAGCCCTCAAAAGGTCAAAGTTATGTTGACCACCTATGGATTGGGTCAACTAAGGTTATGCTTAACCAATTGGTCATTCAATTGACCCTCAATTGTTGACCAATTAGGATTGAAATCGATTCAATTAGGGTCTATCAATGTTCACCCATCAACACTCCACAATGTGACTCAACACAAGGTTGAACCCTTCAATTGAGCTCCAATTGGGCCCAAACTTGGCCCAAACGGTCTTGAGGTCATGTGGGTGGACCCCACATGGTCTTGAGACCGTTTGCCCAAGGTTTTATCAAAATATAAGGTGATTTGATAGGAGTTGAACCATGATTGAGCCATAAAACAGAATTTTGATTAAATTGATAACTTATTTGCAATTAGGTCCTCAATTGGTCAAATTACTTAACTTTAGACCTTCAAACGGTCTTGGGTAATTGTCCTCTCGGTCTTGAGACCGTTTGCCCATCCAATTTTGGATTCTAGTGCAGATTCATCAAGGTCTGACCCATTGAGTTGATGATCATGTCAATATTTAATTGCAATGTAATTCGGTGTAATTGTACCTTCAATTGGTCAACTATCCTTGACCCCAGACCTCCAAACGGTCTTGGTTGATTGCCCTCACAGTCTTGAGACCGTTTGGTGACCCCCAAACGGTCTTGAGACCGTTTAGGTCAATCAACCCTAAAAACCCTAATTAGGTCACCATAATTTCAGTACTGATATTATCTAGGGTTAGCCCTAGTATTCACCCTTCAACTCTTAGCCCGTTTGGAATTAGACCATCAAACTTGGTGAGTTGTTAATTAACATAATTTTGAACAGTAATCTCATACGGTCAACGCTTAGTCAACGACCTTACACGGTCTTGAGACCGTTTGCCCAAAAAGGCAATTTCAGACCGTTTGAAAATCAGGAATAAATTCAAATAAAGTTGTTACTTAAAAAGGTCATATCTCCCGATCCCTTTGGAGTTAGCCTCCCAAATTTTGAGGGTAATTAGCCTATATAATTAGGAACATATTGCTTATACGGTACAGGCCCGGTCAACGGGGCCAAACGGTCTTGGAGACCGTTTTCCCTGTCGCGGTCTCGAGACCGTTTTCTCACCTCGCGGTCTTGAGACCGAGAGAGCAAACTTTTGAGACCGTTTAAGGAAGTGAAAAGCGGTGGGTTTTTCTTGGAAATCACGCCTGAATCACCTAGCTCAAGAACAGTACGAATATCCCATGGATTTGCTTGCAAAATAGCAGGGAAAAGTAGGGAAATACTAAGAGCTATCATCAAAACGCATATAAAGATGCACATAGTAAAGCATGGGTTTAGAGTTATAAAACCCGCCTAAAGCTTGCTTCTTGAGCTCCAAGCTTTCAAGCTCCAAGCTCTAATGGCGTCCTTGAGTTCTTACAGGTTGTCCAAGGTTAAAACTCCAAGGAAGGATGAAAAGAGACGGCTAGAAAGGTAGGGTTTCAAGAGTTAGCCATGAAGATGACCTTGAATTCGAGTTCTAACCATGGAACTAAGCAAGAAGAGGGGTTTAAACCTACCTTGCACCCCTTGGTCGTCCTCCTTAGCTCCAAGGCAGTCCTTGGTCGTCTTTGGTGAAATGAAACAGTAAGGGAACGAAGGGTGAGTTCCCTTGCAACTAAGGGAAGGAGAGCTTATATACATGGGGTAGGATTTTCAACATTAGTTCATAAGTTGTCCATAATTCCAACTAGGTCCCTCCTTCTTTACTTGATCGTCCCTTCCTCTTTATTCTAAGGACAAACCTTCTCTTAAGGTATTAGGAAAAGAAGGTAAATGAGAGCAAGCTAATAATGAGGTACATACATAAAGAAATATTGCACATATACCCTGATTATTCAATCACAAGGCATATCTCATAACTTGATAATTCAATTGAGGTGACTTCCTCATCATTTCTTCTCTTAATGATGGCAAGAGTCTAAAAAGATACATTAGATGACATATTTCACAATTTGTATCCCTTAAACTTGGTAAATTGCACATAGGTCCCTGTATATCAAAACACTGCTACTACTTTAAATGAAAAGGAGCAAATACTGAGATATATGTTTATGAGAACTTAATTACATGCTCAGAGTTAATCACAAAGATTTAATTACATATTTAGGCAAAACACCTAGGGTTAACTCATAACCCAGGTCAGGGATGTTACAATAATGAGAACATGACTCCTGATAAGATGAATAATGTTTGGTTACCTAGAAGGGACAACTTTGAGATTAGTCTAGTTACATACTGTAGTATGGATACCATATGTTAGGGGCTTATGCTCCACATAAACATGACATCAGCAAGGATGTATGAGTTGAAGGAACAATTCTAGAATCATTTTGGGAAAAATCTTATCAAGCTAAAAATATTTCTTTAGAATATCCTTATCTAGATCTATTGAGGTAGTTTATACATACCATCCAGAGATACCTTCGAGACAAGTTCTTCTTTGACAAATAGCCTCTCCTTATGATAAGAAAATAAACAGCTAATGGGATAGTTGGTATAAGTCATAAGAAAGTTTAGTGTGTGTCAACAGATTAGATTGACACAATAAAAGTATGACAAGACTTGTAGTCCCAAATGGATGATGGAATGTAACTCTAGCTTTTCCTTGGAGGTGAAATGCTAAACTGAGTGAGGGGTATGGAAAACTTTCAAGATCAAGAATATTATTGCATAAAAGATATGAGTTGAGAAAGGTGAAAAAGCAATGAGGTTTGTCACCTGATTTATACAAAGTATGTATAGTACTTCTCTAATTTAGAAAGTGTTACCTGACATAGGATTGACACTGCAATCATTAATGAGAAGGACAATGGAATATGTGTCTTGTATGACAGATTCTATGATAACCCAATATGGAGGAATTTTATGCTGGTTAAAGTTTTATGGCATCTCCATGACATCAAGATGTTATGTGGAGGCTTGATGGCAAGATTCATGAGTAACAATTGTCTCCCTTCATCTAGGATTTCGGGGATAAAATCCTTGTTAGGGGTTTATAATTTGTTACATACGTGACCTAGGTTTAGGGCTAACCCTATTTTTTAGCCTAAATAAGTTGCTTAGAACTTTAATATAATCCTCTAAAGTATTTTGTTATCATGTAAAAAACTTATGTTTTGAGTTTGGCCATGTTTGAATAATATTTCAGCAATGTTGTGTTGTTTTGGACCAAAATGCAATTTACCCAAAATAAGGGGTTATATTGCAATATGTTGTAGGGTTTTAGGGGAGGCAGAGAAGGCAGCGGAAACAAATTTTTTTCTCCCAAACCCAGAATAAAGGAATTGCGTCAACGTCTATACAGTAGGTATGATGGTTTGTAGAAACATACCTTGTCCCGAGGCTTGCTCGGCGATGTTACCTCACGGCTTGTGTGGTCTTCACCTCCGGTCTTGGATGGTGTCTGTGCAGAACCTGGTCTCACTGGGACTGTCAAGATTGACAGATGTCCTCCGAGCGACAGAAGTCTCCCGCCTATGTAGTAGTCTACACAGACCACCTAGAAATCCGATCTGCTTGTCCCATAAGGAATCAGAAGGAGTCGTACCCTCATGTCGGCGTACTAGTCACCAACACACTCTCCTACCACAAGTAACTTATCTGTAGTTGTCTTTCCCTTGTTGTGCCTCCCTTATCGGGTAGCACTTGCTCGGGCTCTCTCAGTTACCACAACCAGAGAGAACGACAACTTTACAGAGTAAATGGTGTTATGAGTTGTTGTATCTGAGAAGCCCCCAATACCTCTATATATTTAGGAGGGTCATGGGATAGGGTTTTCTACCCCAGGAAATGCGGGATTAAAGTAGGAGTAGAAGGGTTCGAGATTTTCTACAAAACAACCAACTACGTAGCTGAACCGATCGTTTCAAGCATGAAACAGTCGGTTGGGGACCTGAGCCGATCGATTCACACCTCAACCGATCGGTTGGGGCACCTGAGCCGATTGGTTCACTTCTGAACCGGTCAGTTCACTGCCCTGGTCAGTTCCTGATTGACTTTTCCTCTTTTGTTTCGAATTGATCAAAATACCAATCCTTGTTCCAATCAAATTGGGCTAGTGAAACGAAGAGAAATTTCTTGCCAACCTGACTTTCCCAACTCGCTCGTTTAGACCAGTTGAGCTGATTGGTTCAACCCTTGAACCAGTCGGTTCATCCTGTCCTGAGTCGATCAGTTCATCATATGAGCCGTTTGGTAGGGAGTGCAGATTGTGCAAAATCAGTCAATTGTAGTTTCAATCAATCTGATACTCTAATCAATCGATCCAACACCTTGAATACTATGATATTGAGCTATCAATTGATTGAGTGTTTAATTGAACTACTAAAATCCTTTAGTAATCAATCTAAACATCATTTGTGGATAAACTCCTCTTCCAGGTTAAATCCTATGTGTGTGACCCTGCAGGTCCATTTCATGTTGGCAGTGAAAGTCCATAACACTTATGACTTCACAAGCAAAGAGCGGTGCCTAGTCACACATCAGTGCTATCCAAGTGAAATAGAAAGTTGGAGAACAACTTTCAATCCTACAATCCATGAATGGTGTTACAGTAAATGTATAATTCCTTTGTCACTGATATCCCGAATGAACTCAAGGCATGGAACATTCATCCTTTCAACGTTCATTCACTTTCTTGATCTCAGAGTAGATTGGAGGAGATATGTATGACATCAATATCATATAATGATTCACACATGCATGCACGCCTATCTCAATCCTACTCATCAAGTGGCCATGGATATCAAACTCCCTCGGGAGAGACAAATCCCATATCTGCCACTCACCCCTCAAAAGCCCCATGTGTCAAAGTCACCCAATCATCACCTTTATAACAACCCATGTTTCAGGGCTACGTTTGATGATGTCAAAGTGTACCCAATGACATGTGTTGAGTGTAGTGATTTCAGGTCAAAGAATCACACTCACCACCATCACTATGAGAACTGACTGTGACTACCATGTCATGGTTCCATGTGTCAAACTCACGGTGGGTCTGTACGGTACACTTGTTCTCTAACAAGTACCTATGTGTTTGGTTTGATATCTCCATATCATGACTAATGAGATTCTGTCATCAACCAATACCACAATCTAGTCTTGTGTGCCATTGCTGTCTATCTACCTTCCACAATGACATCCGACTAGGGACATAATAAGAATGTACAAACTCTTAGCATCCGTATGATCTCACCATTCAGGTCCTCAACCTAAAAGCATACGTCATTGAGTACTATCATTCTCTAGACATTCAATATGTTATATCATTATCTCATATGACTGAACCAGAAAGAATTGGAAGCTTACCTTTGATGTTTATCAAATCAATCTTAATGCATCCCACCCATCATCCCATGATTGGCTCTCAGGGCATACATACCAATAGACTCCCATTTGTACTGTGAGCCAATCACCCTTGAATCATATTCATAGTGATCTTCAAACATGTCCCACTTGTTACTATGTTCTAGTGCTAACATAGTGAGTTATGACAACACTTTGCCAAAGTCGATATTAACTGCATGTCTCTCATCTCTTTGCTATACGTCACTCGTATGAGATGGAGTTGCCGTAATATGCAATATAGTATTCCTTTGCTAACCTTTAGCCATATTGCATGACCAAGCACTCCTAACTTGTCATCAATGACCGGAATAACTATAAGTTCATCTCATGAACTTCCAGATCCATATAGTATCCACTAATGTTCTCTAACACACGGATACTCGGCCTTTCCTTTTAAACGGCTTTATTGGAACATTTCCATTTATCAACAAACATTCACTTTTATATATATCTCATATATATATATTGCAATTGATTTTCAGTCCTTTTCAAAAGTTCACATCAGTGTAACTCTTTACAGTGAACCCTTCCTTATGTCCATAAAACTAGGACTTATCAAGTTCTTATGGTATTCCAGTAACCTTTACGGGAACTAGACAGACATCCACTCGTCATGTCCCACATGAGGAAAGGTCGTAACATTTGGATATACAATTGTAACGACCCCACCTCCCGGTAACCCCCAATTAAGGGAGACCAAAAGGTCGGTGCCGTTATCCAATTAACATGATCAAAGGTTCGACAAATAATCAATAACAATTATTAAATTCTACTAACTAACTGGAATTTGGTATAAAATTAAAACTTTACTTACCTTTGAAAACCTTGGAAATCTATCTATCATGATCTTGAATTATTCTGTTTAATCCTCCTTGCACTTTATTTCTTTTTCCACAATGTGTCACTTTACTGTTTGTTCTTTCGATTGTTGTTCCTAAAACGCCGACAAACAAAACGTCGGTCAGTATATCGAAATATACTGGTATGTGGGAACAACCAAAATCTTGCAAATATGGCTAACAATTTAATAATCACAATCAAATTAATTAACAAGCCAGTTTACACTTTTTAGTATGACATTCTCCACCGCTTTTACCCTAACCCTGGCATACCCACCTTAGGGTGCCCTTTGCTAATGACTTAAGGCCAGCTTCTCATTCCCGAGCTTGGTGCCTGGGGGTCACCACTCATGGTGCCCACTAGTCATGCAATATCATAGGCCACCTTCTTGGTGCCTGGGGTCACCACTCAAGGTGTCCATTGGTCTACCCATCTGGGCCTGATCTTTGGCATCATCCATCAAGGTGGCATGTAGGTGCGAGAATCCATACTTCTATTATTAATGTGATAATCATAGTGACTTTATAATTTGCAAGTATGAACATCCAAACTGATAATTTGCATTCAATGCGATTAACCATCCGAAAAATCATCGGGAAACTAAGGCGGTTATTCATAATTAACCACATACCTGTCGGGCAGACTCAGGTGCAGGAATAATCCAATCAAGCAAGTAATTCCAGAATCAAGCAAGTAAGCACACAATTCAATCCTAAAATATACATCCCATATTCTCTATCATGGATCATGGTATCCAAAGTCTAATAGGCCTAATCGCCCTAGGGTTACTAACCCCTTTTTAGGGTTTTGACTCTAATTAGGGTTTTACTTCCTTTTTACCTCTTTTACTTTACTTTTATCAAAATATCCATCAAACCCTAATTATCTCATCTTATTTATCACAACAGATTCTAAGATCATACTTTTGCAACTCAAAACCCTAATTTCGTATTTATAGATGCTTTTCTTTCCTTTTTCTCCTATTTAGGGTTTCTAAGCATATTAACCATCACATTAGTTTAAAAACCCTAAACCTCACAATTCTATCATCAAAACAGGTTAAAAACCATCTTTATCATTAATCAAGTAAACCATGCTAGCATTAATCTATTTGCAGGATTAAAACCATCTTTGGTTAACAATTAGGGTTTTCTAATTACAAATTAACACTTTTCCCTTCAAAATATACACTTTTACAAAATTTTCCGATTTATATATTCAAACCATTTTTAGTGCATTCCTTGTATTTTTCTGATCAATTTTCATGTATTAACTTTTCCCATTCGAGCTTCATAGCAGAAGTTATGATTTTTGCAAAATAATTCATTTTTCATCGATTTAATTACCGATCTCAGAAAAACAACGACCCTCCGATCCGTGGTCCGCTGGTCCCCCAGGATCCAGCGACCAGGAATCATGCGCGCCTTGCGATCAAAAGAAGAAATAGACGAAGACACCCTTACCTTGTCTGAAGGCGCGAAGGGGAAAATACGGAATTGTACAGGTTGTCTTCAACCTCACGAGCTTCTGCTCACACGATCCAGGGGTCAACTGAGAAGTTGACTTCAAACTCCAGAGCGCCTGCACGCGATCCAAGACCATCGATCCCTTCGTCTCGACCTCACGAACTTGATGGTCCCCTTGATTGGCCGTGGGTGTCCTTCCAACTGCCGAGGTTACTCCTTGTTCCACCAGAGGCATCTGCTCCTAGACGGAGATGCAGGTCATGGTCGGAGCTTTAATTGGAGGCACGGGTTCGATCGTCGACTCCGTCCGGTCATGCCAATGTACTCGCTAGGGGTGCTGGTTCCACATATACTTACCCCCTATATATAGGGTCTCATCGAGTCTTCTGTAAATTGGGAACTTCTCCCATACGCGAAGAAACCCCTGAAAACTTGGGGTGGATCAGATCGGCTCGATCTCCCAGAGTCAATGGACTCCTCCAAAACTCCGCAGCTGGTCCCAAACTCACAGAAAACACATCGATCAAACTCATCGCAACCTACTCTCTGTATCCTCAGTCCTCGTGAGATCGGGATTCACCCCAAGCCATGGATCATAGATCCAACGATCGCAGATGAGCACCCGAAATAAAAAATCGGGATTTTATTCCCAGATAAATCGTGACACATATTTACTATGCAATTAATGTCTATACTTTAGGATATCTTCTAAATTGCATATCTTGGAATCCGTGCATCACTTTGCAACCAAATTTTAAGGGAAACCTCCTCTTGCCTTTATCTATGCGCATGCCAAAAAAGAGTCCCAAATTCCAAAGGAAAAGGGCTTTTTCTTCAAAAGCAAGGTATTCTTTAATAAGACTTATTTAAATTATATTTCCTCTTTCTTATTTTCTTATTTCTCATTATTTATATTCCTTGTAATCCAAGAAAGCAAGTGGGGTTCGAATTATTACTCATCATGACCAAACCCCCACTTCTCTCTTTATTTCTTGCAATATCTTGTTTATTTCTTATTAAAATATCTCTTTTGAGGATTTCTCTCTATTTCTCTTTTATTTTCCTCATTGCTATACCTTTTAATGTTAGGAATTCTTGGGATACGAAAATCCACCAAGATTAACTCAATTGCACTTATTTCCACTTATTTTTCACATTATATCATTGTTTTCAATTTCTTTCTTAATAATGAAATACTTAATTAATCCTTTCTTTTCTTATTGCCTTTTTATTGCAACTTTGGACTCCTTGGAACCCAAGGAACCCAAGAGGCACGAAATTCATCCTTGGATTACATTCCTTTGTCTTCTAGAGGTTTCTACCTCATTCTTTTCTCAAAAACTCAATTATTCATTTATTAATTAAACTTCTTTGTTAATGGGCCCAATAGCCAATAAAGCCCACAACACAAACATCAAGGCTATTGTAAATGAAATTCATTTATTCACAACAAATTATATCATTATTTGTCCAAATATCTTTAATATGAGAAATTACATTTCTCACCAAAGGAACCCAAAATTTGGGGTTGTAACAACATCAGTGTAACTCTTTACAGTGAAACCTTCCTTATTTCCATAAAACTAGGACTTATCAAGTTCTTATGGTATTCCAGTAACCTTTACGGGAACTAGACAGACATCCACTCATCATGTCCCACATACGAGTTATGAGGATGAGCATATCATATTGTCATGTCCTACATACAAGATGATGAATGCATTTTATTCTTGCTATGTCCATACATGCAAGATGATGGGATGATTACATACATGATATATCCATATCTATTCTTAGTGTTCCCATTCTTCATAAGAATTGGACACTTGGCATTGGGATACTAACTCCATGTAACATGGACAAGTTTTCTCCCACTGAATCTGTGTATACTGAACCCTTCAGTACAGATTGCCAATGTATGCTTTATCTTTTCAGGTCAAGAGGTTTTTCAAGAAATATCTTTATAGGTCTCTATTCCTATCATAGGAAACATCTCTATCTTCCCTAAAGATCATTTCCACTTGGGATTTCCATTCTAGAACATTTCCATTTCACATCAACATGTGGAATGTGAATATGCTCCCACTAAATCACAAACCCTTTCTTTATCTTTGACATATCAGTCAAACACTTTGACCATATCATCAAAGTAAAGATCCAGCTCCAAGTTGCTTGTACTTAATCAATCACATTGATTAGTCCATTGTAACTTATAGACTTCTTTTGCATTAATGGATTCATAAACCTTATAGGTTGTGTCACGTACACATCCTTGTTTTATTCCTCATAGGAATGCAGTTTTAGTATTCGTATGCCAAATCTTTTAGTTATTAAGTTACAATCAACAAGCATCATCCTTCTCAAAATGTTATCCATGTGTCTTAATGCTTAAGACTCATTTGCACTCATGGATTTCATCCCAATGGGTGCTACCATCAAGGTCATACCTTATGGTTCTCATAGAAGTCATTTAGGATGTAATGGTCATAAACCATAACTCAAAATCCTGTTCCTCATATTCATCTAGATAGTTGACTCATCACATGATCAACTCGTCACATAGATAATTGAGATGTATCTATCAAGGATATAAGAACTCACGACCCTTTGTGATTCTTAATGTCCTTTATTAGTGTGGGGTATTCTTTAAGAAGAATTTCGATATTTGATAATCATCCTCTAACTCCCTAGAGCATGACTCCTTGATTTAGACATCACCATGCCTTAATCACAAGCTCACTATGATACACTATCATAATCACTCACAAGGTTCTCAAACACTTGGTGCAAGTATTTCATTCCTTGACCTCATCAAGAATTAACACTTTACCAAATTCGTACTTCATCTATGATATCACTTCAAGATATTCATATTGGTATTTCTCCAAACATTGTTTGAATTACTAGCATTAACTCTAATAGGTATGTAAATACATCATATGTATTATACCTAATAGGATAATCATTCTCCTACTACCACTAGTGAAGATTGATTGATCATGTCTAAGAGATTCATGTCTCTTACTGGTTCTCTAACCAAAAGAGTCTAGATTTATCCATCATATGGAAACTAGAAATGAATTTCTCATGATTTATGCTAATTTGATTGTTTGAGTTATCAATAACTTTTAGGTATCATTTTATCTTATGCATACCAAGTACCACAAGATAAACAAGGCATTACCACAAGGAAACATCAACTTTATTAATTGCCATTATTGTCATACAATATGCAAAATAAGGTGTTTCTATCCATTAGAAAATATGAAATAGCAGTTCATAACTCTATTATATGCCTTTAAGGCTGAAAATAAACTAAAGTACTCCTATCTATGGTGGCAACACTTGCCCCATTTATTGGGTGCTTTACAATTTATACCTTGGTATCATATACCTCAAAAGTGTTATAAGTTTATTTCATGACACCTTTAGGTGGAGACGTCTGTCACCTCCTTCTTCTTTAGTTCTTCCAGATAGAGTGGACAATTCCTTTTCCAATGTCTTGGCTTTTGACAATGGTGACAATTGCCTCTCTTGGTCACGCCTCCCTTGGCCTTGAGAGTTGAAGACGACTTGGGCTGCTGGCTGGCATCAGGACCTTTCTTAGCCTTGCCTTTGCCCTTACGCTTGGACTTGCCTTTCTTGTTGCTGATCATCATCACAGACTTAGGCTTTTCCTTCTTCATCTGTGCCTCGGCTGTCCTCAACATGCCCAACAACTCTGTCAATGGCTTGTCAAAGTTGTTCATGTTGTAGTTCATCACAAATTGACTGTAGGATTTTGGCAACGATTGCAGAATCACGTCAGTAGCCAAGTCTTGGCTCAGGGGAAATCCCAATCTTATCAGGTTCTCCACATACCCAATCATTTTGAGCATGTGAGGACTAATTGGATCTCCTTCTATCATGACATACTTGAACAATGCCATGGAGACATCATATCTCTCTTGCTGTGCTTGATCTTCATACATGTTCTTGAGATGCTGAATCATCTCAATGACACCCATGTTCTCATGTTGTCTCTGCAACTCGTGGTTCATGGAGCACAACATCAAGCACTTTGCATCAATGGCATCATCAGAATGCTTCTTATAAGCATCCCTTTCTGCCTTTGGTGCCGTAGGAGTAGGTTCCTCTGGAATTGGAGTATCCAGGACATAGAGCCTTCACTCTTGAGTGAGAACAATTCTCAATCTCCTAAACCAGTCATGGAAGTTTGTCCCATTCAGCTTGTCCTTTTCGAGGACCGATCGCAATGAAAAGTGATTGTTATTTGTTGTCATTTGTACTACAAAAGGAAATATATGCAGTTTAGTCCAAAACTCAATTTTGACTTATTTGATTGATTTGAAAGGTTGACGATATAATTAGGACTTTAATTAATTATCGCTCGCACTATTTTTTTCAAATTGATAGCCCTCACCATCAATTTAGAAGATTGCGGCGTACAATCTTCTAGTGGGTCAAGATCCATATTTCATCAAGTCATGAGTAAGCTTTGGCTGTTCACCCACAATCTTGACTATTTAGGTAGGCCATCATGCCAATTGCATCATATGCAACTCTTGATGAATGAACATGCACAACACCTTGCCATGAACATTTCGTGCCTCTGGGCTTAGACACTCTAAGAATCACCAGTTAAGTATAACCCCAAAGCCGACACGGTAAACATGCACCCTACTTTGGAAGAACCTACATGTTTACCCTTTACACTTCCACGAGATAGACGTCGCACCACACTTTGGCGTAACCTACACTTGGTCGATCAAGTTTTTCATGTGTGCCGCTATTGGATGGCGTAAAAGACTTAATATTTAGATGAGGGATTTGGTTTTTATAGGTACATATACATATCCAATCACCACAATACATAGTACGTGTCATATACATGCTATATCCCACAGAAAACATGAGAAATGATAAAAGTGATGATTATGGCCATCCTAATGTGATTCCTCGAGCCAAGAGGAATCACACTCATCTAGGTCTACATCACAAGCAACCTGTACAAGATAAACTCTGTGCTTTGCCTTTCTGGGTTTGATCAACTCATCTCCATGATTGATCGGCTCGCCATCAGGACGGTCGATTGGGTGCCACCAGCCGATCAGTTGGCTCCTCCAACCGATCAGTTTGCCTGGTCATCGTGCATCTCCTCATGGCTGCCACCCACTCGTCTCACTCCTCGAACTGGTCATCTAGAATGCCAATCGATTGGTTCACACCTTGAACCGATCATCTCAGTCATCGTCAGGTTGTCCACCGTTCTTTGACATAACAGGAAATAAAATCTACCCTATTTACATTGTAAAAGGAAAACCTTGAGTTACATTCGGGGGGAGCAGGGGTAGGAAAGAAATATTGAGTTATCTTGAGTTACATCAGGAAGGAGAGATAGGGAATCAGTGCGCAGATGAAGATGCAAGCAACCACATTCAACCAAGCACATATACATATGGTTTATTGTCCATAACCACACTATACATCCACTACAAAACTCATTTAAGGGTGACGCGTATCAAGTGCATTCATATTACATATCATATATGTATATTGGGATTTTTGGATTCAGGATTGGACATACATAAAGCCAATTTTATTCGCATCATATGCAATAAATAAAGGCGACAAACCAAAATTGATCACATCGATAATCCTAAAGTATAGAGCAGTTGACGTGGCTCTGATACCACTGTAGGGTTTTAGGGAAGGCAGCGGAAACAAAATTTTTTTCTCCCAAACCTAGAATAAAGGAATCGTGTCAACGTCTATATAGTAGGTAGGATGGTGTGTAGAAACATACTTTGTCCCGAGGATTGCTCGGTGATGTTACCTCACGACTTGCGTGGTCTTCACCTCCGATCTTGGACGGTGTCTATGCAGCTCCTGGTCTCACCGGGACTGTCAAGATTGACAGCTGTCCTCCGAGCGGCATAAGTCTCCCGCCTCTGTAGTAGTCCACATGGACTACCTAGAACTCTGATCTCGTTGTCCCACAAGGAATAAGAAGGAGTTGTACCCTCTTATCGGCGTACTAGTCACCGACACACTCTCCTGCCACGAGTCGCTTATATGCAATTGTCTTTTCCTTGTTGTACCTCCCTTATCGGGTAGCACTTGCTCGGGCTCTTTCGGTTACCACAACCAGAGAGAATGACAACTTTACAGAGCAACTGGTGCTCTGGGTTGTTGTATCCAAGAAGCCCCAAATACCCCTATATATAGGAGGGTCATGGGACAGGGTTCTCTACCCCAGGCAATGCAGGATTAAAGTAGGAGTAGAAGGGTTCGAGATTTTCCACAAAACAACCAACTGCGCCAACTGAACCGATTGTTTCAAGCATGAAACAGTCGGTTGGGGACCTGATCTGACCGGTTCACACCTCAACCGATCGGTTGGGGCACCTGAGTCATTCAGTTCACTTATGAACTGGTTGGTTCACTGCTCTGGTCAGTTCCTGATTGACTTTTCCTCTTTTGTTTCAAATTGATCCAAATACCATTCCTTGTTCCAATCAAATTGGACAAGTGAAACGAAGAGAAATTTCTTGCCAACCTGTTCTTCCCAACTCGCTCGTTTGGACTAGTTGAGCCGATCGGTTCAACCCTTGAACCGGTCGGTTCAGCCTGTCCTGATCCGACCGGTTCATCATATGAGACGATCGGTTGGGAGTGCAGACTGTGTAAAATCAGTCAATTGTAGTTTCAATCAATCCGATACTCTAATCAATCGATCCAACACCTTGAATACTATGATATTGAGCTATCAATTGATTGAGTGTTTAATTGAACTACTAAACTCCTTTAGTAATCAATCTAAACATCGTTTGTGGATAAACTCCTCTTCTAGGTTAAATCCTATGTGTGTGACCCTACAGGTTCATTTCACGTTGGCGGTGAATGTCCATAACACTTATGACTTCACAAGCAAAGAGCGGTGCCAAGTCACACATCAGTGCTATCCAAGTGAAATAGAAAGTTGGAGAACAACTTTCAATCCTACAATCCGTGAATGGTGTTACAGTGAATGTATAATTCTTTTGTCACTGTTATCCCAAATGAACTCAAGGCATGGAATAGTCATCCTTTCAGCATCCATTCACTTTCTTGATCTCATAGTAGATTGGAGGAGATATGTATGACATCAATATCATATACTGATTCATACATGCATGCACGCCTATCTCAGTCCTACTCATCAAGTGGCCATGGATATCAAACTCCCTCGGGAGACAAATCCCATATATATCACTCACCCCTCAAAAGCCTCATGTGTTAAAGTCACCCAAGCATCACCTTTATAACAACCCATGTTTCAGGGTTGCGTTTGATGATGTCAAAGTGTACCGAACGACATGTGTTGAATGTAGTGATTTCAGGTCAAAGAATCACACTCACCACCATCACTGTGAGAACTGACTGTGACTACCATGTCATGGTTCCATGTGTCAAACTCATGGTGGGTCTGTCCGGTACACTTGTTCTCTAATAAGTACCTATGTGTTTGGTTTGATATCTCCATATCATGACTAAAAAGATTCTATCATCAACTAACACCACAATCTAGTCTTGTGTGTCATTGCTGTCTATCTACCTTCCACAATGACATCCGACCAGGGACATAATAAGAATGTACAAACTCTTAACATCCATATGATCTCATCATTCAGGTCCTCAACCTGAAAGCATATTCCATTGAGTACTGTCATTCTCTAGACATTCAATCTATTCTATCATTATCTCATATGACTGAACCAGAAAGAATTGGAAGCTTGCCTTTGATGTTTATCAAATCAATCTTAATGTATCCCACCAATCATCCCATGATTGGCTGTCAGGGCATACATACCAACATATGTCATATGTTGAACATAACTGATGTGTTTTAGCATCATAAGAGAGATAATGATGTAAGGCGGTGGCTTATAGAAACCATAAATTCCAAATTTGAACTTGTTTCAATAATGCTAGTACCTTGTGTATCAATTTTGGTACAAATTGTAATTTACCCAAAATGAAGGGTTGATATGCAAATTACGACCACTAGAGTGTCCCTACACCTCCTAGTATCTTTTATAAAAGAGATAAATTAGGATACACCATGTTTGAATCATGTATACGTGATAGTATTCTTGGTGATAGAAAGACCAATAAAGGATTGAATGTGAAACCCTAATTTGTGCTTGTATTGGGTTGTAGAGTTCATATGAGAGTGCCTATCGGCCAAGGAGCCATAGGGGGAGTCTCATATTGGTTTTGTGAACTCTTGGATTTAACCATGACGAGCTAAGTACCTCAAGGAGGTGAAGTGTATCAGTTTTCAACTTCCTTGGAAAAGTTGTATCAGGTTGTGAATAAAGTGGTGATTGAGTTGAGATATCTTATCCAACAAGATAAGTGATGGCCTAAATATCATCTATAGATTATCCTCAAGTGTTTTTCATGTCAAGATAAATAGGAGTGCATGTAAGGACAAGTGTCAACCATGCATAGCTTAAAATGATGACACCTTATATACACACTTTTTCATGAACCTCAAGTATATATACCCTTCCTTTCACCTATAAGTGAAAATTTCTGAATCTTACCCCCCTTGATCTTATATATCATGTATAGAGTCCTCGTATCGTGCATAGGTGAATGAGTATCATGTATAGGGCCTTGGTATCTGTAACATCCCTAACCTGGGTTATAACCTAACCCTAGAAGTTTTGCCTAAACATGTAATTATATACTTGTGAATACTCCCTGGCATGTAATTAAGTTCCTCAGGAACATAAACATTCAATTTTGCTCCTTTTAAACAAAGTTGTAGCATTGTTTTGTATGCAGGGACCTATGTGAAAATTACCCAGTTAAGGGGTTTAACTTGCAATGTTCATAGGTTAAGATGTTCTTCTGATGATGAGACATAATATGAGTGAATATGATGAGGTATGATGGATTTCCCAAGCTTGGGCATCAAGATGCAGCTTGAGGAATGATCCTTGTGCTTAAAAACCCTAATTTGGAGTAACGTGCAATTTACCCAAATTGTGGGATGCATGTTATAAAATACACCTTATAGAACATCTTTAATGACTCTTGAAATCATTTAGAGTAGAAATGATGAAAGAGACACATAAATGAGTAATAAGATAAGAAAAATAATCTTTGTGCATAAAATTCATTTAGTATGGGTATGGAGACCTTTCATGTATGTACCCTAGTTGAAAGTGGCTTTCCTTACCCTTAGATCTTGAGTTTAGATGAGATTTGCATAAGTTTTGATGGTCTTGGACGTGCCCTTGAACAAGGAGGGACTTGGATGAGAAATCCATGTTCTAGAGGTCCTTATGGTGTAAAATAGCCTAAAGTATATAAGCTCTTGTCCTTGCAAACCAACCAAACGTATCTCTTCTCCTTTTCATTTCTCATCTTTCTCAAACGGCTAATGTAGAGCTCTGGAGCTCAGGAGAACGACCAACTAGTGCTAAGGTGAGGGGGAAACCATCCTCAAGCTTGAATTCATGGTGGAATTCTTCTTAAAAGGTTGGTTCTATGGTTAACTAACTTAGGTTTCTTGTTCTAGCCGACCATCCCCATATTTTCCTTGGAGAATCACCTATGGCCAAGTTGTGGAGCTCAAGACACCATTAGAGGCTTGAAGCTTGGAATCTTGGAGCTCTAGGAACAATGTTCTAAGGCGGGTTTTATAATTCTAAACTCCTTGCTTTATATACATGTTTTTGTTCTTGCAATTTATGCTTTAGTACTTCTTCTTCTACCTCCCTTCTTCCTTGCACCTTTGCAAGCAAAGCGGTGGAGAAACCGACCTGAACAGAGGTTGAAGATGATGGGCGTGAATTTCTAGGTAGCTTTATCAACCGACCTTGGACCCTTTTGTTCCAAACGGTTGCAAACCGTTTAAGGTCAAACGGTTTCAAACCGTTTGATCTCAAACGATCTTGCAAGACCGTTTGGATCAAACCGGTTTCAAGACCATTTGATAGAATTGACCAAGGGACGACCATTTGAGGGTCTGTTGGTAACATATTGAGTTTCATTCCTACAAAGATTCATAATCTAATTCTTAACCAATTGAGAGTTGAAGGCACTTCAACACCCTAAACCTAATCGGGCTGAAATTGCTGATTTCAAGTATAGATTTTGTTGAGTTTTGGGTTGAAGGACCCAAACGGTCTCAAGACCATTTGGGGATTCATCCAAACGGTCTCAAGACCGTTTTGTGACAACCCAAGACCGTTTTTAGGTCTATGGTTGAGCTAATTTGAAGAATTGAGGGTCCAATTGCAGATAAGTTGATGAATTGATAAAATTGCTGATTTTTAGACCTAATTAGGGTTCAACCCTTATCCAACCGACTTGGTTTTTGGTCAAACTTTGGGCAAACGGTCTCAAGACCGTTTGGAGGTCATCCAAACGACCTCAAGACCGTTTGAGCCAAGTTTGGGCCCAATTGGAGGTCAATTGATAGGTTCAACCTTGATTTGATTCACATTGATGAACATTGATGATTATCCGATTGAAACCCTAATTGAATTGAATTTAACCCTAATTGGCTTTCAATTGAGGGTCAATTTGGTGTCCAATTGATTAAGACTAATCCTAATTGACTCAATTTGTTAGTGGTTAGCTTGGATTTAGCCAATTGAAGGCTTCAACAGAGATATACATAATCGATTGTAACTTTTGAACCATGTTGGAGGTCCAAACGGTTTGAGCCTATTTGGACCAAACGGTCTCAAGACCATTTGGATCCAAACGGTCTCAAGACTGTTTGAGGCCAAACGGTCTCAAGACCATTTGGGGTCAAACGGTCTCAAGATCGTTTGGACCAATCGATCTCAAGTCATTTTGATCAAACTGTTTCAAACCACATAAGTTCAAACGGTTTGGAAGTCAACCTTTCCAAATAGTCAACGCACCCAAATGGTTTGGACAAACGACCTTGAGGTCATGCGGTCTTGGAGTCAAACTTAGCAAACGGTCAATGCATCCAAACAGTTTCAAACCGTTTGGAGGTTGAAGGTGTGCAACCGATTGAAGGCTTTAGGGTTGTAATTGATTAGTATTTTGAAGGCTGTAATTGGTTCAATGGTGACCTAATCTAAACCCTAAAGATAACTTAGGACATTAAGGGACTAAGTGATTAAAGATTTGACCCATAATGGTGATCAATGGGGTAGTTTACCAAAATACCCTTGAGGGGTTCAATTGAGTAATACCTTGTTCTAATTAAACCCTAATCACATGATAGTGATGTTTTGGCTTATGATAGTCAATGAGGACTTGACCTAACCTGATCTAGAGTGGTGTAATCACCATATACTAGTAAGAGGAGAGAGAAAGTATCATAGGAGAGAGAAAGTACCCTTTTATGGTGGAAAATCAAGAAAAGTACCTTCAATACACATGAATATGCATGTTTAGGGTATGGTCCACCTATGTGAGATCATGGAAACCCTAATTATGATAATTGATGAATCTTAATCTTATCTAAGGACTTTAATGATGTTGTTTCTCATACAAGATGATGTTATGAGATTAAATCACCATGATGTGAATAGTAAACCCTAATTCTAGGGTGATGACATGTAATGTGAATAATGAACCCTAATTGATGAAAATCAGGGAACCTAACTCTTGAAAGAGTAGGAAGATACAACTTCATTCAAATGAATTGTTTACTGTTATCAGTTGAACTAACCATGCAGGTTTCTATATAAGGATGATCATATCCAGGTAAGGATTATGATACTATATTCATTGAAAGCATGCTTTAGCTTTATGAAATAGTGAAATATCCTGATGCCTTGTTAGTGGCATCTTATGAGATTGATGGGCTATGAGGGCCATGAATATCATCAAGGTCATGCTTAACAGATGACTTGTGATGAGATGATTAAGAAATGATAATTGATGTGAGTTAGACTTGTTACATTTAGTATTCTATTTTCATAGCTGCCATGCTAGTGATTAAATGTTTGAGAACATGTATGATGTTAAAAGAATACTGAAATGTACCTAAATAATCAAGTATAATCATACCATGTAGAGCCCTGATCATAGATCCATCATTGTCAGAGACCAAATGATGGTGAAATAGGTTTTCCCAAGGGAACTCCTGGAGCACATACTTTTGAGTATGTGGGGGAAATGGATGCGTAAATCCTTACATCCTAGTGTAAGAATTGATGTAGATGAATAATCCATCAACCCTTCACTACAAATCCAAACTAAGAGATGTACCACGAATCTCCCAAAGAAAATGCAAACACCGCATCGGTGAGAGATAAACAAGAAATCTTCCGATGACGAAGAGAGTACAAAACACCACTGTAACTCTAAAATAGCAAAGGACCAGATTACCCTGGTAAGCTATAACAGCAGAGATACAAGATGTCTTACAAACAATCCTCTTACTGACTGAGGAGGATGAGGTCATAAGAATCCGGCTCTTTTAATGACCTATGTATGATACCGATGCAACTTACTAGTGATCGGTTGGAGTATGAGGGGTATACCTCATCTCCACAGGGCATAATGATGTTTGTAAAACAGAATCAGCCGCGTAGTATAATTGCTTAGTTTAAGCTACGAGATTCTTGAATGGTGTTACATTGCATAGTAGATATGTTCGTCACCTTATCTATATGATGATATTCTACTTAATACCTCTCTTCTATTGATTACTTTAAATTGCTTATATTGTTCTTTGACTTGCTATATAAAGCTTCTAGTTGAGAGTTATAACTCTCGCTGGGACAATTTGTACATTGTCTCACCCCGTAGACTTCAACTTTTTAGGTGGTCGTCGAAGACGGAGGAACCGGCCTGCAGGTGACCAATCCCAGCAGTAGCACCAGGAGCAGCAGTGAATCTCAGGTGGAGATACTGACTGCTGAGATAGTTGTTAGAAAGTCAGTCCTATGCCATCTCTGTACTCTCAGGTCCTAGGAGTTGATGGTCTGAGATTTTGGTTTTATCTCTTGAGATTTTTTTATCATGATGTATATAATTACTCAAGAAGTAATTATCAGAGATGTAAACAGTTTAATCCTTTTTCTATGAAAGAAGTTAAGGTTTCAAGCTCTTATCTCAAAAAGTTTTAATTTTCCGTGATTTTTTGTCTTCCGCTGTTAATCGATTGCTTCCGCTAAGTTTAAATCGTATTTATATCGTGGTTTTGGAGATCGGAGCCCTCAATTAAGTGGTATCAGAGCTCTAGGTTCGCCGAGTCTACAGAGACATAAGGACTTAGGTTGTCGAGTCTATCTTTAGTGTTCCTTCCTTATCTAATAAAATCTTCTGCTCCTCAGGAGAAGAAGATATATAAGGATGTATGAGCCACATGAGGAGTACGTGGCAGAGAGTAGCGTAGCTGCACCACAAGGCGGTGCAAGAGTACCAGAGATAGAGCAACCCATACCTGAGCAACCCAGGGAGCCACCTCAATTCGACCCTGCCGACATGGGTAACCCAGCTGTGCAAACGATGTTCGGGCAGTTTATGACTGCCATGATGCACATTACTGACAGGATGCCTATGCCTGCACCCAGGGCACATGTCCAGCCTGAAGGTCAAGGTATCGGGAAGACGTTCGAGCGACTACGTCGTGTCGGAGCTACCGAATACTTTGGGACTGCCGACCCCACAGATGCTGACCTGTGGTTGACAGAGTTGGAGAAAGCTTTTAGGATTCTTAATATCCCTGAAGTTGAGAAGGTTAGACACGCTGTCTATCTTCTCAAAGGAAGCGCTGGTCACTGGTGGACAATGGAAGAGCAGAAGAGACCTGGAATGGAGATCTCGTGGGAAGACTTTCGGCGGGAATTCGTCCACAGATATTTTCCAAAGACCTTCCTAGACGAGAATATCTCTCAGTTTGAGAGACTGAGGCAGGGCATGATGAACATTAGCGAGTATGAGGCTAAGTTCATGGAGCTATTGCGGTTTTGTCCGCACTTGGCTGCCACAGAAGAAGAAAGGATCAGAAGATTCGAAAGGGGTCTAAATGCTGACATGTCTACCCCTGTGTCTGCCTTAGAAAACTGAGAGAGATTCTATACCTTCGTTGAGTTAGTCCGAAGGATAGAGAGATCTGTGGTTGAGAAAAGGCAAACCCAGAAAAGATATCCACAGTTCTAGGGTTCTTCATCTAGGGACTTTAAGAAGCCTAGATCCTCTGCACCTAACCCTCCACCACCTAGATCTAGTTCTCAGACTCAGTGGTCTCCAAGTAGAGGTAGAGGACGAGGTCAATCACCTCAGGATACCCATAGCTCTGCATCAATGTCAGTTACTGGACCACCAAGACCACAACAACTGGGGAAAAGCTGCTACAACTGTGGTAAGGTGGGACATTTGATGAAGGACTGCCAATCTAAGCCTGTCAATGTGACACAACCTCCGAGACAAGGTCAATAGGGATCACAGAGAAGGTAATCTCAAGAAGCAGCTCGAGGACGTGGACAAGCGTCTCAAGCTGGATCATCAGCACCACCTCAACACCAGGCTACAGTGAGGTTCTATGCTATGAACCCACCAGAGGCAGTGGTCGATCCACGGGTAGTGGCAGGTCAGATGGAACTTTTATATTCTGATATGTCTAAATCCTGTGTAGTATCTGTTCTGATTGACCCGGGTGCTACACACTCTTTTATCACTCGAAGAGTGATTCACAACTGCAATATGATAGTCAGTCACATGACAGATAGTTTGTTGTTGGAGACTCTGTTGAGTGGGTCTGCTGTTTTATAGGAGGTATGCTCTCCCTGCATCCTCTTCTTTTCTGATCATCGCATTCAAGTGGACCTTATACCACTTGATATGCAAGGGTTTGATATAATCCTCGGGATGGATACCTTAGAAAGGTATCGAGTTGTCATGGATTGTGAATCCAAGTTGGCTGTGTTTGCTGATGAAAGCAACACATGGATCTTTTGAGGGGAAAGAAAGATTCTGCCCACCTGTCTTGTGTCAGCTATGGTTGCCGATAAGTTGATGAGGCAAGGATGTTATGCATTCTTGGCCCATGTAGTAGATGTTACCAAGGAGAGCCCCAACCCTGCTGAAGTTCCTGTGGTCAGGGAATTCGAAGATGTGTTTCCTGAAGAACTTCCCGGTATACCACCACCTCGAGAAATTGATTTTGAGATCAATTTGGTCCCAGATACAAAACCCATAGCCCAGACACCATATAGGATGGCACCTGCCGAGATGGCCGAACTCAAGAAATAGCTTCAAGAGTTACTTGAGAAAGGTTTCATTCGACCGAGTACCTCACCTTGGGGTGCTCCGGTTTTGTTTGTTAAAAAGAAAGATGGGTCAATGCGGTTGTGCATTGACTATAGACAACTTAATAAAGTAACAATAAAGAACAAGTACCCTTTTCCGAGGATTGATGATCTCTTTGACCAGTTGCGTGGTGCAACAGTCTTTTCAAAGATAGACTTGAGGGTTGGATATCATCAACTCCGCATTAAGGACAGTGACATATCCAAGTCTTCCTTTAGGACTAGATATGGTCACTATGAGTTCACGGTTATGTCGTTTGGACTAACCAATGCACGAGCTGCATTCATGGAACTCATGAATAGAGTCTTTCGACCCTTCCTTGATCAATGTGTTGTCGTCTTCATAGATGACATTCTGATTTATAGTAAGGATGCTCAGTAGCATGAGCAGCTTCTTCCCCAAGCTTTGACCTTTCTAAGAGAACATAAGTTATACGCTAAGTTTAGCAAGTGCGAGTTCTGGTTGCCAGAAGTGTCTTTTCTTGGTCATGTGGTATCTGCCTCGGGTATTCGTGTTGACCCTAAAAAGGTAGAATCTGTTCTATAGTGGGAACAACCAAAGACACTGACAGAGATTCGAAGTTTCTTGGGATTAGCTGGTTACTATAGAAGGTTTATCGAGAATTTCAGTTCTATAGCCTTACCCTTAACCAAGTTGACCCGGAAAGATGTTCCTTTTTCCTGGAGTGATAAGTGTCAACAGTCCTTTCAGTTGTTGAAGGAGAGGTTGACAAGTGCACCTGTGCTTGTGCTACCTGAACAAGGAAAATGATATGTGGTGTACTGTGATGCCTCCAAGAATGGACTTGGATGTGTGTTGATGCAGGATAAGAAAGTGATTTCTTTTGCTTCCCGACAGCTTAAGAAACACGAGGAGAATTATCCGACATATGATCTAGAGTTAGCTGCTGTGATTCATGCCCTGAAGATCTGGAGACATTATCTCTACGGAGAAACATTCCAGATTTTCACAGACCACAAGAATATTAAGTATATCTTCTCTCAGCATGAGCTTAACATGAGGCAACGTCGCTGGATAGAGTTAATCAAGGACTACGATTGTACAATTGATTACCATCCAGGGAAGGCCAATGTGGTTGCAGATGCCTTGAGTAGGAAATCAGCAACATCAACCATAGATAGAGCACAACTAAGTTCCTTAGTATGTTCTAGGAGAGATATGCTTATCTCTTTAAGGCAAAACAATGTATAGTTGAAGATGTCATTGTTATCTGGTTTGTTAGCTGAGATGCATATCAAACCTACCCTAAGAGAGCAGATAAAGGAGGCACAGCAAGTTGATGCTGCAGTTCAGCAGATCAGATCTGAGTATGGTGAAGAGAAGCGAGAAAGTTTTCATGAGTCAGATGATCAAGTGGCATGCTATCATGGGAGGATGATAGTACCTGATGTGGATAATCTAAGGAAGTTAGTCCTAGAGGAAGCTCATTCTTCAATGTATGCTATGCATCCAGGGAGCACCAAGATGTATCAAAATTTGAAAGATATGTATTGGTGGCCCGGGATGAAGAAGGATGTAGCTGAGTTTGTTCTGAGGTGTCCTGTGTGTTAGCAAGTTAAGGCTGAACACCAGAAACCTACAGGAACAATGCAACCCTTACCCATACCACAGTGGAAGTGGGACCATGTGACCATGGACTTTGTTGTTGGCCTACACAGGACAAGCAAAGGACATGATTCCATTTGGGTAATTGTTGATAGGTTGAAAAAGACAACGCATTTCTTACCTGTCAAAACAACCTATTCTACTGAAAGGTTATCCCAGTTGTATGTTCAAGAGATAGTGCGTTTGCACAAAGTTCCTGTCACTATAGTTTCTGACAGAGGTCCCCAGTTTACAAGTCGTTTTTGGGAGCAGTTACATAGAGCCTTAGGCACCAAACTAAGGTTTAGTACAACCTTTCATCCACAGACTGATGGACAGTCTGAAAGGACTATACGGACCTTGGAAGACCTGTTAAGAGCATGTGTTCTCCAGTTTACCGAGAGTTGGGATCTACACCTGAGCTTAATAGAGTTTGCCTATAACAATAGCTATCAACATAGTATTGATATGGCACCTTATGAAGCCTTGTATGGTAGACGTTGTAGATCGCCTTTGTGTTGGTATGAAACTGGTGAACATCAGTTGTTAGGTCCGGATCTTATGCAGCAGACTACAAAGAAGATCAAAGTTATACAACAACAACTTAAGACTGCACAGGATAGGAAGAAGTCTTATGCAGATAGACATCGTAAAACCTTAGAGTTCTAGGTTGGAGACAGAGTATACCTCAAGGTCTCACCTTGGAAAGGAGTCCTTCGTTTTGGAAGGAAAGGGAAGTTAGCTCCTAGATTTATGGGACCTTATCCAATTGTTGAAAGAGTTGGAAAGGTAGCCTATAGACTAGAGTTACCTTCAGAGTTGCAGAAGTTACACCCTGTGTTTCACATTTTTATGCTAAGGAAATGTCACCCAGACACCGAGTTAGTTCTACAACCTATGGAAGTAGAATTGAATGAAGATATAACATATGAGGAAGGACCAGTGTCAATCCTTGATAACAGGATTAAAAAGTTAAAGAAGAAAGAAATAAGCCTTGTTAAAGTCCTCTGGAACCACCGTGGTATTGAAGAAGCCACTTGGGAACTAGATGATGAGATGAGAAGGAAATACCCTGCTCTTTTCTCCTAATATGTTTTATTGATTTCGAGGACGAAATCCTTGTAAGGGGTGGATAATTTGTAACATCCCTGACCCGGGTTATAACCTAACCCTAGAAGTTTTGCCTAAACATGTAATTATATACTTGTGAATACTCCCTGACATTTAATTAAGTTCCTCATGAACATAAACTTTCAATTTTGCTCCTTTTTAAACAAAGTTGTAGCATTGTTTTGTATGCAGGGACCTATGTGCAAATTACCCAGTTAAGGGGTTTAACTTGCAATGTTCACAGGTTAAGATGTTCCTATGATGATGAGACATAATATGAGTGAATATGATGAGGTATGATGGATTTCCCAAGCTTGGGCATCAAGATGCAGCTTGAGGAATGATCCTTGTGCTTAAAAACCCTAATTTGGAGTAAAGTGCAATTTACCCAAATTGTGGGGTGCATGTTATAAAATACACCTTCTAGAACATCTTTAATGACTCTTGACATCATTTAGAGTAGAAATGATGAAAGAGACACATAAATGAGTAATCAGATAAGAAAAATAATCTTTGTGCATAAAATTCACTTAGTATGGGTATGGAGACCTTTCATGTATGTACCCTAGTTGAAAGTGGCTTTCCTTACCCTTAGATCTTGAGTTTAGATGAGCTTTGCATAAGTTTTGATGGTCTTGGACGTGCCCTTGAACAAGGAGGGACTTGGATGAGAAATCCATGTTCTAGAGGTCCTTATGGTGTAAAATAGCCTAAAGTATATAAGCTCTTGTCCTTGCAAACCAACCAAACGTATCTCTTCTCCTTTTCATTTCTCATCTTTCTCAAACGGCTAAGGCAGAGATCTGGAGCTCAGGAGAACGACCAACTAGTGCTAAGGTGAGGGGGAAACCATCCTCAAGCTCGAATTCATGGTGGAATTCTTCTTAAAAGGTTGGTTCTATGGTTAACTAACTTAGGTTTCTTGTTCTAGCCGACCATCCCCATCTTTTCCTTGGAGAATCACTCTGGACAAGTTGTGGAGCTCAAGAAACCATTAGAGGCTTGAATCTTGGAAGCTTGGAGCTCTAGGAACAACATTCTAAGGCGGGTTTTATAATTCTAAACTCCTTGCTTTATATACATGTTTTTGTTCTTGCAATTTATGCTTTAGTACTTCTTCTTCTACCTCCCTTCTTCCTTGCACCTTTGCAAGCAAAATAGTGGAGAAACTGACCTGAACAGAGGTTGAAGATGATGGGCGTGAATTCCTAGGTAGCTTTATCAACCGACCTTGGACCCTTTTGGTCCAAACGGTTGCAAACCGTTTAAGGTCAAACGGTTTCAAACCATTTGATCTCAAATGATCTTGCAAGACCGTTTGGATCAAACTGGTTTCAAGACCGTTTGATAGAATTGACCAAGGGACGACCGTTTGAGGGTATGTTGGTAACATATTGAATTTCATTCCTACAAAGATTCATAATCTAATTCTTAACCAATTGAGAGTTGAAGGCACTTCAACACCCTAAACCTAATCGGGCTGAAATTGCTGATTTCAAGTATAGATTTTGTTGAGTTTTGGGCTGAAGGACCCAAACGGTCTCAAGACCATTTGGGGATTCATCCAAACGGTCTCAAGACCGTTTGGTGACAACCCAAGACCGTTTGGAGGTCTAGGGTTGAGCTAATTTGAAGAATTGAGGGTCCAATTGCAGATAAGTTGATGAATTGATAAAATTGCTGATTTTTAGACCTAATTAGGGTTCAACCCTTATCCAACCAACTTGGTTTTTGGTCAAACTTTGGGAAAACGGTCTCACGACCGTTTGGAGGTCATACAAACGACCTCAAGACCGTTTGAGCCAAGTTTGGGCCCAATTGGAGGTCAATTGATAGGTTCAACCTTGATTTGATTCACATTGATGAACATTGATGATTATCCGATTGAAACCCTAATTGAATTGGATTTAACCCTAATTGGCTTTCAATTGAGGGTCAATTTGGTGTCCAATTGATTAAGACTAATCCTAATTGACTCAATTTGTAAGTGGTTATCTTGGATTTAGCCAGGCTTCAACAGAGATATACATAATCGATTGTAAATTTTGAACCATGTTGGAGGTCCAAACGGTTTGAGCCTATTTGGACCAAACGGTCTCAAGACCGTTTGGATCCAAATGGTCTCAAGACCATTTGGATCCAAATGGTCTCAAGACCATTTGGGGTCAAACGGTCTCAAGACCGTTTGGGCTCAAACGATCTCAAGATCGTTTGGACCAATCGATCTCAAGTCATTTTGATCAAACGGTTTCAAACCGCATAAGTTCAAACGGTTTGGAAGTCCACCTTTCCAAACGGTCAACACACCCAAACGGTTTGGACAAACAAACTTGAGGTCATGCGGTCTTGGAGTCAAACTTAGCAAATGGTCAATGCATCCAAACGGTTTCAAACCGTTTGGAGGTTGAAGGTATGCAACCGATTGAAGGCTTTAGGGTTGTAATTGATTAGTATTTTGAAGGCTGTAATTGGTCCAATGGTGACCTAATCTAAACCCTAAAGATAACTTAGGACATTAAGGGAATAAGTGATTAAAGATTTGACCCATAATGGTGATCAATGGGGTAGTTTACCAAAATACCCTTGAGGGGTTCAATTGAGTAATACCTTGTTCTAATTAAACCCTAATCACATGATAGTGATGTTTTGGCTTATGATAGTCAATGAGGACTTGACCTAACCTGATCTAGAGTGGTGTAATCACCATATACTAGTAAGAGGAGAGAGAAAGTATCATAGGAGAGAGAAAGTACCCTTTTATGGTGGAAACTCAAGAAAAGTACCTTCAATACACATGAATATGCATGTTTAGGGTATGGTCCACCTATGTGAGATCATGGAAACCCTAATTATGATAATTGATGAATCTTAATCTTATTTAAGGACTTTAATGATGTTGTTTCTCATACAAGATGATGTTATGAGATTAAATCACCATGATGTGAATAGTAAACCCTAATTCTAGGGTGATGACATGTAATGTGAATAATGAACCCTAATTGATGAAAATCAGGGAACCTAACTCTTGAAAGAGTAGGAAGATACAATTTCATTCAAATGAATTGTTTACTGTTATCAGTTGAACTAACCATGTAGGTTTCTATATAAGGATGATCATATCCAGGTAAGGATTATGATACTATATTCATTGAAAGCATGCTTTAGCTTTATGAAATAGTGAAATATCCTGATGCCTTGTTAGTGGCATCTTATGAGATTGATGGGCTATGAGGGCCATGAATATCATCAAGGTCATGCTTAACAGATGACTTGTGATGAGATGATTAAGAAATGATAATTGATGTGAGTTAGACTTGTTACATTTAGTATTCTATTTTCATAGCTGCCATGCTAGTGATTAAATGTTTGAGAACATGTATGATGTTAAAAGAATACTGAAATGTACCTAACTAATCAAGTATAATCATACCATGTAGAGCCCTGATCATAGATCCATCATTTTCAGAGACCAAATGATGGTGAAACAGGTTTTCCCAAGGGAACTCCTGGAGCACATACTTTTGAGTATGTGGGGGAAATGGATGTGTAAATCCTTACATCCTAGTGTAAGAATTGATGTAGATGAATAGTCCATCAACCTTCACTACAAATCCAAACTAAGAGATGTACCACAAATCTCCCAAAGAAAATGCAAACACCGCATCGGTGAGAGATAAACAAGAAATCTTCCGATGACGAAGAGAGTACAGAACGCCACTGTAACTCTAAAATAGCGAAGGACCAGATTACCCTGGTAAGCTATAATAGCAGAGACACAAGATGTCCTACAAACAATCCTCTTACTGACTGAGGAGGATGAGGTCATAAGAATTCGGCTCTTTTAATGACCTATGTATGATACTGATGCAACTTACTAGTGATCGGTTGGAGTATGAGGGGTATACCTCATCTCCACAGGGCATAATGATGTTTGTAAAACATAATCAGCCGCGTAGTATAATTGCTTAGTTTAAGCTACGAGATTCTTGAATGGTGTTACATTGCATAGTAGATATGTTCTTCACCTTATCTATATGATGATATTCTGCTTAATACCTCTCTGCTGTTGATTACTTTAAATTTCTTATATTGTTCTTTGACTTGCTATATAATGCTTCTAGTTGAGAGTTATAACTCTCGCTGGGACAATTTGTACAATGTCTCACCCCATAGACTTCAACTTTTTAGGTGGTCGTCGAAGACGGAGGAACCGACCTACAGGTGACCAATCCCAACAGTAGCACCAGGAGCAGCAGTGAATCTCAGGTGGAGATACTGACTGCTGAGATAGTTGTTAGAAAGTCAGTCCTATGCCGTCTCTGTACTCTCAGGTCCTAGGAGTTGATGGTCTGAGATTTTGGTTTTATCTCTTGAGATTTTGTATCATGATGTATATAATTACTCAAGAAGTAATTATCAGAGATGTAAACAGTTTAATCCTTTTTCTATGAAAGAAGTTTTAAGGTTTCAAGCTCTTATCTCAAAAGTTTTAATTTCCCATGATTTTTTGTCTTCCTCTGTTAATCGATTGCTTATGCTAAGTTTAAATCGTATTTATATCGTGGTTTTGGAGATCGGAGCCCTCAGTATCGACCGTAGCAAAGAGATATCACCCATAGCAAAGTGATATCAGCCAAGTGAAGGATATCGGCCATAAGAGAGGGATATCAGCCACAAGTGGTGGGGTATCGTGCATAGTACTGAGGATCTCAAGTCTTGTACCTTTGATAAAATCATCTTCAACCTTGGGAACGTGAAGGTTTGGATCTTGGAGCTTTGAAGTTGCTCTTGAGGTGGGTTATATTACTTGAACTCAACTATGTTACTATTTACCATCAATCTTGCCTTAGTTAAATGATTTACTTTCAATCTGAATTTTCTTGCATAATTGATGAATCCATGAGATCTATTAGTGACCTAGGACTGTTGTCCACGAACTATAATAGTAAGAATAAGAGTCTATAGGTTGATGATGATGACACCATCATGGCTCAACCTGATATTGGGGTGAATCACCTCTAACCTGATATGGTGAAGTGAACATATCACTAACATGATACCATGAGGATTAATACACCTTATACACGATATGATTATGAAGTAGACACGTTGTGTACTATATGGTGTCAAGAATACACCATGTGAACGATATGAGGTCAAGCACACAACTTATGCACGACATGGAATCAAGTATATGCTCCAAACCCGATATGACAAACCCTAGATGATGAGTAACCCGATATGGTGTGAAGCACACACACACACCTCTTTGCCTGATATGGTGTGAAGCACACACACACCTCTTTGCCCGATATGGTGTGAATCCTATATGGTGTGAAGCACACACACACCTCTTTACCCGATATGGTGTGAAGCACACACACACCTTATTGCCCGATATGGTGTGAAGCACATACACACCTCTTTGCCCGATATGGTGTGAAGCACACACACACCTCTTTGCCTGATATGGTGTGAAGCACACACAAACCTCTTTGTCCAATATGGTGTGAAGCATACACACACCTCTTTTCCCGATATGGTGTGAAGCACATACACACCTCTTTGCCTGATATGGTGGAAACACCTCAATTCAATATACTTGATTGAGTGACGCATGTAGTGTGTTATGTCAAATGATACATAAAGACATAAAGAGTTTAATGCACTTTGATAAGTGTAGGCTAACATACCTTTGAGAAAGGGTTAAGCCAAGTTAAAAAAGTATGATGTAATCAATATCCTAGTGAGGATGAGAGAGAAACTTATACTTTAGTTGATAATCATTTAATGATAAATGATGAGAATAAATAGGTATGATTGAATACTCATGAAATCAATGTATGCTCCTAGATGTGTGGAGCAATGAATTAGGATTTGGATTGATAATATGAACTTGAAACCCTATTCGGCTATAAAGGGAAACCCTAACCCTAATGATGGGAAGGTTGTATTTCTCTTACTGCATAACCCTTGTGAGATATGT